>CM075961.1:169161453-169384437 GCA_038048745.1 Coluber constrictor foxii | reverse complement strand
CCCAGTCCTCGGTTGCCAGGAAGGGATATTCTGCCCAGCAACCTCTTTTATTCTTGGCTGCGTTGAAAATTAATTCTGCTTCCTGGTTAATTGTTTCTAATTGGCATGATGGCTTGTTAATTTGCATGTGTGCTGCCATCTGTTTTTCGTTTAAAAATGAATTTTCTGATGAAAAGTTTGGCAAACAGCTAACACGTACTAATAAAAGGGAAGGAGGGGGGAGGAAAGGATGGAGGGAGGGAGGAGTAAGGAAAGGAAGATGGATGGATGGATGGATGAAAGGAAGGAAGGAAGAAAGAAAGGGAAGGAAAGAGGGAGGAAAGAAGGAAAAAAGGATTGATGGATGGAAGAAAGGAAAAAGGAAGGAAGGAAGTAGAAAAAGGAGGATGGATGGATGAAGGGAAGGGAAAGGAGGGAGCAAGGGGATGAAAGGAAGGAGAAAAAAGGATGGATAGATGGAAGAAAGGAAAGGGAGGAAGGAAGGAGTAAAAAAGGATGGATGAGTGCATGGGTGGGTGTATTAAGGGAAGGGAAAGGAGAGAGTAAGGCGTGAAGGAAGGCAGGAAGGAAGGAAGAAGAAAAAGGATGGGTGGATAAGAAAAAAACAGGAAAGGAAGAAAAAGGAAGGAAGGAAGGAAGGGAAGAGGGGAGAAAGGAACAAGAAAGGGACGGCAGGGAGAAAAAAGACCGAAAGAAGGAGAAAAAGAAACCAAGGAGGAGGGAAGGGAAAGAAGATGAAGGGTGAAGAAAGAGAAAGAGGAAAGAAGGAAGAGAAAGAAAGAAGCAAATGTACAGAAAGGAAAAATGAACAGCTTGTGATTATTTCTTTCCCGTCTGATTACAAAAAAAAAGAAAAAATCTCTCTCTTTGCTGTGATCCATGTTTTCTCCTAATTGTCAAAACCAAAAATTTAGAGGGAACCTTGGAGGTCATCTAGTCCAACCCCATGCGGGAAGCCACCTCCTTCTCCTCCTCCTCCTCCGTCATGGCTGTAGCGTCCCAGTTATTTGATCACCATTAGGGATCTTCCCTCCCAACTTCCGACAACCAAAACTCAAGAAGGGAAGCTGGATTCACTTAACGACCCTGCGAGTCGCTTAAGAACAGTGATTCACTTAACAACCATGGGGGGAAAAAAAGGTGGTCAAACAGAGCAGGACAGAAATTCTGATGGCAGTTGCGGTTGTAAGACCGGCTTAGCGATGGAAATTCTGTCCTGGCCTTGTGGCCGTAAGTCCGAGGAGAAGCAAAAATTGAAAGCAGAAAAGAATAGAGTGACATCCTCCGTCAGCTTCTTTCTCCCCATCAGGTTTGCCTTTTAACGGAAGGTCTGCTGAAGCAGGGGGTCGGGCTAGATGACCTCCAGGGTCCCTTCCAGAATCCCTCCGAGGATTCTGTCCATCCTCTTGTACAATCTTGTACAATTCTATAAAATTATATAATTTTTTTCCTCCTCTTCCTTTTCTAATCTCAGTTTGTGCTCACAGGCAAAGGAAAGATGGCTTGTTGCAAACTCAGGTTTGTCTCTTCCAGGTCCTTTTGGAACAGCCGAATTTTCTGAACCTCCATCTCTGGGATTCCCTCATCCGACGGCTGCTGGATTAGAACTCCTGTCATTTCTCAGCCCAGCACCAAATCAGAGCCAACCAGGTAAACCCAGGACTGGAAAAAAAGGTGGGGAAAATCAGGACGTAAAAAAAAAATCAGGAATACAAGCAGTCCTCGACTTACGACTGCAGTTCAGCCCACAAAATTTCAGCCAGGCAGTGGCTTTTTTAGCACCTGTCGTTAAATGAATCGCAGCCGTTGCTAAGTGAATTATGCAATTGTGACATGAATGCGGCATCTCCAGCTTGTCAGAAGGTCAGAAAAGGCTCCTTTGGCGACCCTGCCACGGTTGTTAAGTGAATCACCGCATTTATTGAGTTAGTCACACGGTCGTTAAATGAAGCGGGCTCCCCCATTAACTCTACTTGTCTGAAGGTCACCTCTAGGGGAAACATATGGACCCCTGTCATACATACCAAGCGTCTGAATTTCCATCACGTGGCCATAAGGACGTGGCCATCGTAACGTGATGGTCGTTAAGTGTGAAAACTGCTCCTAAGTCACTTTTTTCAGTTGCCATAATAACTTCGAACCATCCCTGAACAAACAGTCATAAGTTGAGGACTACCTGTAGTTTATTTGGATGCTGGGTTACAGGATCCGAATTGTCCTCCTTATGGCAAAGTGAGTCAGGGTTCATTTAACGACCGTGTTATTAATTTTAACCACTGCTGTAGAGGTAGTCCTCTGCTTACGACCTCAGTTGTGCCCCAGGTTTCTGTGGCTAATCAAGGCAGTGGTGAGTGAGTTTTGACTCACTTTTACGACCTTCTTGCACCAGCTGCTGTTAGTAAGTGAGTCATGCAGTCATTAAGCGAATCTGGCTTCCCCGCTGATCTTGCTTGTCAGACGGTCGCAAAAAGGGATCATGTGGCCTTCAAGAGACAGAAACTTGTCATAACTATGAGTTGGTTGCCAGTTTTGATCGTGCGACATTGAGGATGCTGCGACGGTCATAAGAGAGAAACATGTTTGAGTAAAGACTTTCAAATAGAATTGATTTGCTTCATGCTGCGACCTTTCTTGGCACAGTCGTTAAATTGAATCACTGCCATTGAAAAGTCACATGTTGGTTAAATGGAATCTTCTGCCATTTGCTCATTGATGGTCGCAAAACTGAATCACGTGATCCGGGGATACTCTGACTGTCGTAAATAAGAGTCTGTGGCCAAGCATCACATGACCCACAGGGTTGCGACGGTCATTAAATATGAAACACAAGTTCCAAGTCTCTTTTTCCTGTGCCATCTTAACTTAGAACGGTTGCTAAATGAACTGTTGTAAGGATTACCTGTGATTCACTTAACGACAATTGTAAGAAAGATGGTAAACTGGGCCCAAACTCAACGTAACAATTGTCTCACTTAGCTAATAGGAATGTAGGCCTCCATTTTGGTCGTAAGTCGAGCACTCAAGAATCTCAGCCCTTCTAGATTCGCTTTTGTTGGGAAGCAATCACTGGTGGTCCTCGATTTACGATCAAAATTTCCGTTGCTAAGTGAAACTTTGGGTCAGTGTTAACATTTTGTCCTTCTTTCGTGATCTCGCTTGCCACCGTTGTTAAGCAAATCCGGCTTCCCCCCTTTTTTGACTTCGCTGGTGAATTCCTGTTGCTGAACGAGACAGTTGTAAGTGAGTTTCGCCAACATTGTACGACCTTTCTGGTCGCCTATTAAGTGAATCGCTGCGGTTGTTAAGTGAATCGGGCTTCCCCATGGACTTTGCTTATTAGACAGTCGTAAAAGTGGATCAGGTCATGTGACACAGGGTTGCTGCGGCTGTTATAAATGCGAGTCAGTTGTTAAGCATCTGAATTTTGATCTGACACGAAGATGCTACGACAGTTATTAAGGGTGACAAAGTCCCTTTTTCCAGTGCCGTCATAAGTTGGAACAGTCACTAAGTGAACTACCTGTATTTTTCCCGCTTTTGCCGCAACAAAAGAGCGGGAAAAATACAGGTAATTCACTTACTGATCATTCCAAGTTACGACGGCACGGAAAAGAGGTACTTATGACCAGGGACTTATGCCCCAGCAAAAGAGGGTTCTCAGGCTACTGGCCCAGAAAGTTCGGGCAATCTTTGACAAAACTCTTCATTTAGTGACTGTTCCAAGTTATAACCTCCCTGAAAAACGCGACATAGAACAAGTCCTCACTCTTAACTTCCCTGGGGTCCCGTGATCCATATTCGGAGGCTAATTAACCGGCATGCATTAATCATGGTTTACGTGATCACCATTAGTGACCTTCAGTGGTCCATAGGTCTTGGCATGGTCCTTTTAAACCCTCTTGAGATGTTGGGTTCTCTGGAGAAGATTGGAAGGAACCTCATGTCCCACCAGGTTTCGTGGAAGACCCAAGTTGGGGTCCAGAGGATCAACCTGGTCAAGAAGACCCTCAAGGGTCTTCTGAGGTGGAAACATCTCACCTCTTGTCTTCTTCACAGAGGCCCCCATGGAGAAGCTCCACCCTGCTGAAGATGCTCCCTGTTCTGGTGAGCTGAGCCCTCCAGAAGCAGAGCAGGTGATGGTCTCCTCAGGTGAGAGAAAAGGGCTTCCCCCAGCGTTCCAGTCCATCTTCTGGATTGGGCGTCTTTGTCTCCTTCTTCTCCTCTACACAAACCTCCTCACCCTTGAGGCACGAAAAAGAAGGAGAAGATGGTGGAGAAGAGAAGGACTTGGGGTGTCCTGCCACAATGTCCTGTGCGTGAAGGTGGTTTTGTCTACGTGGGCGATGGTGTGCCCTTGGGCTCAGGAAGCATCTCGTGGCTTGGTCCATGCATTTCATTGGCTCCACTGATTAGAGGACATGAAGGGCACTGTCAACTTCTCCTCCTCTTTCTCCCCTCTTCTCCACCTGTCTTCTCCATCATCTCCATCCATCTTCTTTTTCTCCTTCTCCTTCTCCCGTTAACTTTCTCCATCCATCTTCTCCGTCATCTCTATCCACCTTCTCCTTTTTCTCCTTCTCCTTCTCCCCTTAACTTTCCCCATCCATCTTCTCCATCATCTCCATCCATCTTCTCCTTCTTTTTCTCCTTCTCCTCCTTCTCCCCTTCACTTTCTCCATCCATCTTCTCCTTCATCTTCTCCATCCTTCCTTCTTCTTTTTATCCTTTTCTTCCTTCTCCTTCTTCTCCCCTTAACTTTCTCCATCCATCTTCTTCATCTTTTCCATCCATCCATCTCCTTTTTTTCTTCTCCTCCTCCTCTTCATTCCTCTTCTTTGTCTCCTTCTTCTCCTCTACACAAACCGCCCCTTCCTTGAAGCACGGATGATGTACCTTAGTTGGGTCATGAGACATCTTCAAGGAAACCACCCAGTTTAGAGAGCACCAAGGACCGCACAGTCCTTCTCCTCCTCTTCCTCCTCTTCTCCATAGCCCTCTTCTAGCACTGATGACGTTCCTTAGTTGGGTCATGAGACATCTACAAGAAATCCACCTAGCTCCTTGAACATTAGTCCTCCTTCTTCTCCTCGTCCTCCTGTTCCCTCCTCTTCCTCGTCCTTCCTCTCTCCCTTCACACCACAGAGAGCCATCTCTGTCCTTCAAGGCAACGGATTTCTGGATGATCTGCTGATCATTTTGGGGTTTTTGTTTGCCTTGGGAGGCCATAAAAATTGAACCGTCCTACCAAAGTCCACCATGATCTCTTCCTGCTAAATATTTAGAAGAAGACAATGTGCTGTTGTAAATCTATTTTTGTCTGTTTCTTCTGCAGTTCCTCCCGTATTTGAGGGCGCTGTCCCTACCATGGAGGAGCTGATGGGATTTGAACCCTCGCTGGATCAACCTTTGCTTCTTCAGAAAGGACCTCAAGCAGGTGAGCTGAGTGAGGAGGAGGAGGAGGCAGGCAGAATCGGGCCACTTCCTTGGCCCATCTCACAGCTTCTGGATGCACGAAGAGACTTCCTTGGGTTGGAGACTTTTAGACTGGATTTTATTCCAATTTCATTTTAAATTGTATTTTATTCAATTCCATTTTAAATTGCTTTTATCAAATTTTAGTAATAATTTGTTTCTGGAACTCTGTCCTTTGACATGGCCCAAGGGCTAATCAATCAATAAACTAAATTAAAGAATGTGAAAAGGGTTTATAAGATGCCCCGTCCATCCATCCATCCATCCATCCATCCATCCATCCATCCATCCATCCATCCATTTCCTTCTCCTCCTTAAGAAGGGGTAGAGGAGGAGGAAGAGGAAGAATTGTGGGGTTCTCGGTGCTCTCTGAGCTGGGTAGTTTTCTTGCAAACATTTCATCACCCAACTAGGTAACATCATCAGGGCCATCGGTAGAAGGGAGTGGGGTGTGTGGAGTAACCTACTTACCACCTTCCCAACTCCAATGCGTATTTTCCTAGACACCTCCCTTAATGGAATCCATTAAAAGACCTTTCTTCTGTAAGGATATGCTGGCTCGTAGATGGAGCAAGCCTGCTCAACATCTGGTCAGCCGGTTGTCCAAAACAACACCAGGGTCTCCTGCTTGGGGTGGTGATGGTTCCTCTTGAAGACCTCTAAGGTCCCATCCAACTCTGGGATTGTGTTATCTTTCTGATGATGCACCTTTTCTGGTTTGGACCTGGACGGCAGGCACCCATTCCTCGTTCCGGATTTCTGAAGGATCTCCAACAGACGGGACGGATTGGTTTCATGGTGGTGGCACATCACTGACCATGGATGGTTTGGAAAGTGGAGAACTGGAGCACTCAAGAACAGCTTGAGCAGCTTCCGAGTAGAAAAGACAACTCTTTCTTTCTTCCTTTCTTCAAAACAGGCTTCCTGGAGATCCCGGTATCGAAAGAACTAAAATCAGAAGACGAAGATATCATTGTCCTTGCTGCTGACAGTTGTCCCACGCTGGAAAAACCAGAAGAAGGGAGCCTGTTCCTTCACTCCCCAAAGGAGAAAGACAGTTTTCTTGGCCAACAGCCAATGGCCATCAGCCTTCCAGCCCAAAAAGCAGAGGAAGCCCAGCCATCACTTCCTTTTCCTGTTCAAGAAGAAGAGAGTCCATGTCCCGACTTCCGCAAAGAAGATCTGTTTCAACCAATGCCAACCGAACGTGGAGACCATCTTCCACATCTTGCAGGTAAAGGAGAACGTTGAAAAAAACAAATCAAAGCTTTGTGATGGACTGTCATCTTCTTATCATTCTAAGTCAACCTCTTTTCTTCCTCTCTTCTCTAAGTCTGAACCTCTTCTCTCAGGGTGGTCTTGATAGATTTTGAGTTGGGGGCTGGAGAACTTCAATGAGATATAGTCGGATCAGAAGAGCACTTAGAACATAAGAATATTCTCGTGGCTTTCTGAGTTGTGCCCCAATGCCCTGCTGTTCAGCACAAGAACTTCTTGAGTTGGATGTAATGATATGGGTGGCAGATAGATCTACGATAAATGTCAAGGATCATTGAACCCCTGATGTTCCTTAATGTTCTCCAGTTGTGTTGGGACTGGACTAGACTAGTCTTGGAAGGCACTCCACAGAAATTCTTGGAAAGGATTCTTTGAAGCCCAGAAGAACTGGAGATGGTTCTTCCAGCGCCTTTGGAGAACATCTCTTTGGGCAAGAACAGCCTGAGTTTGGTCACAGGACCATGATGCTTCGGGTCATTGGAGAAAGTTCTTTGGTTTGTGGTGATGACCCTGTTTTTTGTCTTCAGCAGACTTGATGGGATCTGTCCTTGGGGAGGAGCCCCATGTGGACTCTCCAAAGTCCTTTGTTGATGAGTCCACGTTGGTCAAGGACAAGGAAATTCCTGCCCACCCTGTGGAGCCACCTGCAGGAAAGCTGCCTCCAGAACAAGGGGGTGAGTATCTGTGGAGAAGTAGAAGCTGAACCTTCTCTGAAGTCCTTCTCTTCCTTCTCCATCGTGCAATTTTTCTCCCTTGCAACTTGCTTTCCTCTTGGTTGCTGAGGAATCTCAGAACTTCTGCTCTGGAAGGTAGATCTTAGTTATACGATAGAATTAGATAAGTGGTAGAAATTGTGGGACAAGAATTATAAATTAATGATGTCAACTCCATATAAGGAGAATTTGTATAAGATGTTTTATAGATGGCACCTTTGAAGCCCTGAGGTTCTGGAGATGGGTCTTCCAGCACCTCTGGAGAACATCTCTTTGGGCAAGACCAGCCTGAGTTTGGCCAAGGGACCACAATGCTTCTGGTCATTGGAGAAAGTTCTTTGGTTTGTGGTGATGATCCTGGTTTTTTTCTTCAGCAGACTTGATGGGATCTGTCCTTGGGGAGGAGCCCCACGTGGACTCTCTGAGATCCTTTGTTGATGAGTCCATGTTGGTCAAGGACAAGGAAATACCTGCCCACCCCGTGGAGCCACTTGCAATAAAGCTGCCTCCAGAACAAGGGGGTGAGTATCTGTGGAGAAGTAGAAGCTGAACCTTCTCTGAAGATCTTCTCTTCCTTCTCCATCCTACAATTTTTCTCCCTTGCAACTTGCTTTCCTTTTGGTTGCTGAGGAACCTCAGGTCTTCTGCTCTGGAAGGTAGATCTTTGTTATACGATAGAATTAGTTAAATGGTAGAAATTGTGGGACAAGAACTATAAATTAACGATGTCAACTGCATATAAGAAAAATTTGTATAAGATGTTTTATGGATGGCACCTTCCATCGGCGAGGTTGGCAGAGATGTTTAAAGATAACTCAGCTAACTGTTTGAAGTGCCACCAAATACCTGGATCTTACTATCATACGTGGTGGACATGTGAAGAAGCAAAGAAGCATTGGACAAAAATAAAGATATGGTTGGAAAGACGACAAAACAATGTATTGAGTTAAAACCAAAAATATTTCTGCTGGGGATCTTACCTGAAACTTATAATAAAGAGAATGTATATTTAATTATTCATGTATTAACCATAGCTAGAATTGTATTTGCACAACATTGGAAAAGTGAAGAGATTCCCATTGATGAGAAGGTGATTAGGAATATTATATGATATGGGAAGTATTTTAATCAATAGTTAGGGAATAAAAACGGAATTTGGAAATGAAAAAAATTAAAGAAAAATAGAAAATATATTAAGATAGAGATATAAATAAGATGACAATTGTTAGTATACGTATGATGAGAATAACTTTAATGTTATTATTGTACTATTATTAGAAAATAGTAAGAAGAAAAATGAAGAGTTTTATAATGTTTAACTGTTTAATGTATTGTAATTTTAAGTTTAGAGAAGTAATATTTTTTACAATACAATTTTTCCATTTCCCCCTCCCAACCACCCCCCTTCCCTCCCCTCCCCTCCCCTCCCTTCCCTCCCTTAGCTTATTTGCTAACCTAAAACTTATCAAATATTTTAAAACACCCCCAATCCCCCTCCCCCCCTTGACTTCCGCTACAAATTTTTTAAAAAAACAAAAACCCTTACTTATATTAAGCTAAAAAAAATAGTGAAACATTTAGTAGTATAATAATGAAAAAACCCCCTAATAATAATAATAAAAATATTTACCTCAATTACCAATATTACCTCAAATAGTCAATTATCCATTAATAATACGCTTTTAATCTTTAAACCCCACTACAAAATATTAACATTTCTATCAATCCCGCTAAATGTAATATATAACATAATTATTTACGTAAATCAGACCCCCTTAGTATTTACTAATAAAATATATGACAAAAATATATAACAAAATATAACAATCATATCTAATAGTTTTCTATCTTAATAATCCAAAAAAATACACAACAATTATATCAAGTAGATTTTCTAAGTAACCAAATTTTCGTCTTCTCTTCATCTTCATCTTGATTGAAGTTAAACAACTATTCCAGCTGCCCCCATCAGCAACAAACATCTCTTCAAGTATAAATCCCCCTGAGTGACTTTATTTAAAATCCAACCACAAAGGTATCTTGTACACCTCTAGGTAGATCAATCAAATCTGGCTCCTGATGTCTCTGTTAAAAAAAATACAGATGCAGCTCATACAAGCTGCACTCCCAGATGTTCCTTTAAAGCTCTTTCAAATCCTGCCAACCTTTCCACCTCCTTCCTTCGGGTTTCCCAGATATTTTCATCTTCATTTTCATCATCTAGATAATTAGTTCCCATAAATTATAATAGGGTAATCACAGATCCTCTGCATATATTACAGTGATCTGTTAAACTTTCTCAAGATGTCAAATCCAAATCAGGATGAGTTTTGTAACAAGTTTTTAATCCATTATCATATAAGAATTAGATTTAACGATGATTATCTTTCAAGACTATTTCAAATGATCCTTTCTGTAATAGATTCTATCTATTCAGAATTAATCCATTATCATATAAAAGCTAAAAATCACAAATCTCGTTTAAATTTTCAAAAAGCGTTTCCTTCATCAAACGCGGTTTCCGCTGCAGTTCAGTTTCAGTGGTTTTCAGTTTATTTCCTCCATTAAGTTGTACTTTCTGTTGCTTATTCTCTTCATGCTTTTCCACTTGTGGAATGCTGGGCCTCTGCTGTTTCGGTAATATTTGTTTTTCATCTCGAATTGTATGTTTATCTCGAATTATATGTTTATCTTTCAATTCTTGCTTCGACAGTTCAAGGCCCAGTACCACTTCTCTTGAATCTCTGGGATCCTTTGTTTTCAAACCTAGATATTCCATGATATGATCATCTAGAAAACCACCTAATGCTCCTTTATCTTCTGACACACTTTGATTATTTTGATTTTGTAATTCCATCTGCATACATTATTCCTCAACCTCTGTTTCAGACTCTTTATCCTTCTTATCTTCTTCCATAGTTGACATCATAGAAGAGGATAAAAATATGGGGGCTCCCTTAAGAATGTTATTATACAAATGTTCAGCCTTTTCAACGGTGTTTAAACAATATCTCACATCTTGATAACTCAAAATTACACCAACTGGTACATCCCATCTAAATGGTATCTTCCTTCTGTTCAGTTCCTTCACCAAAAATCCAAAATCTTTTCTGTATTTTAAAATCCTTGATGGTAACTCTTTGTAAACCCTAATTTGTAAACCTTCTACCTTTAAAGTAGCTGAATAAGACTTTTGTAGAATATCATTTCTTAATCTTCTATCAGTAAAATAAACAACAACATCTCTGGATAGATTCCTTTGTCTAGCCACACGTGAGTTGACCCTGTAGACTCTTTCAATACAAGCCAAAATTTGATCATCTTCCAAATTTAATAATGCCGCTAGGGCCTTAGCACAAAGTGTTCTTAGATTTCCTCTATTATTCTCCCTTATATCTCTTAATCTCAAAGCATACTCCATAGCTTTAAATTGAAGCATCATCACATCATTCTCAATTTCCTGATTTTTGGCATCAACTTCAACAAATTTTTCCTGTAAGTCTTTCATCTTAGAATCAAACTTTATACTGATTTCATCCGCTTTCTTCCCCATTTCCACGACCACATTTGAAAGATCAGAAACTACTTTAATAACAGTTTGGTTCAGTTGATCATATGTTCCCTGTACCAGCTCCTCAAGATTCTTCTGTGAGTTTTTTATCTTTTCAACAACGCTTCCTAAATACCTAGTTATAAAATCTTTTAAGTCCTCATTTGCAGTTCCCTGCAAGTGCGTTTGGGTCATTTCCGCCTTTTCCTTTGTCTGACTTGTAAAGGAGCCCCCCCTTGATTTTTGTTTAGGAGTCATACTTCTAAAAAAGTTCTAACTTTTCTCAAAAAGGCAAAAAGGTCCTCTTTAAATCAATTTTGTTTCTTTTCCCTGCTAGGATGTTTCTTTTAAAATACTTCGGCACTAGCTAAGCTCTAACTTTCACTTTCCACTCTCCATTTTCTCAAGTATTTTCCGAGCAAAGCCAGTCGCCATTTTCAAGACAATTTCTCTAGTCTCTCTCTCTGTTTTTTTCCCCCCTAAAAGTTAGCAAAAAAACAATACTTGCATTTTCTCTCTTTTAGTCAGTCCAAGTTTCACTGGCTTTTTAAAGTGTCATCTTGTGGTGTTGCTCACGACGTCTGGCTCCGCTGCTGGAAGCAGCAGAGATCCCTCGCTGTGCGGAGTTTCTCTGGGGGTGAATAGGGAGCCATCACCCTGAGCCCTCTCCAGGACCAAAAAAAAGTCCTGGGGGCAGTTCAGGGGGCTCTACCACACCCCCAGTAGCTCTACCCGCCCTTCCGATCGAAGAGCGGGGTTTTCGAGCCGCCTGCCAGCTGTAAAGCGGCTCTTTTACGCGCGGCGAGGCCGGCGGTCAAGGAGCGACCGCCGACAACGGCGGAGGCGCCACCGGAAGTCTAGAGAAGTAATATTAATGTCAGTGTAATTGAGGTTGTATATGTTGAAGGATATTGCATAGAAATAGTTGTACCCAGACAACATACTTCTTAAGGAAAGATGGAATATATGTATTTTAAAAATTGGGGGAAAAAACCTTTTTTTAAAAAAGAAATTCTTGGAAAGGATTCTTTGAAGCCCTGAAGTTCTGGAGATGGCTCTTCCAGTACCTTTGGAGAACATCTCTTTGGGCAAGACCAGCCTGAGTTTGGTCACAGGACCATGATGCTTCGGGTCATTGGAGAAAGTTCTTTGGTTTGTGGTGATGACCCTGTTTTTTGTCTTCAGCAGACTTGATGGGATCTGTCCTTGGGGAGGAGCCCCATGTGGACTCTCCAAAGTCCTTTGTTGATGAGTCCACGTTGGTCAAGGACAAGGAAATTCCTGCCCACCCTGTGGAGCCACCTGCAGGAAAGCTGCCTCCAGAACAAGGGGGTGAGTATCTGTGGAGAAGTAGAAGCTGAACCTTCTCTGAAGTCCTTCTCTTCCTTCTCCATCGTGCAATTTTTCTCCCTTGCAACTTGCTTTCCTCTTGGTTGCTGAGGAATCTCAGAACTTCTGCTCTGGAAGGTAGATCTTAGTTATACGATAGAATTAGATAAGTGGTAGAAATTGTGGGACAAGAATTATAAATTAATGATGTCAACTGCATATAAGGAGAATTTGTATAAAATGTTTTATAGATGGCACTTTGAAGCCCTGAGGTTCTGGAGATGGATCTTCCAGCATCTCTGGAGAACATCTCTTTGGGCAAGACCAGCCTGAGTTTGGCCAAGGGACCACAATGCTTCTGGTCATTGGAGAAAGTTCTTTGGTTTGTGGTGATGATCCTGGTTTTTGTCTTCAGCAGACTTGATGGGATCAGTCCTTGGGGAGGAGCCCCACGTGGACTCTCTGAGGTCCTTTGTTGATGAGTCCACGTTGGTCAAGGACAAGGAAATACCTGCCTACCCCGTGGAGCCACCTGCAGGAAAGCTGCCTCCAGAACAAGGGGGTGAGTATCTGTGGAGAAGTAGAAGCTGAACCTTCTCTGAAGACCTTCTGTTCCTTCTCCATCCTGCAATTTTTCTCCCTTGCAACTTGCTTTCCTCTTGGTTGCTGAGGAACCTCAGGTCTTCTGCTCTGGAAGGTAGATCTTACAACATCTTCTTCCTTCACTGCTTTCTCCCTGCCCCTGCTGATGTTGTCCACCAAAACTGGATGTCCTACCTTAGTTGCCCTGAAACCTGTGTCCCACTCAGTTCCTTGTTTTGATCTACCTATTTCTATGGGTTCCTGAGAACCATTTGTCTACTTTCTGAAATCGAACACTAAGATCAACACTTTTGGGTGGGTCCATTAACGACGTTGGCCGTTGCGTGAAAGAGGATGTTCCATATATTGTCCATCGCTCCCCTTAAATACATCTTCTGAACTCTGGGAGAGATTGAGATGTTCAGATACACTTTGATGACCTTCTGTGGTTGAGTAATAGGTTGTGGGGAAGTCCAGAAAAAAGATTTCTTCCCTTAAATTGAGACTTCTCCTCTTGCAAGAAGTCATAGAATCTTAGGACTGGAAGAGATCTCGGAAGTCCAAGTCTAACCCTTTGTCCAAGGCAAGAGACCTTATACCATCATGGACAAATGGTTGTCAAGTCTACTCTTGTCTTATCTATCTCATTTCTAGTTGTGTCTCAAACGTCTTAGCTTGCCAGTATGCTGATCTCCTGAAGTGGAAGTTCTCAAGGTCTAGATCCTGGTTAAAGGGACAACCTACATCTGGAAAACCCTTTTAGCAAAGTGAAGACATTTAGCCCTTCCTCAAACCTACCACCGTTGGATTGCAATGTCCACCATCCCCAAGATGATAGGAGATGTGGACAAGCAGCCACTGAAAGTTCAAAAGTTGGGTTATCAGTGCTTAAGAATACCAGTTTATTCTGTTCAATCTGTTTATCACTCTCCTTACCACTTTCTGTAGAGCAGGGATGTCAAACTCAATTTCATTGAGGGCCGCATTAGGGCTGTGGTTGGGGAGCCGGCTGAGCATGGCCGACTGGGTGGGTGTGGCCAGCTTGATGCCACTCACTGGGCATGGCTTACTGGGTAGGTGTGGCTGATTGGGTGGGTGTGGCCAGCTTGACACCACTCCCTAAACTGCTGGCATGTTTCCTCTTCACATTGGATAGACTTGGCTGAAGCAACACAGGACAGCCCCTTACATTTTCCAGGACAGCCCCGTGGGCTGGATCTGACCACGTTTTGTGTTTTAACACCCCTGCTATAGAGGGACAATAGAGAATGTCCTATTGCCGTGATGGCGAACCTATGGCTCGGGTGCCACAGGTGGCACGTGGAGCCATATTGGTGGGCACGCGAGCTCAGCTGATTTTCGGGCCTTCTGGACCCACCAGAAGTCAGGAAACACACTGTTTCCAGTCTCCAGAGAGTCTTTTGGGGGGGTGGGGAAGGCCATTTTTGCCCTCCCCAGGCTCCTAGAAAGGTTAACCATCACTGTCCTATTGCATTACTGTCTGGTTTGGAAGCATTACAGCTTCGGTGCAGAGAGTGGTGAGGACAGTGGTTTGGAAGCCTTACAGCTTCAGAGAGGAAGGCTGTAGAGCAGTGGTGTCAAACTCAATTTTATTGAGGGCTGCATCAGGGCTGTGGTTGACATTAGGGGGCTGGGCAGGCATGGCCGACTGGGTGGGTGTGGCCAGCTTGACCTCACTTCCCAAACTGCTGGCATGTTTCCTCTTTGCATTGGGTAGAGCAGGACAGCCCCTGATCTGATCAAATTGCAGGCCAGTTCTGGCCTGCGGGCCTTGAGTTTGACTGCTGTAGAGAGAGTGGTGAGGACAGTGGTTTGGAAGCATTACAGCTGCGGACAGGAAAGCTATAGAGCAGCGGTGTCAAACTCAAGGCCTGCAGGCCAGATTCGGCCTGAGGGTTGCTTAGATCTGGCCCATGGGCCTTCCCTGGAAACAGCGAAGGACCGGCCCACAGTGCCCATGCCAGTGAAAATGAAGCTCGGGGAGGCCACACGCAGCCCACTTGGGCTCCGTTTTCATTTGGAGAGGGCTGCAAGAGGCTGTCGCAAATGAAAACAGAGCCTCGGTGAGTGACGTCAAACTGGTCATGCCCACCCCTGGCCCCCCAAGGTCAAACACAACCCTGATGCAGCTCTCAATGAAATCCAAGTTTGACACCCCTGCTGTAGAGAGAGTGGTGAGGACAGTGTTTGGGAAGCATTGAGTGGTGTGATGGCCTAGAGGTGGCGCTCTCGCCTCCTGAACTCCTGTGAGTTCAATCCTAGGTAGAGGCAGATATTTCTCTCTCTGGGCAGGTTGAGAATATCTGCCGAATATAACTGCATTGGTGACAGGAAGGGCATCTGGCCAGTAAACACTGAGCTCCGTTTCAGTTGCCCAGACTCCATCCTGCAAAGGATTATGGAGTCATTAAAAGGAGATGATGAGTGGTTGGGAAACATTACAGCTTTGGACAGAAAGGCTGTAGAGAGAGTAGTGTGGGCAGTGGAGAAGATGATTGGTAGTTCCCTCCCTTCTATCCAAGACATATAAGCGATGCTTCAGCAGGATTGTCTGGGACACACTACACATCCTCTCCAGGACCAGTTTTCCTTATTACCTTCTGGGAAAGGGCTTCATGTTATGCAAAGCCGAACATCCAGATTCAATCCCAGTTTTATTCCATATAACATCAACCTCAAGGTTATATTATATTATTTATTGAGGTAGAAGTGATGTAGTGGAGCGGTGGCCTAGAAGTAGCGCTCTCGCCTCACAATCAGGAGGCTGTGAGTTCGATCCTAGGTAGAGGCAGATACTTCTCTCTCTGGGCACAATGAGAATATATTGGCTGAACAAAATTCTGCATTAGCAACAGGAAGGGCATCCGGCCATTCAGACACTCTGCTAGCTCCATTCAGTTGCCCAGACTCCACCCCAGCAAGGGATTATGGGGTCGTTAAATGAAGATGATGATAAGTGAGGTAGATATGAAAGCTCCTCAGAAAATCTAATATTTGACGTGTCATCTAAGCAGGGATGAGTGAAGCTTAAACCCCTCCCCCACCTCAAAATGATCCATCCTAAGTAGATGTTGCCTGCAGGGTAAACAATTTGGAACATGGTTCTTTCTTGGCGGTGGGTTCTGTCCTTCAGTGACCTTCCTGTATTCCAGGTGGACCTCCCGCCCAAATAAGACACGCTCACAAACCGAGTGACCACCGTAGGTTTGGCAGAGCGAAACCTATCCAGATGACTCTGCCAGATGCTCCAGAAGATCACCTTGCAAGTTCTCCAACCCTGAAGAGTCACAGCCCTAGAGGTGGAGACTCCTTTTTCGTGGCCGACTTTGGCTCCACCGGTGGAATTTCTCCCCGTAGCAAGAGATTTCCGAGGAAGGCAGCTGGCCAGGCTTTCGAAGTTGCAGAAGGTCCAAGGGAGCTGTTGCAAGAGGGATGGGACCTCGAGGCGTCGGCCGCCTTGAAGAAGAAGAAGAAGAAAGCAAAGCAGAAGAAAGGGCAGCAGCCACGGGGAGCAGAAACGTGGGAGGACAATTCGAAGAAGTTAAGAAGCCCTCCGACTGCTGGCGAAGCTCCAAAAGTTCTTCAGGAAAATCCTCAAGAGGTCTTGTGGGCCTCCACAGAAGTTCTCGGAAAGGAGAAGCTCGGGAAAGAAGGACAGCGATTGGAAGGACAACAGCTTCCATTCCTTCCTTCTCTGAAGATTGAAGAACCTTCAAAACTTTCATTGGACCCCAAACCAGGACAATTGAGCCAAGCCAAAAAGGCCATGGATGACAGCTCTGGGTGGCAGCCCAAAAGTCCAAAGGAAGAACTTTCTGAGGAGCTTCCGAAGCACCATGTTGAACAGAAGAAGAAGGCAAGTCCAACTTCTCCTCCTGGTCCTGAAGAAGTAAGTCCCTTTGAGAAAAGAGTACAGTTGGGGCCTCTGACTTCGAAGAACTCAAATGTTGACACCTCAACTTTGGAGACCCACTCTGCTATGGGGCAGAAGGTTGAGATCCAGACTCTAGACCCCGTGGTTGCCTGTGAGAAGGTTGTTCCAGAGTTTCCAAGTCTTGAAAGGAAAGAAGAGTTGGTAGAGGAACCCAAGAAACTTGAGAAGGTCTTAAAGAAGGTCAGGGAGGTCAAGGAAGATGTGACTCTTCCAGCTGAACCAAAACTGGTCGAGCCAACCCAAGAAGGGACTTCTTCTCTTCATCAGGACAGAGGAGAAAGTACGGATGTCTCAGAGACTCCCAAAGAAAGACCATGGAACAAAAAATCTGATTTTAATTCTGACAAAACTCCATTCGTGATGGAAACCAAATCAGATCCAACCCAACCCTTGTTTGCTCCTGAGACTTTTGGTGGTAGCCCAATGTTTTTCATCAACCCAACGGAAGACCACTTTGGTGGCCACCCTCCAGAACCTCCGACCAGCCTCAAGTCGAGACATGATCAACCCAAGAAGAGAGGCAGTGATGGAAAAAGCAAGAAAGCAAAGCATGTGCCAGAGCCAGAGGAGTACATTGGCTTGAGCAAAGCTTCCATGGCGGTAGACGTTGAGGGCCTGGGCGAAATTGGTTGGACAACCAGGAACCCAGAAGAGAATTTTTCCACTTCTCCTGGAGTGAGAGAGAAGCCGAAGAAAAGAATGGGGAAGAACAGAAGAGCGGAGGAGAGGAGCTCTTTCAGACAACCATTTTTCTCTACTGTGGAAGATCATGAGATGTTTGACCAAACCCAACAGAGAGCAGATGAACCGAAAGAAGGGATTACTGTTTTAGCTACCAGCCAGCGGTTGGACAGTGCTACAGACAGTGTGAAGCAACCAAGTCCTCCTTCCGTCACCTTGAGTGAAAACATCAAAAGTTCTCCAGCAGGGCCTGGTCAAAGGGTTGACCTTCCTCCATCAGCATATCCCTTCATCTTGGAGGCGCCTGGAAAGCAGATGGAAGGCAAGGTTCTCCTGGAGTCAACAGCCCAAGGCCAGGAAATGGGCGGGCCAAATCAAAACAAGGGACCCACTTTAACGAGCTCCCCTGGAGGAGATCCCACCTTCATGTGGGCCACCAACAAACCCAAGAAGAGAAGCAGCAATGGGAAAAGCAAGACGGCTCACAAAGGTCCCTCAAAAGAACCACCACTGGAGAAGACGTTGGATGGGATTGTGCCTTCAAAGAAAAATGATTTAGTTAACGAAGGGTCTCCTGAGAAGAACAATCAAGGGCTAGAACTTCCAGGTGCTGCCCAAGTGCAAGTCCCTGCTGAAAAACCGCTGGAAATGACAGGAGAAAAGGAGGAGAAGAAGGTTGGCTTTGGACAGCTGTCCCCTTTGGACGAGAAAGCCAACACTGCTAAGACAGCAGAGATCCCTAAAGCCAAAGAAACAGCATCTAAGGGGCAGGAAGCTAGCCGAGATGAAGCTGGAGAAGGTCCACCCAAGCCACATGTTGTCCTCCCTCAAGTCCTGGAAGAAGTTAAGAAACACGAGACTGACTGGCAAAATCTCCAAGTTCCTAAGGTCTTGGAGATGAAGACAGAAGCTTCTGGTGAACACCACCAAGGAGTTAAGATTGAGGAGGTTCCCATTTCTGATGGCAGCAAGGAGGAGACATCAGAACATCTCCTCAAGCATCCAGAATCTACAGGCCAGGTTCCTGCCAAGCTCTTTGTTGAGGAAATGCCCACTTTGGAACAATCCATCCATTTGCTGGATAGGTTGGACACCAGGACAGTTGTAGAAAATGAGAGAAAGATGAAGACCAAAGCATCAACAACTTCCAGTGAGAAAAAAGATGGGGTCCCTGATCTTCCAGATCTTCAAACCCCACTTGCAAAAGCCGAAAAGAAGAAAAGTAAGAAGACCTTGATTGTCCCTCAAGAACCTATGGTTGCCCAATCAACTAAAGAAGACGTCAACCGTGAAGAACCTTGTAGGGTTGGTGGATTGAGCTTTACTGTAGGAGAAGTGGAGATTGTAGATGAAAACAGGAACATCAAGAGCTTCCCTTCTGGACGTCAACTGCATTGGGAAGAGGACCTCACAAATGTTTTTGACCCAGCTGGACCTCTTGACGAAGCTGTCTCCAAAACTCAAGGTCCCACCTGCCCATTTTTAGAACACTGCACCAAGTTGGCCGATGAGCAAGAGCAGTTTTTTCTTCCCAAATTCCTGCAAGACAGCAAGCCAGGGGACCAGAAGATTCTGGAGGAACTGCAGGAGAACTTGGCCAAGCTTGAAGGTCGAGAGGCGGAAGCTTCCCTCGTCATGAAAGCCGGCGATGACATCAGGGAGAAGAAGAAGAAGAACAAGCGGGCCCCAGCAGACCGTCACTTCAAAACGGAAAAGCAAACTGGAGGAACGGACCTTGGAGATAAAAGACAAGGACTTGGTTCGCCAGAAATGGTGGTGGAGAAGCTAAAGATGGCTCCTGGGCTGGTGGCTGAAGGTAGTGACCTCCCTATGGAAACCCAAACTCTTAAGGAATCCAAGAAGGAAGTGTCAACTCTTCAAACTATATCGACTGTCATCCTCGGTGGTGGAATCTCAGAGCCAGGAGTGTTAGCAGAAGATAGACAAGAAGATGAAGTGAGGCCTTCTGAGTCTCTAGACAGTTTAGGAAGCAAGACAAGGACAGATAAGGTCCTGGAAGATGTCCTTCTGGAGGAAGTGGGAGGAAGTGGTCTCTCTTCCAATCATCTGGCGCCAGACGACAAGAACCTAGCCAAGATAGAACCTCTCCTCCAGCCAACCAGCAAGGAGGAGAAAGGACAACTTGGAGAACTGCAAGACGCTCCAAACGTGAGATCGGAAGCTGGAGAACCACAAACATCAACTTCTCTGGCGGTCACTGATCATGATGACCGTGGCCCATCGGGTGAGACCAAGAAAGCAGGCCGGGCTAAAGCTCCTCCACCGATGAAAGGCTACATGAGACCCACCAAGTCAAGAGGACTTCCCTCTCTTCCCTCTCTCCCTTCCCCAAAGGATGGAGCTCCAGACCAAGGCAGGAGAAGACCCCTCAAACCCGACGGCCCGCTTCCCCACAGGCGAGACAAAGGTGTGTGTGCGTGCTTGCGGTTATGGCCTGCCAGCCTCTTCGTGCATCCTCCATCCAGCTTGGTGTGTGAGAACTTGCTCCATGTTGATTGCATTGGCACGAGCACCTAACCTCGTTGGCACGACCGCGTTCCAGGCTGCCTTTAGAGCCCAGCTTGCTTTGCGTCACCATGCTAACGGGCCCCGTTCTGGACCTGACCTTGGCAGCCGAGATCCTAAAGCTTCTGCCTGTGTGTGCTTCTGAGCCTTGTGTGTGTATTTTGTGATCACTAATCTTGAACGCTCCTCGAGGGAAGGAGGAGTTGGAAGGGTCTGCTGAGGCTGTAGGCCACCTTCCTACTCAGTTGGAGTCTAGGAGGTCAAACGCTCTTGAGTAACTTGGTTTCACTGTTGACTGTTAGCAACGTAACTTCGAATCTGCCTTCATCCTACCCTTTAGGATAAATGTTTCCAAGAGAAAACCCCAAATGGATTCTGAGGAACATCTCGTACCATCCATGGAAGGAGATCCTTGAGTCACTGTAGTGAATCAGAATAGGAGACAATTCCATGCTCCAACCTTGAAGTGGGTTGTGATTTCCTCTTGAATCCAACCATGTTTGGAGCCAGAGGTCCATAATCTCACCAGTCTATGAGTTTCTCCTTCATGATGGCCTTTCTCCGTTCATCTGGAGATATTTGAAGGTGACCACCTGGCCTGGTTTGGATCTCCTCCCCTCCTTTTTCAACCCCGGGAGACTCCAATTCACGTTGAACGTGGTACAGTTGAGGTGCCATTTTCCAGCAAAACTTAGGTCTGAGCTTGTGTTACTAAGCAAGGCTTACGTTTGTGTGTGTGTTTTTGTGTAGACCATTCAACAACACCTCTTTAACATTAGCTTGCATGGAAGAAACTTACGCGAATCCTGTCACATCTTTGACATTGGTCGCAACCCCAGAAGTTGTTGTTGCCTTTGTGGGGGAGGTAGGGGAGTTGTGTTTTCTGCACGAAATTGCTCCTTGGAGTTGTGTGATTTTTGTGTGCACGGGGAAGGAAGGTGTCAAAAGTAAAAACAACAATATTTAACGCAAAGGTGTCAAAAACACCTTTCTGTTTCTTTGCATGCTGTTGTACGGGCAGTCCTGACTAGGGGATTTTGGGAGTTGAAGTCCATCCCTTTTAAAATTTACTGTGAGGAATTCTGGGAGTCGAAGTCCATGTAGTTTAAAGCATGCTGACTGTGGGATTCTGGGAGTTGAAGTGCACGTATTTTCAAGTTGCAAAGATTGAGAAACAATGCATGGATGAATGGGGAGATAGATACAGATCAGTCCTTTTCTGAACATGGTGCCTGGGAAATTCTGGGAATTGAAGTCCACTCTTCTTAATTCATGCTGATTGAGGGATTCTGGGAGTTGAAATCCATGCAATTTAAGCATGGTGGCTGGGGGATTCTGGGAGTTGAAATCCATGCAACTTAAGCATGGTGGCTGGGGGATTCTGGGAGTTGAAGTCTACCCTTCTTAATTCATGCCGATTGGGGGATTCTGGGAGTTGAAATCCATGCAACTTAAGCATGGTGGCTGGAGGATTCTGGGAGTTGAAGTCCACCCTTCTTCATTCATGCCGATTGGGGGATTCTGGGAGTTGAAATCCATGCAACATAAGCATGGTGGCTGGGGGATTCTGGGAGTCAAAGTCCACCCATCTTAAAGCTGCCAAGGCTGAGAAACACTCCTGTAGGTTCAAGGCTGGGAGGTGGGCAGCCATACCTCAGTAGCTTGAAGTTGTATGGGTCACGTATGGACCACTGAAGATGGTGTGGATGAATTCTGGGGAATTCTGGGAGTTGAAGTCCATTCACCTTCAGATTGCCAAGGTAAGATTCTTCTGCCAATCGGGCCTTTTTCTGGGGAGACGATTAAAACGTTAAGAGAGGCCTTCTCCAGCCTCAAACATGAAACCATCTCTTTACCCCAGATGGTACAGTTGAACCCCCCACCCCATGAGGATTGTCCAAGATTGAGTGTGGTTGTGAAGCCAGAGACCCACAATGCAAACTTCCCCTCCCTAAAGTGTATATATGTTAAGCGTGCTTCTGGTTGACTCACATGGTGCCAACTCATTGCACGTGGATTTTGGTGGACCTGCAAGAGATCCTCCAAGGTGTGGTTGTCTTGGAAACGGGTGCACGGAGGACCTTGCTGGAAACCATTCCTTGGCTGCTGCTGCTCTGTGTGTGTGTGTTGCACAGAATCCGTATTAGCTTGAAGAGTGGAGCAAAAATAGAAATTTTGCAAGCTGCCGTGGGTGGGAAACAACAACTCACAACAGAAACCGCGGTGTGTTGAAGCAGCAGCCCGTCCGAGATGGGTTTGAGGTCCGTTGGGTCCATCTCCCCCATCGCTCTGTCTCCCACAAAGCCCATTATCCTCAGCCATAAACTCTGAAGGCTTTAGAAGTTCTCCAGAACTTCGTGTATCCATTTTGGTCTAGTTGTTCAGGCATCAGGCTAGAAACAGGGAGATGGTGAGTTCTAGTTTCGCCTTAAGGGTGAAAGTTGCCTGGGTGTCTTTGGGCCAATTACTGGGAGACGGTGAGTTCTAGTTCTACCTAAGCCGTGAAAGCCACCTTAGTTACTTTGGGTCAGTCGCTCTCTCTCAGCCCATCCCACCTCACAGGGTGGTTGTTATGGGGAAAAAGAGAAGGACGGAAGGAGAAAGAGGCGTGTTCGCCACTTTATTTATAACTAATCATAAATCAGGATAAATAAAATCAATAGAATAGAATAGAATAGAATAGAATAGAATAGAATAGAATAGAATAGAATAGAATAGAATAGAATAGAATAGAATAGAATAGAATAGAATAGAATAGAAAATATGGAATGGAATGGAATGGAATGGAATGGAATGGAATGGAATGGAATGGAATAGGATAGAATAGAATGGAATAGGATAGGATAGGATAGGATAGGATAGGATAGGATAGGATAGGATAGGATAGGATAGGATAGGATAGGATAGAATAGAATAGAACAGAACAGAACAGAACAGAACAGAACAGAACAGAACAGAACAGAACAGAACAACAGTTGGAAGGGAATTTAGAGATCTTCTAGTCTGTTTGGGCAGGAAACCCAATATCTTTTCAGACAAATGGTTATCCAATATCTGGGCCCTTGTGTGTATTCCACTCCTGCCTACTTTTAACTCGCTTTTTACCTGGCATCGCTCCTGCCCTCTGTGTGCAAGTAGTCCTCGACTTACAAACTATTTGCTTAGTGACCGTTTGGCCGTATGCCAGCACTGGAAAAAGTTATCTACGACTGTTTTTCATACTTGCAGCCTTCACAACATTGATTTAGGGACTGTCCAAAATTTCAGTGGGCCTGGAAAAAAAACAAAACCCAGATTTACAGCCTGTCCTTGCACTTATAACCATCGCACAAATCCCGAGTTACATGATCAAAACTGGCATGTATTCGCCAGGGCGGTCACGTGACTACCCCGTTGTATACACAGATAGTCCTCAATTTATGACCGTTCCTTTGATGACTGCTTCAAGTGACAATGGCCCTGGGCAAAGGGACTTAGGACCGGTCCTCACACTTACACGACCATCAAGAGTCCGACGATCAAAATTCAGATGCTTGGCCCTCAACTCGTATTTATGATGGTGGAGTCCCCGAGGTCCCGTCCTCGGGGTCCCGTGATCCCATTTTACGATCTTTGAATAATGGGGAAAGCCAGTTTCACTTACATGTCGTGCGGATAGCTGAACAACTGTCGTGATTCGCTTAACCACGGCAGCAAGCAAGGTCGTAAAGTGGGGCAAAGCTCACGTAACAACCGTCCAACTTAGCAAGAAGAAAGTGGGGCTCAGTTGTGACCGTAAGTCAAGGAATGCCCAGACTCTTCTGCGCCAAACATTGCAATCCACTCAATCGGGAAGCTAGTCAGCGCCTAGTCTGCGCCTGGAATCCCAAGGGAGAGTTCTCTGGAGTAGGGATGGGTGGGTGGGAATGCCAGTATGTGTGTGCGTGTGTGAGCATTGTGTGTAAAAGACTGCGCAACTTTATATTTCTGAAGCTGTTTGCTCTCTCTCTCTCCCTCCCTGCACCCAGCTCCTGGTACCCGCGCTATCTCTCCCGCGGCTGGCTGCTTTTCCACATTGGTGCCGTGACGGGATAAAAATAGCTCCTTACAAACTGCCAGGCGTTGTGAGTGTGGCAGGCATTGTGTTTGTGTGTGTGTGTGTGTGTGTTGTCACACTCCCCCTCCCTTCTCCCACCCATCCAACCCGTATTTAAACGGCATTGTTGAGCTGTGCTTTCCGGCTTCAAAGGCAATTAAATCCAGGCATGTGGCGCCTAGTGGCGCCTGGCTGGAAGTCAAAGGGAAGATTCCTGTGACAAGGGCGGGGGTGGTGGTGGTGATTATAAAGGGATGGGGGGGAGGATATCCAGGTGGTGTACAACCTCAAAATGCCAAATGCAGACAGTCCTCAACTTACGACCACATATTTTGGTCACTAAGCAAGGTGGTCATTAAGTGAGTCACGCCTATTTTTTTTCCGCACGGTTGTTAAGCAGCTCCTTGAGGGTCGTGGAGTGAGCCAGACAGTTGTTCAGCGAAGCCGGCTTCTCCGATTGATTTATGTGGTCTGTTCACTAATGGCAGTTATGTGACTCCCGGGAACGCTAAATAGGTGTCGGTTACCAAGCAGCTGGATTTTGATCTCCTGACCCCTGGGGGCGATGCCTTGATGGTCGTAAGTGTGAGGATCGCCTGTAAGTCTCTCTTTTTTTTAGGGCTGTTGAAACTTTGGACAGTCCCTAAATGAATGGTCATAAGTCAAGGACCACCAGGTGGGGAATTGTGGGCCATCCTGTCCCTTCCAGTTGAAGAGTTTGCCTTTTTTTGGCCAGGTAGAGTTCAGGTTCTCCAGAGGCACCCCTAATATCATTACAGGCAGTCCTTAACTTATGACCTTCTTCTGTTGCTCAACAAGGCAGTTGTTAAGTGAGTCACACCCCAGTTTACGACCTTTTTCCCCACCATTGTTAAGTGAACCCCTGCGGTGGTTCAACGAATCAAGTGTCCGTTAGGCAAATCCGCCTTCCCCAGCTGACATTGCAGAATCGCTGTTGTTAAGCAGAGCTGGTTGTTGAGTGAGTCACACCTGATTTTATAACCTTTATTGTCCCTTGGTCGTTAAGTGAATTACTGCCGTTATTAAGGGAGTAATAATGGTTGTTAAGTGAATCTGGCTCCCCCATTGACTTTGCCTGTCTGAAAATTGGACAGTGGGATTATTTGACCCCCAGGATACTGCAACCGTCATAAATATGAATCAGTGACCAAGCGGCTGAATTTTGATCACGTGACCATGGGGATGCTGGTCATAAGTGTGAAAAACGGTTACAAGTGCATTTTTTTAGTGTCATCGTAACTTTGAATAGTCACTAAACGAATCGAGGACCGGCTGTGTCTTGACCCCTGAGTGGAAACCTGCTCAAAAGCGTTAGCGTCCCTCCTCATTCTCCTCTTCCAGTTAGTCCTTGATTTACGACCGCAGCGGAGACAAGAATTTCCCTTGCTAAGCATGGAGGTCCTTAGTCATGCCCGACATTATGACCTTCCCTTGCCCATCCTTGTTAAGCAAATCTAGATTCCTGCAGTCGTTAAGCGAATTGTGCAGTCATTAAGTGAGTCTGGATTCCCTTATTGACTTTGAGAAGGTCACAACTGAGAGTCATATGACCCAAGGACGCTGCAACTCTTGCAAATGAATGCCCATTGCCAAGTGCTGGAATTTTGATCGTGTTATGACGGTCATAAGTGCAAGGACTGGTCCTAAGTCGCTTTTTCCAGGGCTATTTGAACTCAGAACGGTCGCTAAACGAATGGTTGTAAGTTGAGGACTGCCTGTCACCCCTCCCCATCTCTGTAGTTGCTCGTGGGGGTCTGGGCAGGAGTCTCTTCCCCATATGTGCTGCCGTTGTAGCGGAAAGACACACAGGCGGTACCATCTGTCACAAACTCCATCCTTCCCCTCCCTCCGAAGCTTTTCCCCCTTTGCAAAAAAGCTGGCGCCCCAGTTGTTGTTGTGGGTTATTTGTTTGTGCCGTACGTCCTGCCACTCTCGCAGATGTCCCAGCAAAACAGAACCCCCTTTCAATGGTGCTGTTCTGTTAACGTCACGCATTAAATCTTCATTTAACGGTGCTCTCGGACAAACCGTTTCCTTTGAACCGTTTTTTTTCTGAATGGTGTCTTTTGTTCGTGGTTACACAAAAGAGAAAAACAGTGATGTGAGGTCCTCAGGCTGAAAGAAAAAAGAAAAACAGATTTCAACTCCTCGGGTCGCGTACCTGGGGTGTTAAACCATGCTGTCATCCTCCCTTCCTTAACCCTGGTTTAAAAGATAATAGCCCTTTGCCACGCACCGTTTCCCCCGTACAGTTAAGGAGAGATCCCACCCAACCTGAGTTTTTAAAATGCTCGTTTTGTGCAAATGCTCGTTTTAAATGAGAGCGGCGATATTATAAAGGAATGCTTGCTGCAAGGCGACCACAGGGGGGGCCTGGCGTGTCGTCACCGCATCACGGTGCCCGCCAGCCCAGCTGGGTGGCGTTCCAGCTCGGAGACGGGCGAGGAGCAGCAGTCGAGCAAGCAGGCAGCGATGTCGCTCTCTAACCAGCCCCCTGCGCCCCTTGCCGAATACAACCAGCTGTGCAAAACCCCCAACACCGACGGCTTTTCAGACGCATTCGCCTGCATGGGCACACCGAAGGAATTTGGCGCCGCTGCGTTTGAGTGGCAGCGGACGGAAGGTAAGCTGAGCGAGATCGGGCTCCACGTCCACCCGGCGGGGCCGCGTCAGGATGGGCTGGGGAAAAGCGCAGGCTTCACCGATGAGGACAAGCTGTGTTTTTTCGAAGGGAAGCTGGAGAAGGACCTCAAAACGGTCTCAAAGGACAAAAGGGAAACCGAGGCGCCGAGTAAGCCATGCCAGCCAGCCTTAGGTCACCTTGAAAACTGGATGCAGGGGTCCGAGAAGAGCCATTCCGGAGAAAGTCTGGGCATCCTCAGTTTAGCCAGCTTGCAAACTGAGCCGGCTGGATCCCTGAGGGGGTCTTCAATCCTGGAACCTAACAGAGGTATCACCGATCAGGAGAAGGCAGCTGGGTCAAAGTTGGGAGAGCTTGACGCCAAAGGCTGTCCGGAGATACCGAAAGACCTCCCGAGTCGCCCGATGGAACCAGAGATTCGGGCGTGGGCCCCCACTTTCAACCCGATCTTGTCTGAATCCACCGGGCCGAAGAACGGAGCCCTTGCCCACAGCCCAGTGGATCTCCTCAAGGATGGTTCGCTCCTAAGTGGTTTCGGCTCTGCGCCGAAGCTGGGACCGCCAATGACTACAGTCGAGCTGGCTCAGGATGATGGGAAGGGCAGCAGCTTGGTCAGCACTCTCCCTGAGACAGAAGACGAGAGGTTTCTGGCTGAGCTGGAAGAAAAGCTGGACTCGGCCCCCGACAGCGGCTTTCTCAATCGGGGGGGCACCCAGCGGAAGGCGATGCGTCGCGCCATGTCGGAGTGCTCCCACTTGTCTGTCCCTCCCGCCCTCAACCTGGTGGACAAATACCCCGAGCCGGTCACCGTTCCTGACCGGGAGTCCCCACCAAGCATCTTTTCTCAGTGCGTCGCGCCTCGCAAACTAAGCGCACCAATGAAAAGATCAGCCACCGTCTCCGAAGAGCAGACCTCTGCCCAGCATCCCAGTCAGGTCAATGCTGCCCCCCTCTGCCCCATTTTGAAGGAGCCTCTCCTCCCCATGGAGGAGGAGGAGAAGAGGGACCAGCAGAACAGCGGTGGCGGTGGCGATACAGTCAAGAGAGACCTGGGCAGCCCGGGCTCATTTCATCCTAAACTGGCGCTAATTCCTGAGGCGAGCGATCAGAAAAAAGGAGAACAAGAAGTGGCAACCGCCAAAGAAAGCCATGCCCAACTTAGCGGGGCCATCCCTGCTGTGGAGGCAGGCAGAAGTTCTCCAGGGCTGGGCAAAGAGACTTTCGCAGGCATCGTCAGCACGCCATCATCCCGGCCAGGAGAGAGACCCCATGACAGTACGTTGTTCAATTTTTTTTTTTCACACAAGAGGGCAAGCGAAGTGGAGCGGGTTGGCTCTAGAATTTTTAAACAGACAGGAGGATGGCTTTTTTGCTGAAAAAGAGCCTGAACAATAGAAACGAGGGGCTTCAACTGACTGGGGAAGGGGAGGGGGGATTCCAAATGTCAAGAGAGCTATAACTCTTCCCCCCCCTTCCCACACTGCATTTACCTCACTTTCCCCACCATCCCGCCCCATTTGTAAGACGGAGTTACGGGGTTGTTGTAGGATGCCAACAAGGAAAAAAAACTTTAAAATCAGCATTCATGAACTTTGCATGCTGTGGGTGTGAGTGCCTGTGTCTTGCTCTCTGCAGAGGGCTGTGCATTTGTGTGTGTGTGTGTGTGTGTAGGCAGAGGGACTGTATGTGTGTGCGTGTTGAGGCGGTGAACACCTCTAATGAGGCCAGCACAGCCCTGTTTTTTCTACCTAACCAGGATGACAGCTGTCATCGTGGCTAAGCTGAAGCGGGGGGTTCCATCTTTCCTTTCACCCGTCCTTTCCAAGCAGGGACCAGCATTCCGGGTCAAGTTTCTAGACCTCAAGATCCTGTTGGCTCATTTTGGGTCGATAGAGGCAGAAATGGGTAGCACAGGGACAAAAATAAAGAAAAATTTATTTTTTAATCTTTTGTTTTTCTTCTTTTCCTAAGCTAGTTTGTGCAGATCGGGGTTTATTCCTGGCTTCTGAGTGCTGAATTTTGACCATCTTTTGTGGTTTAGGATTTGGGTTTTTTTAAAAAAAAAAAACAAAAGGAAATGGGATTGTGCGGTTCTGGAAAAGTTTTTTGGGGGGGGGAAATAACACAAGTTCCAGCATTCATTCCCATCCTTGAAGTGGCTTCATGGAGAGTTTTTGAACCTGATGTTGAGCCTTCTCGGCTCTTGCTTCAAAGAGTGTCTGTCCCTGTTAATGACCTCCTCTCTCTAAAACGAAGCTCCATGATTATTAATGCTCACCTGGTTTTGTGTTTTTGGGTATGATCTGAAAAACAAAGGAAGGAGACGCCTTGAATTAGATGATGGATGAACTTTGCTTGGAGGACAGTCAAAAGATTGGGACCTAGAAATGGGACTTTTGAAAAGTCCCTCAAAGGGGAAGGTCGGGCTAGGAATGGCAGCTCTGGAAAAGCTGGAGAAGACACAGCAAAGACACCCTTTTTCTTCCTCCCATCCTTCTTTCCTTCCTTCCTTCCTTCCTTCCTTCCTTCCTTCCTTCCTTCCTTCCTTCCTTCCTTCCTTCCTTCCTTCCTCCTTTTCTCCTTCCTTTCTTCTTTCCTCTCTCCTCTCCTCTCTTCCTTGCCTTCCTTTATTCCTTTTTCTTCTGTTTCTCCTTCCTACCTTCCTTCTTTCCTCCTCTACTTCGTCTTCCACTCCTCCCTTCCCTCCTTTCTTCCCACCTTTCTTCCTCCCTCCTTCTCTTGTTTCTCCCTTCCTGCTCCTCCTCTCCTTCCTTCCTTCCTTCTTTCTTTCCTTCCTTTCTTCCTTCCTCTCTCCAAGCACCTTCCAGAGAATCTCCACTTTGGCTCGATTTGCTGGCTATTGATGGGCTTCGGTGTCTCACGCAGTGGAGGATGGATCTCCCAAGCGAAGCCGATGAGTTTTTGCCCTTCCAAGCCAGAGGAGCAATGGCTTCTCCCCCTCAGAGCAGCTGAGAACAAAGGAAGGTCGATTCCTTTGCGTTCCCCTCACCGTCACCTTCAAGGCCTGAGCTCGTTTTATGACGACGGAGAAGCCTCTTTCAGGGGGTGTCAGGCCACAAAAGGGAAGGAGATGAAATCTGGAATTTTTTGTGGGGTGGATGGGATGGGAGAATAATTGGATGGTTTGGGCAAGAGGGAATTAGGGAAAGGATGTAGGTTGATCTCCAGGGAAGAGATGGATGAATTTTGCTTTTTATTTCTCTCGGTTGCAAAGAAAGTCAGAAGTCATTCCTTTTTCCATTTTTCTTACTTTTTCCTTTCCTTTCTTTCTTGCCTCCTTCCTCCCTCTCCTCACCTTCTTTCCTTCTCTCATCCCTTTCCTTCTTTCCTTCCCTTCCTCCTCTCTATTTTCATTCTTTCCTACTTTCCTTCCTTCCATTTCTCTTTCCCCTTCCTTCCTTTTCTTCCTCCCCCCTCCCTTTTTCATTTTCCATTCCTTCTTTCCTCTTCTTCCGTCCTTCCTTTCTCCTCCCCGTCCCCCTCCTCTCCTTCAATCCCTCCCCCCTTCCTTTCTCCTATCCCTCCCTTCCTCTCCTCCTTTCTCATCTTCCTTCCTTCCTTCCTCTTTCTCTTTCCCTCTCTCCCTTCTTTCTCTCCCTTCCACCTCTTTCTTTTCCTTTCTTCTTTCCTTCCTTCCATTTCTCTTTTTCTCTTCCCTCCCTCCCTTGTTCTGTTTCTTTCCTTTGCTTTCTCTTTTCCTTTCCTTCACTTCTTTCTTTCTTTCCTTCCTTCCTCCTTCCTTTCTGTTCATTCTTTCTTTCCATACTTCCCTTTCTCCTTTTTCTTTTTCTTTCCCTCTCTACCCTTCCTTTCTTCTCTTTTTCTTCATCTCTCCTCCCCTCCTCCCCCCTCCTCCCCCCAAATCTTTCTAATCTTGACTGTTTCTCTTTTCTTCTATTTTGGAAACTCAATAATTAAAAATTAAAAGGATCGGTTTGGGATTTGGGGGAGGAAGAAGGATGCTTTGACGGACAGACTGAGATGGTCATCTTCTGTTCGCTCACAAATATAGAAGTAAACATTTACAGAGTAACATCCAGAATGCAGACAGTCCTCGGCTTATGACCACAACGGAGCCTCAAATTCCTATTGATAAGTGAGACATTTGTTAAGGGTGTTTGGCCCTCTTGTTACGGGTTTTCTGGTCATGGTCATTAAGCAAATCACTACAATAGTTCAGTTCATCACCCGGTCATTAAGTGAGCCTGGCTTCCCCATTGCTGGTCCGAAGGTCGCAAAAGGGGATCATGTGACTCTTCAGACGCTGCGACCATCATAAATCTGAGTCAATTGACAGGTATCTGAATGTCAGTTTACCTGGGGATGCTACAGCGGTCGTAAGCACAAAAACTGGTCGTAAGTCCCTTTTGTCCACGCCATTTTAACTTGGAATAGTCAATAAGCGAACCATCATAAGTCGAGGACTGCCTGTATTGGATTTCTGATTTTGAATTGCCTTCACCAACTTGGAGAGTGGATAGATATTGAAAAAAAAAATACTTTCCTTTGTTCATTTCTTAAAATCCACTAATACAGTCTTAGTCCTCAATTTACAACTGCAATGGAGCCCACCCACACACCTTTCCATCGCGAAGCGATACAGCATCAAAGTGAATTTTGTCCCATTTTATGAACCTTCTTGGCACCGTTGTTAAGTGAATCCCTGCAGTTGTTAAGTCAGTCAGACGGTCATTAAGTGAATCCAGCTTCCCCGTTGACTTCTCGTCAGAAGGTCGCAAAAGGAGACCGTCCTAAATATGAGTTGGTGGTCAAGTGGCTGAATGTTAATCACATGACCATGGGGACGCTTCGACAGTTGTAAGTGTGAAAAGCGGACATGAGTTCCTTTTTTTCAGCGCTGTGGCCACTTTAAACAGTCACTAAACGAACAGTTATAAATAGAGGATTATGAATTTACCTGAAATTCTCTCTCTCTCTCTCTCTTTTCTTTTGCTATATTTATATCTAATGGGGAAGAATCGGAGCCATGGATCAAAAACTAACAGATTTTAGGAGGTTTCTCTAAAATTTCGGTCTATTTTTTGCTTCCAAATTCCATGTTTTTCCAGGAGAGATCCCTAAAAGTCGATCCCTGGAGGTTTTGTGTGATCCGTAAGGATTTCTATGGAAAGTTTAGGTGGCTTCGGTCAAACCAGAAACAAAAGAGCTAGAATTGAGTCTCTGTGACCTCTGCGAATGTTGCACCTCTCAAGTTTCTAGTTCCTGGTGAGAGTGCAGTTTTTTTTTTTTAAAAAAAATTGTCGGGTAGGCAATGCAACTTTTGCATGACAATCGGTGTCAAGTTACAGAAGAAGCCTGCTAGATTGGGATCTCATTGCTACTTGCAAGTCTCCTTCTCCGTCAGATCCTGCCAGATCCATCCAACTCTGATCCCCTTGTGTAATCTCCAGTTTCGGATTACGGAAAGTCCTTGATTTACAGCTGTTCATTTAGTGACCGCTAGAACTTGGAAAAAAGTGACTTCGGATCATGTTTAACACAAAAGTTACGACTCATGGCCACCTGATCAAAATTCAGACACACTTGGCAACTGACTCCTATTTATGACGGTCGCAGCGTCCCGAAGTCACGTGATCCTTTTTTTGACCTTCTGAGCAATGTTGATGGGGAACCCAGATTCACTTAATAACTGCAAGGATTCGCTTAACAACAGTGGCCAGAAAAGTCATAAAATGGAGCAAAACTGATGTAACAAACATCTCGCTTAACAACGGACATTTGGGCTCGATTATGGCCATAAATTGGGGACTATGTGTATTGGGGCAAAGAGAGCTGGAGATAAGCATGGATTTGGTCAAAGGTTTGTCAAACGGGACAAAACTCAATTAATGACAGTCTCGTTTAGCAGCAGACATGGGCTGAATTGTGGTCATAAAACGAAGGAAGAAAAGGAGGGGCTGTTAATCTGGATTAAAATTATTTCTTGGTTTTGGGTTCCGATCCTGCTTTGGTCCCCAGACTCCAATTCCCAACTTCGGATTTCATTTAATTCCGATTTAATTAAGATTGAAAGCAGATCTGGGGATCGACTGGATCTCTACTGGATACCCATCCTCGGGGACCCCGAAAGGCACCGAAAAGGGATCCCTCACTGGTAAATCCACCCTTTCTCCACCCACAAAAAAAATCCCCGACTTTTCCAAGCTCTGCTGGGTTTCTCTGAAAAGGCTCCCCTGTGGATGATGGGTGTTGGAGTCCTTTAGAAGGCAGGAAGCTATTGGTGGCCGCTGTTTTTGCACACAAGGGGTCTATTGTGTCTTGCCGTTGCTGCGCTCTGGGGTGCCGTCTGTCACCCGCCCTCCCTCCTCCATTTTGTGCATTATGACCTAGATTTGCGCACGAGAGACGACATCCATCTGACGCTGCCAGAGAAACCTATATTCCTTCCTCCCTGTCTAGCCTGCCTTTCCTTCTTTCCTCCTTTACTTTCTCTTTCCCTTCCTCCTCATTTCCTTCCTTCCCTTTTCACTTTCAATTCCTTTCTCATTCGCCTCCTTTTTTCCTTTTCTTTCTCTTCCCCTTCTATATTCTATCTTCCTCTCTTTCTCTCTTCCCTTTGTTTCTTTCCCTCTCTTTTTTTCTTTTTCTATTTCAACTTCCTTATTTTTTTTCCTTCCTCTTTTTCTCTTCCCCTTCTTCCTTCCTTCCTTCTTCTGTCCCTTTCTCATTTATCTTTTTCTCTTGCCCTTTTTCTTTCTTTTTCTTTTTTCTGTCTTTTTCTTTCAACTTCCTTCCTTCATTTCTTTTTCTCCTCTTTCTCTTGTTCTCCTTCCTTCTTCTCTTCCTTATCTCTTTCTTTCTTTTTCTCTTCTCCTTTTTCCTTCCTTCTCTTCCTTTCTGTCTTTTTCTTCTTCCTTACTTCTCCTCCCCTTACTTCCTTGCTCCCTCCCTCCCTTCTTTCCTTCCTTCTTCTTGTCTCTTTCTCTTCCCCTTTTCCTTCCTTCTGTTTTCTTTCTTTTTTCCCCTCCCTCCCTCCCTCTTTCTGTTTCTCCCTTCTCTTCTTGTCTTCCTCTTCCCCTTTTCCTTCCTTCTTTTTCTTTTTCCCATTTCATCCTCCTCCCTCTCTGTTTCCTCCCTCCCGTCTTCTCTTCTTGTCTTTCTTCCCCTTTCCCTTCCTTCCTTTTTCTTTCTTTTTCTCTTTCCCCTCCCTGCCTCTTTCTGTTTCTCCCTTCTTCCTTCCCTTCTTCTCATCTTTCTCTTCCCCTTTTCCTTCCTTCCTTTTTCTTCCTTTTTCTCTTTCCCCTTCCTTTCTCCCTTCCCCCTCTTTCTGTTTCCTCCCTCCCTCCTTCTCTTCTTGCCTTTCTTCCCCTTTTCCTTCCTTCCTTTTTTTCCTTTTTCTCTTTCCCTTTCCTCCCTCCCTCCCTCCTCTTTCTGTTTCCTCCCTCCTTCTCTTCTTCTTGTCTTTCTCTTTTCCTTTTCCTTCCTTCCTTTTTCTTCTTTTCTCTTTCCTTCCTTCCTCCCCCCTCTTTCTTTTCCTCCCACCCTCCTTCTCTTCTTGTCTTTCTTCCCCTTTTCCTTCCTTCCTTTTCCTTTTTCTCTTTCCCTTTCCTTCCTTTCTCCCTCCCCCCTCTTTCTGTTTCCTCCCCCCTTCTCTTCTTGTCTTTCTTCCTTCCTTTTCCTTTTTCTCTTTCCCTTTCCTTCCTCCCTCCCTCCTCTTTCTGTTTCCTCCCTCCCTCCTTCTCCTCTACCTCCTCCGCAGAGCCCCCCCTCCCGACGCATCCCCCACCTTCATTAAACCAGGCGCCAGCCTGTTCTGAAACCCTCCAAGCCTTTTGTGTGTAACTTTGCAATTGTGCGGCCTCTTTCCCACCTCCTTAAATCTCTTTTTCTCCAGCTTGCTTTTCAACCTTTTGTGTTTGTGTGTGTGTGTGTGAGAGAGAGAGAGAGACTCCCTGGAGGTTTAGCCTGGGTTTTGGGACTGGGGGGGAGTGTTAGTCGAGCTTTTGTGTAGGTACTTTTTGCTGTCTTTTGTGCAAAGAAACCACAAAGCTTTTGTGCAAACTGCAAACTATAAAGCCAGCTTCTCGAAGCAGAGATTTTTAAATTGAATGTCGGAGCTGTTTAAAAACAACAAGGGCAGCCCTCAAGATACGACCACGATGGAGACCCAAATTGCTGTCACTAAGTGAAACAATTGCCGAGTGAGCTTTTCCTCATTTTACGACCTTTGGCCACGGTTGTTAAACGAACTGCTGCCTTTGTGTCCCATGGTTGTTAAGTGAATCCGGCTTCCCCCTTGATTTGGCATTGACTTTGATAAGCAAATTGATGCCGTTGCTAAGTGAGTCCCATGGTCACTAAGTGAATCCGGCTTCCCCCCCCTTGACTTGGCTTTGACTTCGATAAGCAAATAACCTTTGTTGTTAAGCGAGTCCCACAGTTGTTAAGAGAATATGGCTTTCCCCTTGACTTGGCATTGAGGTTGATAAGCGAATCACTGCCGTTGTTAAGTGAGTTGCATGGTCATTAAGTGAATATGGTGTCCCCCTTGACTTGGCTTTGACATTGATAAGCGAATCCATGCCATTGTTAAGTGAGTCCCATGGTCGTTATGTGAATCTTGACTTTGCTCATCGGACGGTCACAAAGGGGACACCGCCACCATCATAAATGCGAGTCAGTTGCCAAGCTTTTCAAGTTTGAACAGTGGTAAGTCCTAAGTCCCTTTTTTTAAATTGTTGGGGCGATTTGGAACGGTCACTAAATGAGCGGTTGTAAATCGAGGACTAGCCATAGACTGGTTTGTGAGGGATTTTTTTTTTTTAATGTCGGTTTGCGATGCCTCCCTTTGTTTTGGGTCTGTGTGTGAGAGTTGTTATCAAAGGATTACAGCGGCCACTGTGAAGAAAATAAATCACAGATCTGCGGACTTCAACTCCCAGAATTCCTGGCTGTGGCTGAGGGATTCTGGGAGTTGAAGTCCGAGAGTCCTAAATGGGCCCTCCTTCCCTCCCCTCCGCTAAATTAAAAGATGAGGGAAATTTTTCTGAATGCTGCATTTCCAGCCTTCAATATTATTGCTTTGACTTGGGATGATTATTGGGTTTTCTTCTAGAAGTTTCTAGAAGTTTGTACAAGGGCTATCTTCTGTAAGGCCTGATTTTCACCCAAGGAATTCTTTCTTTCTTTCTTTCTTTCTTTCTTTCTTTCTTTCTTTCTTTCTTTCTTTCTTTCTTTCTTTCTTTCTTTCTTTCTTTCTTTCTTTTCCTTCCTTCCTTCCTTCCTTCCTTCCTTCCCTCCCTTCCATCACCTTCCTTTTCTTTCCTTCCTTCCTTCTCCATATTCCTCTTATTCCGTTCTTCCTTTCATCCTTCCATTCATCCCTCTCTCCCATCTCTCTCTCTCTCCTTCCTTTCCCTTCTTCCTCTCTTCCTACTCCTTTCTTTCCTTCAGTTCTTCCATCCATCCTCCCTTACTCCCTCCCATCTCTCCTCCCTCCCACTCCTTCTTTTTCCTTTCTTTCCTGCTCCTCGTCTTCCTCTCCTTCCATCCTTCCTTCCTCCCTCTCTCCCTCCCTCCCTCAGTTTTTCTCCTTCCTTCATTCTTTTCTCCTTCCCTCCCTCCTCTCCTTCCTTCCCTGCTCCCTTTTCCCTTCCCTTCCCTCCCCTCCCCTTGACCTCTCCAGGACCTGGACCTCCCTCCCCAGATCTCCCAGCCACATCTGCCCCCTTGCCCTCCTCCTCCTCCTCCTCCTCCCTTCCCTTCCCTTCCCTTCCCCTTCCCCTTCCCTTTCCCGGAACTGACATTTTGCAAACCGAAATAAAAATCCATTGATTGGATTCCTTTCCGGAGGGCGGAATTGGATCGTGAAATGCCAGAGTCTGCCCCCCACCCCCCACCCCGTGTGATAATTGCTCAATAATCACAACGACAACAACAACAACAACAACAATGCTCCCTTCCAGGACATCAAATCCCCTCAATTCCCTTCGAGCTCTTTCTCTTTGATTTATCCTCCTGAAAATGCCCCCAAATGGAGATAATTGCCTTGAATCGGTTGCATAACCCTATCCGGCCTGTTTTGTTTTGTTTTGTTTTTAATTTAAAAAGAATGAGTAGTTTCCCACTGGGATCCTTTAGCTCTCAAGGAGAGCTGGGTAGAGCTAGGATTTGGTGAAAGAGCTGCTTATTCCTTTTGTTTCTCCTTTTAAAAAATCCTGTAATTCCTTTTAGTGCACTTCGCTTATAAAGAGGGCGAAAATCTAATTTGATGCAATAAAGTTCTGTTGTGCCCAGTTATTTTTGTGTGGGGTGGGGAGAGGGATGTTAAAAATCATCTTCGGAGTATCAAATGTGTCAAATAATCCGAGACGGACATCCCTCTGGGAAAAACACTAGCACATCATGCAATTTATTCACATTACATGGTGTAATACAATATTTTTTTGGAAGCGAGAAGAGATGGATGGATGTTTTTGCCAGCTTCACTCAAGGTCTAGGTGATACCTTGGCAACTGGAAGCTGAATGGACTCCAACTCCCAGAATTCCCCAGCTGGCATGCTTTAAGAGAGGAAGACATCAACTCCCAGACTTCCCCAGCTTTAAGATGGATGGACTTCGACTTTCCTAGCCAGCATGCTTTAAGAGGGATGGACTCTAACTCCCGGATATAACCAGGTTTAAGATGAATGGACTTCAGCTCCCAGAATTCACCATCCACCCAGTGTTTGCTAGGGAATTCTGGGAGTCAAAGTCCTTCTATCTTAAAGCATCCTGGCTGAGGAATTCTGGGAGTTGGAGTCCACCCATCATAACAGTTCCAGCATTGAAAAACTGCCACAGAGATCCCCACAAATGATCAGGTTTTTTTATCCTTCCAACGTTTCTCTACTTAACCCCCTTCAAAGGGTGGTGGAGAAGAGACATCGCCCCACCCTTAAAATCTTCAGAAAAGGGTCTGGGGGTGATCTTCCTTTGCCAGTCCCCGCCATTTTAGGAACTCTTTGTCTGGGACCGCAGGCGCTCTGATCCTCAAACAGACCATTGTCTATCGAATGGCAAAACTTGAACTCAAGTCTTGTGAAAGGTGTATGTGTGTGTGTCTGGATTGCAGCTGCCGAGATTTGGGAGGTGGCGGGGCGGGTGGGGGGGGGAGCTGCCCATTAGGCAGCCTTGCCCGAAGGAGATTTCTCCTCGTCTCTTGAGTTCAAAGAAAGTTCTGTGTCGGCTCTGGGCTCTGTGACGTCTGTCCTTGACCCATTTCGGAACCTGGGTGGCTTTGACAAGCTGGCGACAAACCGCCTTGAGCCAAGCCGGCTTTTGAACTGTGGATGAACTAGCTGGCTGGCAACGGATGCTGGCCTGTTGCTGGGGGCTGCCAAGTTGAGAGAAATTCATGCATATATATACACATGTATGTATGTATGTATGTATGTATGTATGTATGTATGTATGTATGTATCTATCTATCTATCTATCTATCTATCTATCTATCTATCTATCTATCTATCTATCTATCTATCTATCTATCTACCTATCTATCATCTGTCTATCTATCTATGTCCGTCTCTCTCTCTCTCTCTCTGTCTGTCTATCTATCTATCTATCTATCTATCTATCTATCTATCTATCTATCTATCTATCTATCTATCTATCTATCTATCTATCTATCTATCTATCTATGATCTCTATCATCTATCTATTTATCTATCTATGATAAATATCTATCATCCATCCCTAACTATATCTATCTATCTATCTATCTATCTATCTATCTATCTATCTATCTATCTATCTATCTATCTATCTATCTATCTATCTATCTATCTATCTATCTATCTATCTCCTACCTACCTGTATCAATCTGTCTGTCCATCCGTCCATCTATCCATTCATCCATCCATACCTTCCCCTCTCCCTCTCACCCACCTACCTTCCCTCTCTCTCTCTCTCTCTCATTTGTATCTATCTATCATCTATATCTACCTATCATCTACCTATCTATCTGTTTGAGTTTGCAGCAACCCAACCAGCCCACAAATAAATGATTCAGCAAGATTCATTTATAGAAGAAACTTGTTTGTATACAGTAATATAAAACATGATGCCTGTATACAATACCCATGCAGCTCTTGCAACGTGGTAGCAAGTACAGGGATAAGAAGCAAAATCCACAACCAGAAGAACTCATAAGCACAGAAGCTACAGAATCAATCATGCAGGGACAAACTCTTATATACACACCAGTTAAGCTAAGCCGTGCCCAGGCTCCGAGCTGTCTCGCATGGCTCATAACAGATCTTGTTTCTTAGTCACCAAACAGTTCCCATTAGCTGACCTGTTATTATGGCTATCCTAGCTCATAATTTCTTATACACTGACCATCCATCCATCCATCCATCCATCCATCCATCCATCCATCTCCAAACTGTGAACTTGGTCATCCTTGTCACAATGAAAAAACATTCTGGAATGGTGGACATTAAGGAACCGCAGAATAACAAAAGAGTTGGAAGGGTCCTAGGAGGTCATCTAGTCCAACCCTCTGGTCATCGAGCAGGAGACCCGATCCCATTCTGGAAAAAATGGTTTGCTTTGAAAGCAGAGTGATCTTCCCACCTCTGAGCCCGGGTGCCTTGGATGGTCTGTGTCCGGTTCCTTCGAGGAAAGGGAGGGGAAGAGCATATTTGGGGGACTACCAAATATGCTCTTCTCAAATAGCTGTCCTCAAGTTCAAAACATTTCATTTAGTGGCCATCCGGAAAAAGGATGAAAAAAGGAACTTAGTGCAGTTTTTCACACTTAACGTCCATTTTTCACACAACCGTGGCAGTCCTTCCCCAGGGTCATATGATTACAACTCATGCTGGGCAACAGGCTCGTATTTATGAAGGTTGCAACATCTTGGGGGTCACGCAATCCCCTTTTGCGACCGTCTGACGAGCACAGTCCATAGGGAAACCAGTTCAGTTGTTCCTAACTTAACAATCGTTGCGATTCGTTTAATCCCTGTGCCCAGAAAGGTTGTAAAACGAGGCAGAACTCATTTTAACAACTTTCTCGCTCAGCAAGGGAATGTTTGGCCTCCATTGTGGTCCTAAATCGAGTCAAGGAAGGCTCCGTTGCTATTTTTCTTATCTCCAACCCTTTTGCGGACTTCGATTCCCAGAATTCCTCTGCCAGGTTAAATGGGGTGAAAGGCCTAGATGAAGGTTTCAATTAAAAATGCTGAAAAAAATCTTCCCATCCAAATTGATTTATTGGTAAAAACTTGTACTGGAATCTTCTAAAGGAGAAGGAGGAAGAGGAGGAGTAAGAAGATTGTGAGGTCCTTGATGCTCTCTGAGCTGGGTGGGTTTTTTTTGCAGACATCTCATGACCCAAGTTGGGAACAGCATCAGTGCTAGGAGGGAGTATGGTTTGCTATATATTTATGTATAGTTCCTTTGATTCTGTTACCTAGTTGGATCATAAAATGTCTGCAAGGAAACAGCCTCCCTCCTTCAATACCTCTTCTCCCTTTTAGCACAGATGGTGTTGCCTAGTTGGGTCATGAAAGGTCTACACCGAGCTCTCGTGCCTTCTCCTCCTCCTTCTCTTCCTCCTTCTTCTAATTCTCCTCCTTTTTCTTCTCTTCCTCCTCCTTCTGATTCTTCTCTTCCTCCTTTTTCTCCTCCTAATTATTCTCCTCCTCTTTCCTCCTCCTAATTCTCCTTTTTCTTCTCTTCCTCCTCCTAATTCTCCTCCTCTTTCTTTTCTTCCTCCTTCTTCTAATTCTTCTCTTCCTCCTTTTTCTCCTCCTAATTATTCTCCTCTTTCTTCCTCCTCCTCCTGCTTCTAATTCTCCTCCTCCTTCTCTTCCTCCACCTCCTCCTCCTTCTGATTCTTTTCTTCCTCCTTTTTCTCCTCCTAATTATTCTTCTCCTCTTTCCTCCTCCTAATTCTCCTTTTTCTTCTCTTCCTCTTCCTAATTATTCTCCTCTTTCTTCCTCCTCCTCCTGCTCCTAATTCTTGTCCTCCTTCTAATTCTCTTCCTCCTCCTCCTTCTAATTGTTCTTCTTCCTCCCCCTCCTCCTTCATAGCACTGATGATGTTACCTACTTTGGTAATGAAAGGGTCTGCCCAAGATTATAGAGCACCAAGGATCCCACAATTGCACCCTGAGTTACAAATAGTCTCTTCTATTTTTCGGGCAAATAGTTGTGAACATGGGTTGCATTTTACAAGCCAACATCTACCAGCTTGTCTCTAAGCCAGGTTCTTACCTTCACGTCATGGAAACAGAAGCCTGGAGTAGCAGATGGAATATATAAATTCAGCCCCAGGGTTATCCTGGGCTTATGGGTGGGAGGTCTGCTTCAAAGCATGGTGGACTCTCCACCCATGTTTTTGTCTTGAGAGACTGTCCAAGCCCACCCTAAACACAACGCTGTGATAGGCACTTGGGTTGCGGTCCTTCAAGCCTTCAAACCCATTGTATTGTGTGAATTGTGAATTCTGACGGTGTTGTCTCTGGGTCTTTGTTTTGTGTTGCCAAACCAGAAGAGGTGAAGGCATCTGTTGAGGTTCCATCATCGGAAGATGCAGCTGCTGTGCCCAGCAAGGACCTTCCACCAACTCCTGAGAAGAAGACCAAGGTGAGGATTCTTCCACGTTTCCTGCTTTTGACACGCTTGATTTCCCACCCTGCTTCTTCTAAGCTAGCGCTAAGGTCTGTTCTCTGAGATGATCCTTCAGGAGAAGGTCCTTGCAACCTGTAGAACGGCAAGTCTCAAACCTTGATCATTCAAAGGTGTCTGGACTTCACGTCCACTACTAGCTGGGGACTCCTGGAAGTTGTCCATACATCTTTCAAGCTGCCAAAGTTGAGAAACATTTTTGGAAGTTTCTGGAACCATAACTTGATAGTTTGAAAATGGATGGACCTTTGGAGATGTATCGACCCAAGTCCATATTTGGTCCACTCATCTTCATCACCTTTAAAGATGGATGGACAGTCCTGCCACAGTTGAGAAAACCTGTTATGAAGTTCCTGGCTTTTTAGGTGGACATCCATAGCTTAGTAGCTTGAACATGTATTTGGTTCAACCGTTTTCATCTCCATGGAAGATTTGTGGGACAATGTAGCATGTAGCAATGTAGCAATGTAGCACAATTGAGAATCACTGCTGTAAGTTCACGGCTTTGAGGTGAACAGCCATACCTTGGAGACTTGAAGATACATGGACCACTTGGTTCATCCATCTTCATCTCCATGAAAAATGTGGGGCCAACTTACCAAGGTGGAGAAATCCTACTCCAGGTTCATCAGTACCACTAGTTTGGTAATGAAACGTTGGCAAGAAAACTGTCAAACTTAGAGAGCACCAAGGACCCTCCCAGTCGTCTTCGTCCTCCTTCTCTTCCTCTCCTCCTCCTCCTCCTCCTCCTCCTCCTCCTCCTCCCTTCACAAAGCCTACCTTCTTTCAAGCACTGGTGATGTTATCTACTTGGGTCATGAGACATCTGCAAAAAAATCACCGAGCTTAGAGATAGACCAAGGACTCCAACAAGTCCTCCTCCTCCCCATTCTCCTCCCCCTCCCTCTCCCCCTACACAAAGCCCCCCCGTTCCTTCTAGCATTGATGACGTTCCCCAGTTGGGTAAATGAAACATCTGGAAGAAAACCACCCAGCTCAGGGAGCACCAGAGAGCCCTGATTGCTATTACAGACCTTTGACCCTTCCTTCCTTCCATTTCCGAATCTTCTTCCACCTCTGTTCCCCAAAGGACCGATAATCCGATTTAAAAAATTCCCCGGTTCTCCCTTTGATCTCAGAGAACAGAATCATGCCGTTGTGATTTTAATTCTGAATTGACCTGAGTTGCCCTTGGGTTTTGATTTTTTTTTTGTATTTTTTTTTTTTGCTTTTTTTGCTTTTTTTTGCCTAATGTTCAGCCTTTCATTTTCAACGCCCGGCTTTTCTGTTTTTCTTTTTTTCCGTTCCGTCTCTCTCTCTGTCGTCTCTTTGTTTTCCGTTCGGCTTGCGGGCATGTTTCCACGTCAAGCCTTCGGCCATCGCGGGGGCAAAACCCGCTGCAGCGAAAGCCAAGCCTGGGACGGCTGGTGTTCCCCCCGCCAAGCGGCCGGCTTCGGCCACGCTGGGCCCAAGCAAAAAAGCCACCACCAGCCCCTCTGCGGCAGCGACCATACCCAAACGCCCATCGACCGGTGCCACTCGACCCTCCAGTTTAACTTCCCGAGAGGTTAAACCAAAGGTAAGCAAGCTTTCACGCCCTCTGGAAATGGCAGAGAGTTGCGGGGACGGAGACCCTGCCAGGAATGGATTTTTTCCCTTTTGTAAGGCATTCTGGAGATCGGTCGTTGTACGTAGAAAATGCCTCCGGCGTCTTGGTGAGGAGATCCTGGCTAGGGAAGGGGCAGATAAGAGACGGCAGCTCTGTATAACGGGCGGAGAAAGCCACTTATAAGAGAGGCTGTCTCCTGCTTGAGCACAGTGGGGTTGGACTAAATGACCTCCAAGGTCCCTGCCACCTCTACGTGGTTGAAAGCTTCTCAACCGGAAGGAACTTCTGGAGAACATGGAATGTGCTCTTCATTCTGATGTGATTTTTTTTTTCTCCTGACTAGGCGACCGACGTTAAGATCCCAGAGAAGAAGGTCACCCTTTCCAAGTCTCCTTCTGCGACCTCCCCTCGGCCAAGTGTGAAGACCACTTCGGCCGCTTCCAAGCCTCCAGTGGCCACTGGTGGGACATTGCCCAGCCCTAGGACCACAGCTGGTTTGCCACTGAAGAAACCCTCCGGTGAGTCATCGCTGGGAGCCTGGGAAATTCTGGGGAGGGGGTCTTTTGTAGGAGGAGGGATGGGAGGTGGGGCCGTATCAGTGGGGCACTGGAAGTTTAAGGAGCTATGTGGAGCCTTGGGTTGGTCTCCAGGGCCCCAAGATGTCCATCCCGACTTGGGGTTAGACGCAGAATGGAGTTGCAAAAGAACCTTCCTTCCTTCCTTCCTTCCTTCCTTCCTTCCTTCCTTCCTTCCTTCCTTCCTTCCTTCCTTCCTTCCTTCCTTCCTTCCTTCCTTCCTTCCTTCCTTCCTTCCTTCCTTCCTTCCTTCCTTCCTTCCTTCCTTCCTTCCTTCCTTCCTCATCCATCCCCTCCCTTCAAGAAAGCAATGAAGTTCAGAGTGCCCAAATCCTCCTCCTCCTCTCTTCCTCCTTTCCTCCTTCCCCTTCTCCTCTTCCTCCTCCTCAAACCCCCTTCCCCTTCTAGCATTGATGACGTTTCCTCGTTGGGTCATGAAACATCTACAAGAAAATTACCCAGCTCAGAGAGTTCAACCCTGAGCTAGAGATAATGATTACTTCTTTTGCCGGTTTCTAAGAGCGAGGGAGAGGGATCTAGGTTAAGAAAGGATACTAAGCCAACTCCCTGGGTTGTCGTCGTGGGGAAAATAGGAAGAGGAAGGTCTGTCGGCTGCGTTCATCACTCTTGAGTTCTTCTTCTTCATAATAATAATAATAACAACAATAAAAACAGAATGGAAATCAACCGACGTTGGTCTCTCTTGTGTTGTGCAGCCGTCAAGACAGAAATCAAAGCCGCTGATGCGAAGAAGGTCCCGGCAAAGTCATCACCAGGTAATCACCGTCATGGATCCGTTCCTCAAATGTCCTCCTTTCTCCATGGGAGGTTGCTGTCCTCCTCACCTCCCTCTTCCTCTTCCCTCCTTGCAGCCGAGCTGAGCCGTCCCAAGAGTGCTCCAGCATCCACCACCTCTTCTCCCGCACCGTTGGGACCCGCGGCTGCCCGTCCCAAGGCAAAACCCGTGGCTTCCAAGTCTCCTGGGATGGCAGGCGTCACGGCCGAAGCCAAGAAGCCACCCTCGGTGCCCAAGGCTCTTCCCAAAACCAGCCCGGTCTCCAAGCCTTCTCGGCCTTCCACCAGCGTCTCCGTTCCGGATCTGAAGAACGTCCGGTCCAAGATTGGTTCCACAGATAACATCAAATATCAGCCGGGTGGAGGAAAGGTGAGTTGTTCTCCTAGGGGACCACGGTCGATCCGAAGAGATCCAGAGGTGGTTCTTCAACCTGGGAACCTTGCAGAGATGCCACCATCCTGGTTTGGAAGTATGGAGTCCAGGAGATTAATTAGTTGATCACGTGGAGAGAGAGAGGGAGGAAGGGAGAGAGGGACCATGGCTGAGTATGCTTGGCTCAATTCTGATGGAGCAGGATATTTGCGGTTCAGATATCACCGTCTCAAGGAGAAGAACCTCAACTTCCTAGCAGCTAGAGTCTTGGGTGAGAGTTCACTATGAGTGGGAGGTGTTTATGAACCTTCTCTTTCTTGGTCAAGAGGTTGGGGAAGTCCTTATGGACTCCAGAAACACGTCCATGGAGCTTCCCTGCTGGGATAGGGAAGGGGTTGACCTAAGATTGGCGGTAGATGTTTGTTGGGACTCCTCAAGGTAGCCTGCAAGCAAGGACTTTTGTAGTAGACCCCTTTGGAAGATGAATCCAGAGCTGGGCTGGAGAACCTCACCACTGTTGAAGGTCCCTGTAGAAGAGAATTTTTGTAGCTCCAGGTTGAACTTGGGATGGTAGTGGTGGTGGTCCTTGGTGCTCTCTGAGCTGGGTGGTTTCCTTGGAGACATTTAGTGATCCAACTAGGGAACATCACCAGTGGTAGAATATAGAACCCTTCTAGGACTGATGATGTTCCTTAGTTGGGTCATGAAAACAAACAAGCAAACAACGAAGTTCAGAGAACACCAAGAACCCCACAGCCCTCTCCTTCTCCTCCTCTTTGCAACATTCCCTTCCCTTCTAGCACTGATGATGTGCCTTAGTTGGGTCATGAAACGCCTACAAGGAAACTGCCCAGCTCAGAGACCACCGAGGACTCCACAATCCTGAAGATCTCTGCTGGGACCTCCAAACTAACTAGCCTGGTCTTCTTGGCCAAAGTGTTGCCAAAGACTTCACCGATCATTTTATTGATTTGAGTTGTTCATTCACTCATTCATTTCTTTGAATCGTCTTCAATGGACGTGATGTTCTCACTTTTCCAAGGTTGACCGTTCACTGCCCGCTCTTCATTTGCTTATGGGTTGAGCCCACATCTTGATTTTCCATCCCTTCTCATCCCAGAAGGACCACCCAAAACTTAGTTCTAAGATGGAGATCAGGAATGACCAGGGAAGAACCTGAAGGAACATCTATCTTCCTCCATCTTGGATGTCTCTCTCATTCTCTCTTTATTCTCACTGGCAGCAAAGAGAGACATACCTTGTCCATGGTTGTCTATCTCCTGCTCCAGAACCCTTGTTTTCCAAACTTGGCTACTTTAAGATGGGTGGACTCCCGGTATGGAATCCTGGAAGTTGAAGTCCACCCATCATAAAGGGGTCAACTTTGAAAATTGTCCCAGATGGACCAACTTCTTGATAGACTTGACCATGGAGATGATTCAGAACCTTTCAATACCAGTTTTGTTGCTTTGGGTTGAAGCCGAAGGTACTCATGATGTCCTTCATTCCTCCTTGGTGTTCTTCAGCCCTCCTTCCTTCCTAAGATTTCCAAAAGCCTTCATGTTCAGCAGATGTTCTCCTGGACCTTGATTTGAGTGGTGGAACGTGAGAGCTGGAGGAAAGAGGGAATTTAACCTCCAAGTGAAGTGATCATCTTCCTTGGAGTGGGGTGAAGAAGGGGGAAGGAGTGTCTGGAAGAGGTTACCTCTCTCTAGATATGAAGGACCCACTCTCATCCAGCGGACGAGTGGTCCAGAAGAAGACCCTGTTGCTTGTGAACTTCTGTACATCTTCCTTCTGGCCTGGGTTGAAATCCCCAGCAGGTCAGCTAACCAGCCTAGTAGCCGAGGAGCCAGGAAACTGTCATCTCGATAGCTTCTGGAGGACCACAACTTCTCTACCTCTACAGAGGGCTTCTCATAGGAATATCTCCAGTCTCCTGGTCTTGTACCAATCGTTCCCAACTCTTTGTCCAACATCCTGTTGAGTTGTGGAAATGGCCCTCTTGTGTAAATCAAGCTTTCAAATGCTGCATTGTTCGTGAACACCTAGAAATATCTCCTCAACCTTCCTGGTTTGCTTTTATTTGGGGGAAAATGTGGGCTCATGGTGGAAGCCAACCTGATTTCCTAAACTCTAGTCTGATATCACCTTTATCTAGTTTAAATGAGTTCAGAAGTAACGCTGGGCACCAGTTGTGGTGATCAGGGAGATGGTCCTATCTTCTTGCGATACCTCACTGGTGTTTAGTTTTGAAGGCTACCCAAAGAAATCCAACCTTTGGACCTTCTTGAGAGCCAGATGTTGACTTCAGAGCTCCGTGTTTTTCTCACGTGGGTTGAAAGAATGGAATTCTGGGAAATTTGGGGACAGTAGACGGGAATATCTGCAGTTCAGGATTGAATCGTGAGGTTCTTAGTGCTCTCTGAACTGGATGGGTTCCCTTGCAGACGTCTCATGACCCAACTAGGGAACATCATCAGGGTTAGAAAGGAGTGGGTATCCTCTCTGTTGATACCCAATCCCTTTAGCACTGATGATGCTACCTAGTTGGGTCATGAAACATCTGCAAGGGAAACCACCAAGCTCAGAGAGCCTCAAAGACTGCACATGACGGAGTAAAACTATTTTTCAACCTCAGCCACTTGAAGATATGTGGACTTCAAGTCCCAGACTCCCCCAGCCAGTGTGCATTCTGGGAGTTGAAGTACACACATCTGCCAAGTGGCTGAAAAATACTGCTTTAAATTCTTTTCTTTTGAAAACCGCGGATGATGATGATGATGATGATAATAATAATAATAATAATAATAATAATAATAATAATAATAATAATAATAATAATAATAATAATAATAATAATAATTCATTGACATTGCAATACCTGGTGACGCACGGATTGAAGACAAGCAGCAAAAAAAAATCACAAAGTACCGGGACTTGCAAATTGAAGTTGAGCGACTGTGGAAAAAGAAATCGTGTGTTGTCCCGATTGTAATTGGAGCCCTTGGAGCAATACCCAAAGGGCTACCCCGCTATTTAGAAATTCTAAATTTACCGGACTTGAACATTTTGACTCTACAAAAAACCACCTTACTCGGAACAGCTTACATCCTCCGACGATACCTTAACAGTTCCTAGGTCCTTGGTTAGGACTCGAGCTGCTGAGCTATTAACCAGCCTCAAAGGCTGTGAATCTCACTACGGATTAAATAACAACAACAACAACAACAACAACAACAACAACAACAACAATAATATTAAAAAAACAACCAATACACCATCGCAAACCTTTGGAAGCCTGTCTCTCCTCCTTCCCAGTCATTTACACCAGGTTTACGTCAATGTGTCCAACCTACGCTAAGCTTCACTTTCATCTGGAGTTGGTTTCACTCTAATTATGTTGAAGTCAGTTTCATCTGCTGAGAAACTCCAGATTGGTGTGAGAAAAAAGTAAAATAAAATCTGGAAAAACGAAAATGCAGGTACTCCTGGATGTACCACTGCCATCGAGCCCCCCCATTTCTGTTGCTAAGCGAGACGAATGGGGTCCCGTTTTACGATCTTTCTCGTCCTCCATTGTTCAGTGAATTCCTGCAGTCGTGAAGTTAATCTCACGGTTGTTAAGTGAAACCTGGCTTCCCCATTGAAAAAAATTGATCATATGACCCCAGGACCGTTGTAAGTGTGAACCAGTGACATCTGAATTTTGATCCCATGTCCATGGCTTCCACGGTTGTTAAGTGTGACAACAGTCATAAGCCCTTTTTTCCCCCAGTGCCGTTGTAACTTCAAACGGTCACTAAATGAACTGTTCTAAGTGAAGGGCTACCTGAAATATAGGAAGAATGTCCACCTGCCTGAAGAATATAGAATATAGGAAGAATATAGGAAGAATGTCCTCCTGCCTGAAGGTGCTAGCAAAGGCAGTCCTTGACTTACAACCATTCATTTAGGGACCAAAGTTAAAATGGCACTGAAAAAGGGCAGTCCTCACATCTGCGACTGGTCCTCACTGTTATGTCCATCATAGCATCCCTACACTCACATGAGCTTGGAACTGGCATGTATTTATGACAGTTGCGACCTTCCCAGCCGCGTGAATGAGTTACACCAGATTCGCTTAATGGCCGTATGACTCGCTTAACAACAGCTTCAAAACCCCGGCCAGAAGGTCATGACCTGGGACGCCCCTTGCCACTGTCTTGCTTAGTGACAGAAACTTGCGGTCATAAGTCCTAGGACCCCTGCGATCTTCGCTGCCGCTCGAGCAGCCCGTTGGCGACTGCAACGGGACGTTGTTTTGCCATTCTGATTATCTGAAAAACTCCTTAACTTTATCTCCGTTTTAGGCCAAAATAGAGAAAAAGTCCACTGTGGCTACCCGAAACTCCGAACCCAACGCGGTATCCAAAACCACTCCAAATAAAACAACTGTTTCTAAAGAAGGGCTCGCAAAGTCACCCAACGGGAAAGTGAGTCCTCTTTTCGACTTCCGACACTTGTGAGAGGAGAGAGCCACCTCCCCTCCTAGATTATTTTCACTCGGTAGTGTCTTGGCTTACGACCGTTTCCTGAACGAACATCCGGAAATTCCAGCGGCCCCCCCCCCAAAAAAGGCACTTGTCATTTTTTTAAAAAAATCTCCCTGATCACTTGATCCAAATTCTGACGCTTGGCAACTGTTGTGTACTTATGACGGTTGCAGCATCTCAGGGATGTCATCGTCCCCGGGGGAGCATCACATGAACCCCTCTCACGACCTTCCGACCAGCAGCATCCTTGAGAAGCCCACTTCCCTTTACAACCATGTGACTCATTTCCTAACGGTTGGCTAAGTGATGATGGCAAGAGAGGTCGTTGAGCGGGGCCAAAGCTCCCTTTTCCGGGCTCTTGCTTAGTGACAGGAATTGTGGTCGTAAGTCGAGGACTACCTAGATTTTTATTTTTATTTTATTTTTTCGTCTTCTTACTCTCCTCTTTGGGTCACTTTTTCTTCCTCTCTGACTTGAATTCTATTCTGAGTCTTTTTTCAGGACCCTCTGCTCCTGCACGACGCTTTTTGGAGGGGGCAGCATTGCCGGGGAACATGGGTCTCTGAGTAGAGGTCTTGCGGTTGACTAAGGAAGGAGCTGAGGAGTTTGGGGGGGGGGGGGCTGGGGCTCTCTTCCAGAAAGAAGAGGAAAGATATTGTTGTCCTTCTGGCTAAAGTGCCCCTTAAGATGTCCCCACCTTGGTTCCAATGTATCGTCACACTTGTTCATCACATAATTTATTAAATCCAAAAAAAACCGATTACAAGTCCAGGATCTTTCAATCTCGGCCTGTGGGAAGATGGTGGTGGTGAGATTATAACTCCCAGAATTCCCTAGCCAGGATGCCCAGGATTTAAATCGACAAGAAGCCTCCCGCGTAAAACTGGAAGTGTCTTGGCGACGTTTCGACGAAGTCTCATGCAAATTGCTCCTGGAAGCACGAAGCCGAAGACACCAGCCTGAAGATGACGAATGAGACTTCATCGAAACGTCACCAAGACACTTCCAATTTTACACGGGAGAAGACATATATATATATATATATATCTCATCCAGATCCTCTGGCAGGAGAGTTGATTCCTTTCCCAAGAATTTCTCAAGGATCCCCTCCCTCGGGGAGGGAGAGGGGAGGTCCTTTACAGAGAGCAAGACCCCCTTCAGGGAGGAGGGGCACTCTGAATGATCTGCTTTGCAGGACGTGCTGCTTTTAACCAATACTCTTTTCCTTTTCTGAGTCCGTGGCTCCTTCGTTTTTTTCTCTTCTCCTTCCTCTGTCTCCTCCTCCCCCTTCCTCCTTTCCTTTTCTGAGTCCATGACTCCTTCTCTTCTCCTCTTCCTCCTTCTCATCCTCCTCCTTCTTACCTACATTCCTTCACTGTGTGGCTCCTTTATTTTTTCTCTTTTTGCCTTCTTCTGTCTCCTTCTCTTCCTCCTCCTGGTTTCCTTTGCTGAGTCCCCAACTCCTTCTTTTTTCTTCCTCTACTTCCTTTGTCTCCTCCTCTTCTTTCTCTCCCTCCTCCTCTTCCTCCTCCTCCTCTTCTTCACTGAGTTCATGGCTCCTTTTTTCTCTTCCTTCCTCTCCCCCCTTCCTCATTCTCCAAGACCTTCTTCTCTTCCTTCTCTTCCTCCCCTTCCTTACCCACATTCTGTCATTGTGTGGCTCCTTCATTCTTTCTCTTCTTTTTCTTCTGTCTCCTCCTCCTCCTCCTCTTCCTTATCCTCCTGGTTTCCTTCACTGAGTCCCTGATTCCTTCTTTTCTTTCCTCTCTCCTCTTCCTCCTCTCTTCCTCCTTTCCTTTCCTTTGCTGAGTCTTTGATTCCTTCTCTTCTCTTTCTCCTCCTCTTCCTCCATCTTTCTTCCTCTAAGTCCATGGCTTCTTTGTTTTTTTTCCTCTTCTTTTCCTTCTCCTCCTTCTCCTCCCCATCCCCCTCCTCCTCCAGGTTTCCTTCCTGGCTCCTTCAGGTTTTTTTCTCCTCCTCCTCCATCTCTTCCTCCTCCTCCTTCACCATCTTGTCTCTGCTGAGTTCATGGCTCCTTCATTTTTTCTCTTCTCCCTCTGACTCCTCCTCTTCCTTCTCCTCCTTTTTTCCATTTTATTTTTTTCCTTTCTTCCTTACTGCCTCCTCTTTCTTCTCTCCTTCCTCTGTCTCCTCCTCTTCCCTGTCCGTGTCTGGTCCTCCCTAATCCTTGGAGTCGTTTGGATGGCGTGGCTAACACCCGCTTGCGCTCTTGTCTGTCTTGTCCCTCAGTTTGTCGTGTGACTCCCAGAGAGAGAAAGAGAGGGAGAGAGAGAAAAAGAGAGAGGGAGAAAGAGAGAGAGAGAGAGAGAGAGAGAGAGAGAGAGAGAGAGAGAGAAAGAGAAAGAGACAGAAAGAGGGAGAGGGAGAGGGAGAGAGAAAAAGAGGGAGGGAGGAAGAGGGAGAAAGAAAGAAGAGAAAGTGAGAGAGAAAAGAGAGGAAGAGAGAGAGAGGAAGAGAAAAAAGAGACAGGTAAAGAGAGAGGAAGAGGAGGAGAAAGGGAAGAAAAGAAAGAGGGAGAGAGGAAGAGAAGGTGTGAAAGAGAGAAGAGACAAAGTGAGGGAGAGAGTGAAAGAGAGAGAGACGGGAGAAAGAGATGAAGAGAGTGGGAGAAAGAGAGATGAAGAGAGTGGAAGAAAGAGTGGAAGAGAGAGAGAGAGTCAGTGGAAGAGAGAGAGAGAGAGAGAGAGAGAGAGAGAGAGAGAGAGAGAGAGAGAGAGAGAGAGAGAGAGAGAGAGAGAGAGATAAACCTAACCAGTCCTTTTCCCTTTGTGTCCTTCTCTCCATCTCTGTTGACACTCCAGGTCCAGATACTCTCCAAAAAAGCGAACTACAGCCATGTCCAGTCCAAATGTGGATCCAAGGACAATATTAAGCATGTCCCTGGAGGTGGGAATGTAAGTACATCAGGACCTGAGGGCAGTTGTCTTCTTCTTCCTCCTGACTAACTTCTTCCTCCTCCTCCTCCTCTTCCTCTTCTTCGATGTGCTTATTTCGACTCTAGAGTTGTCCTATCTGTGTATGTATCTCTGTGTGTGTGTGTGTGTGTATTTCTTGGAGAAGGGGTGGGGAGAAGTTTGCCCTCCATCCCCTGAGCATCTCTGGAGGGGGGGAGGGGCAGGGAAGGACTGACATCTGGATTTGGGTAGGTTACGATCGTGATCAAGCTGAAATCTTTGAGGTTTTGTGTGGGGATTTTGTAGAAAGGGTGAAGGCTACCTGGGAATTGACTGAAAAAGCAAGGGGAGAAAGAGAGAGAGAGAGAGATGAGGGAGAGATGATGGACAGAGAGATGGATGGATGATAGATGATACGCATATAGGTAGGTATGTAGTTAGGTATATTAATGGTAGGTAGGTATGTAGGTGATACCATGGATGGATGGATGGACACTGATTGAGAGAAAGATGGCAGGTAATAAAATGGATGGACGGACGGACGGATAGATGGATGGTAGGTAGGTAGGTAGGTAGTTTGGTAAACAGAGACCAAGATAGATAGTAAGGTAGAGAGAGATAGTACACGAATGGAGGGCTGGATGGATGACAGATGATAGAGAGGTGGATGGATTTAGGGGTGAATGGAGGGATGATAAGATGATAAACATGGACGAATAGAAAGAAATAGGTGGATGCATAGATATAGATAGATGTTGGATTAAATATATAGAGTGACAGAAAGATAAGATGTATGGCTGATAGATGATAGAATGGATAGGTGATATAGATGGATAGAGGGATGGATGAATAGATGATGGATGGATAGAGGTAGATGGGTGGATGATAAATAGATAAACATGATAGAGTGGTGGATAGATGATTATCTATCTATCTATCTATCTATCTATCTATCTATCTATCTATCTATCTATCTATCTATCTATCTATCTATTTCTTCACACACACACACCTCACCCAAGTGTCCTCCGGGCAGTTTCCAATAAGACAGAGAGAACGACGAAGTTAGGAAATCGGTGGCTATTGTTGAAAAACCGTGAACTTACCCTGGAAAATCGGAAGGCATGTGGAAGAACATCAAGATGGCTCCAGCTTAATGCTCTTTGACATAGTTGGGAAGAAGTTAGTGGGTTTTCCACCCCGTCAGGCTTTCCAAATTCGGTCGAAACAAACTATATCCATAGAATTGAATGTGGGGTCTGTTTCAAGACCTGGTCTACTCCAAAGGGTGTGTGTGTGTGTGACAGCAGGGGTCTGCAAGGAGAAGATCACCTCGGGGTGCCTAAGTAGGGAATGTTACTGTTTTCCCAAAGCTGGTTTGTATTTTAGAAGGGAGGCGTGACTTAGGAGAATCTAAGTGGGCAGGCATGGTAAAGGAAGAGGCTGCCTGCCTTAAACCACTGAGCAAGGAGTCAATCAAACCACGAATCGTGGACTTTTGAGAGTCTACCTTGTTGTAGAAGCCCATCCAGGTCAGGAGAACTAAATTGTGTTCTGGGTATCCCACCACTTCTGTGCCCTGGAGAATTTGGTTCCACAGTGGGGCTTCTCTGGAGAGGAGCCCTTGTTGACGTCCACCAAAGATCTTGAGATCCCACCTGGTTCACCAGGATTGGGGCCAGATCTGGTTCATTTCAGTCAAGCTCCTTTTCCAATTCTTTGACGTGTCATGTGGACAATAGCAAAGGAAGCTACTGACCTCTTGAAGGTCTATGTTTTACAAGTTGGGGGAGATCCAAGCAGGATCTCCTGCCAACTGGAATGGATGCCCCTGACAAGAAGACTCCCATGGGGGGAGGGAGGATTTCTCCCTTCTCCAGTTGGGCCTTGAGTTCACCTCCAAAGTGTGGTGGTTCTGAGCAGATGACATATAATATATGCCGTAGCTTCATCCCCTCAGTCGGTCTTTTCCACAGTTGGCCGCTTGAAGATCTAAGGACTTCAACTCCCAGAATTCTCTGGCCAATGTTGCGAGAGATACTAGATGAAAGATAGCTGGAAGATAGAGAGATCATAGAAAGATGGACAGACAGACAGATAGATAAAGATGGATGGATATAGATAGACAGAGACAGAGTGACAGAGAGATGATATATGGATATAGACGATAGATAGATAGATATAGATAGATAGATAGATAGATAGATAGATAGATAGATAGATAGATAGATAGATAGATAGATAGATAGATAGAGATAGATAATGAGAGACCGATAGAGATGATATATAGATATAGACGATAGAATGATAGATAGGTAGGTAGTAAGTAGATACATACATACATACGTTTAGATAGACAGATGATATAGACCATGGGTCTCGAACCTTGGCAGCTTTAAGTCTTGTGGACTTCAACCCCCAGAATTCCAGTTGAAGTCCACAGTTGCCAAGTCTTAAAGTTACCAAAGACAGACAGACAGCTCGATTGTTCGATCCTCAGTCCATCCATCCATCCATCTCACTTTGCCCATCTCACCTGATTGTCTCTGGATGGTTCACAACAGCGTAGATGGGATGGATGAAGTTGACCTTGAATTCTTTTGAGTTGAAGTCCACCGATCTTCCAGTGGCCAAAGTTGAGCCGCACTGCCTCGCTCATCTCTTCAGTGCTCTCCAGAGGAGGAACTTCTCTGAAAGCCAGAAGAAGAACCAGAGGACGCACGTAATCTGTGACCGGCCCCTCAATCCGGATGAAACCCGGTCCCTTTTCAGATGTGTGGACATGGCCGGCTGGGGAATTCTGGAAGTCCACCCATCTTCAAGAGGCCTCCTTCAAGGTCCAGCATCTACCTTCACATTTGGTAGCTCCCCAAAGGTTCCTCCTTTCCTAGTACCATAAAGCCTGGAACTTCCTGAAGCCCACTTTTAACCACCATTCCAGGGGTTTTCTGCTGCTCCCAAACATGTCTGTATAAATTATTGGGGTTTTTTGTACTTTCGACCTGATTTGATAAATTTTGCTATCCTTTTTTCTTTCTATCTTATCTATCTCTAGGACTTCTTCTCCTCTCTGAAAAATAATAATCATAATTGCCGATCAATACCAGACGATCTCCAGATTTATGTGCAAAATCCTTTCGTTCCTTCCATTGAATGGTCTCATTCTAGTTCTGTCTCCTCCAGGAAGCTCCTTTGATGATCTTCCTTTTTCTTCTCCTCCCACTGTCCGTCCCTTCCTTCCTTCCTTCCTTCCTTCTCCGTTGTCCGCCAATCAGTCTGTCCAACTGCTCAGCTCACAGAGTAAAGTATCTATTGTTTTCAGGTCCAAAATCTCCCCAAGCCAGCTTCAGGCAACAAAACCCAGCTATCGACCAACCCCAAGCCCAGCCGGGGCTGTACCAATGTGAGTAGAACACTAGACTTGGCCAAGTGACTTTTGATGTTATGGAGTTTCCATCTTCTTTGTGAGTGTCATAGGACATCCTTGGCCAAGTGACTTTTGATGTTATGGAGCTTCTACCTTCTTCCAGTGTCATAGGACGTCCTTGGCCAAGTGACTTTTGATGTTATGGAGTTTCTATCTTCTGCCAGTGTCATAGCACATCCTTGGCCAAGTGACTTTTGATGTTATGGAGCTTCCATCTTCATCCAGGTTCATAGGATATTCTTGGCCAAGTGACTTTGATATTATGGAGTTTCCGCCTTCTTTGAGTGTCGTAAGACGTCCTTGGCCAAGTGAGTTTTGATGTTACAGAGTTTCTACATTCATCCAGTTTCATAGGACGTTCTTGGACAAGTGACCTTTGATGTTTCCACCTTCTTCCAGTGTCATAGGACCTTTTAGGGCTAGGACCTTGGTCTTGCCAACTCAACTCTTGGGGAAGATGATGGCTCTTCCAACATCATCTGCCTCTGAGGTTCTCCTGCTACCAATAGGTGACCCTTTCTGAGAGTTTTGACTGTTGGAGAACCATGGTCTGCTGAGAGATGGAGAGGGTGGATGAAGAGAGAAACCCACTTTGCTGAAGAGCAACAAAGATGATCAGGGGACTGGAGGCTGGAGGGTAGGATGGATGGTTGTGGAAACTTGCCTAGTCTAGCGATGACAAGGACTAGGGGTGACATGATAGCATCTTCCAGTACTTGAGGGGCTTTCACAGAGAAGAAGGGGTCAACCTATTCTCCAAAGCACTGAGGGTCGTGTTCTGACGTAGACTTCCTGAGACAGTAAAAAGCACACAATTAGTCTCAAAAACCCTCTTTTTATTTCAACGGCTGTGAATTATTGTTCATTCAAAGCCCATAATGAGTCACAAAGAGTTGCTAAAGAGTCTGACCAGAAGTCTGCCACAGTCCTTCAGGATAAGGCTGATAAGCACCCACCTTTATCTCCCTTGATACGCTGCCAAAGACCCAATTGACGATTAGCTTTGCAAGGCCACACGGACCACAGAGTCAAAATGGAGCTTCAGAATTTAAACCGACCAGAACAAAGTTGCTTCCTGCAAAGGCTCACCTGTCTTTGCTCCTCCTTTATGCCTTAGGGGAGGGGCCAATCATCTCCAAGCCTTACTCCCGAGACGTCCCTTTTGTTTTAACTGTTCTTGCCTTCTGGTAGCTCTGTGCATGCACGTACTGGGAACTGGCTCCCCCTGTTCCTCTGCCTCGCTGATGTCCGACTTTTGAGGCTCTGGAGGCAGCATGTACCTCCCAGATGGCCCTTTCTCTGCCACCGATGCAGAGCCCTCGTCCGAGCCTTCCCCAAACTCCAGGACTGGCCCATGTTCCTCCCCAAACTCCTCACTGTCCGACTCCTCTGCTAGCTCCGCAGAGTCAACAGGTATCTAGAAACTCATCAAGGAGAGAAGCAACCTAGAACTAAGGGAGAATTTCCTGGCAGTGAGAACAATCAGTGGAACAATTTGTATCTGGAAATTATGGAATACTCCATCACTGAGGTTTTCAAGAAAAGATGGGACAATCGTTTATCCGCAATGGCATAGAGCACTGATGGCAAACCTTTTCGGCACTGAGTGCCCAAAACAGAACGTGTGTGTGTGTGCCGGCCAGCTGGCCTTCAGGTTTCCAGTGATCCAGCGCGTGTGAAGACCAGCTGGCCGACGTGTGCCAGAAACCAGAAAAGCAGCTGGTGATGGCCCATGTTCCCACAGAGAGGGCTGTGTGTGCTACTTCTGGCACGCGTACCATAGATCCACCATCACAGGTATAGAGTCTTCTACATGAGCAAGGGGTTGGACTAGAAGACCTCCAAGGTCCCTTCTGATGTATTGTTCTACATCCTTCAACGGGATGGTGTTTCTCCAGTGTCATAGGACTTCCTGCGATCTTGGGGGGAAGTGATGGCTGTCCCAGCTTCTCCGGTTTGAGGTTCTCGCGTTATCTGAAGGTCACCGCTTCTCCCAAAATAGGGGAGTTTGACTTTTGGAGGACCATTATCTCTTGGGGCACACGGCATGGTGATTCTTCAAGTCATGAGGTCTTTGGTGTCCTCTGAGCTTGGTGGTTTTCTTGAAGATCTTTCGTGACCCAACTAGGGAACATCATCATCAGTGCTAGGAGGGAAGGAGGTGTTGTTCTCTGTTTATAGCATTGTTACTTAATTTGGTTGCGAGACTTCTGCAAGAAAACCATCAAGGACCCCACATTCAACCCTGAGCTTCAAATATTCTCTTCTACCGATTCTGCAAATCACCCACCCATGTGCATCCACCCAAAGAATGGGACATAGTGGTTCTCGGCTTTGAGATGGACAGATGCTAAAAACCCCTCTCCTATCTTAGTCCAATCCCAAATGTGTTCCTTCGATGTCCTGAAGAACATCTCCAACATTCATGAACTTCCTGGGGCTACTAAGGTGGTTGACTTGAGAAGTAGGATAGGGAGTCCTGAATCCCTCTCCTCCGGCCCAGAGAAGGTTGCATTGCGTTGTGTTGAAGTAGGAAACACATCTCTTGGGTGTTAGCGGCAACGGGAACAATGGATTTTATTGTTCTTTCCAACTTTCTGGTTTTGTGTTCTTTTGGTCCTGCAAGGAAACCATGGCAGCTGGGATTGTGTAACCAAACGTCTCCTATTTCTTGCTGTTCCCTGAGCATGTTTGAAACATCTGGAGAAGATTGGAGAAGACTTGATGCTCAAGCAGAGGGATCTAGAGCTTCCTGGGAGGGGGTGGTGGAGTATTTAGAATTCAGCCCTTTCCCCAATCTTCTAAGAGCTCGAAACACCCAGAAGTCCTACATCTGGTCCTGTCCTCTTCTCTCCAACTTCTCTCCTTCTCCTTCTGTCCTTATCCCATCCCATCACCACTTTGGAATAAATTATGCAGAGGGTCTTCCCCTCGCATGAAATATATTCTGAGCACATCTATTCTGGAGTCGGAGATTTCTAGACCGTCGTCCAAAGATCAGCACTGTTGGGATGGATGGCCTTGCTAGCCAAGTCCGTTCTCGTTGGATAGGTCTTCTCTCGGGTCATCTCCCAACTTTCTTTTTATGGCGGTCTGCTCACATTTTAGGACTCTTGAAAGGTCCTTCTCGCCAACCCCATTTCCATGCTGCAGGAGATTCCGGTGTCTTGCAAGTTCCTGGAAGAACAGCTTCGTTAGCTTGGACCTGGGGGGAGGAGAACATCTGGGACTCTTGGCCCCTGGAAACATCTGCAGAACTTTTGGAAAGACCTGGACTTGCTTCTCCCTCAGTTGTCCCTTTCTTTCCTTCTTCTATAGGTGCAGATCCAGAACAAGAAAATCGATCTTTCTAAGGTGTCTTCCAAGTGTGGTTCCAAGACCAACATCAAGCATAAGCCAGGTGAGAAGCAGAAGTAGGTGGCCACCAAGGGAGGTGGGCTACTTTATGGGTTTGGCTTTCACTTGACATCAACCTAGGGTGGTGAATATGGAGGCTGAGTGAGAGACATTGAGGAGAACAGTGTGGGCCTTCAACCCAGAATCCTGCTCCTTCTACATTAGGCCTAGAGGTCTTCTGGGAAGCTTCTAAGCAGGTCATGGTGCTGTCCTCCAACTTTAATCTCCCAAGAGCATAAATCCAGAGGGACAGGAACTTGGGAGCAGATCTTTGAGCAAAGGAGAGTCCAAGAGACATCCACTGGACAGAAGATCTGCAGCCCCAGAGTCTTGGGTTGGAGGTAGACGATCTCTCAGAAGGACTGGTTGAAGCTTCAGAGGACTTGATGGCTGATCTTGGAGAAGGTGTCAAAAGAGCCACCAAGGCAGAAGTGATGACCCTGTCCTTTCTTGTTGTAGCCAGGTAGCAACATGGTCTCTGTTTCTTGAATCTGGTCTACCTTGAAGAGCCAACCCAAGCCGATGTGTTCTAGAAGAAGACACATCCATAAATGGTCAGATCCTATCTTAGATACCTCCAGGATCTGCCTGTTGGATCACAACCATTCTGTAGCATCAGAAGGACTCGGTGAGATCTAACGAGTATACGTCTCAAGTATACGGCAGAGGCTGGTCCTTGCACTTACAATTGGTCCTCGCACTTATGACCACTTCCTGACCAAGTCACATGATCACAATTCATGCCTTTGGCCACTGGCTTGCATTGTAGTTTGTCCTGCAATTGTGGGTTTATGACTTGCAACCGTTTGGTGGTGTTTTTCTTTTTTTCTTGGTTTTTTGTTTGCTGGTTTCGCACCTGAAACCCTGACATTCGCTGAACAAGCGGTGATTCACTTAGCGACCATGGTAGAAAGGGTCGCCAAATCAGATCTTGGGGACCGTAATGACTCACGATGAAAATTCTGGTAGTTATAAAGTCGTATTCTTAAATATAGGGACATGCAGAAGTTGGGTGGCTTTTTGTCTGGTGATCTCCTTCAACCAACAGATCGAACGTTGGCGGAGATCCTACTTGGCAAACCCCCCCCCCCCCCCCCCCGAGAAGCTGTTAAAGATGGGATGGGACTTCCCTCCAGAGGTTCCTCACGGATCACTGACCAATCATCCCTCATCATCATCTCCTTTTAACAACCCCATAATCCCTTGTGGGGTGGAATCTGGGCAACTGAACGGAGCTAGCAGAGTGTTTTTTAATGGCCGGATGCCTTTCCTGTCGCCAAAGTGGAGTTTTGTTCAGCGGATACATTCTCAAGAGTGCCCAGAGAGAGAAATATCTGCTTCTACCTAGGATCGAAGTCGTAGCCTCCTGATTTTGAGGCGAGAGCTCCACCTGTAGGCCACCACACCACAGCACTCCACTCACCCATCATTCCTCCCCAAGCAGAGCGATCCAAGTTGGTGGTTGATAACAAGACTGTTCACCAAGTTGTTGTGGATGGACCTCTGGTTAAAATGATGTTCCCCTCTTTTCTTTCAGGCGGAGGAGACGTGAAGATCGAGAACCAGAAGTTGAACTTCAAGGAGAAGGCCCAAGCTAAGGTGGGCTCTCTAGACAACGTCGGGCATGTGCCAGCTGGAGGCACTGTGAAGGTACACTTGAGGCCTACCCTCGTTGAGGTTCCTCACCATGAACGAAGTTCTTAGTGGCCTGTTGAATCAAATCTCTAGAGCACAACTTGGTGGAAACTGAGGACTTGTTAAATAAATATGGTGGGCCCTCAGGGAGGCTGGGTATCGAGTAGCAGAGCAGGAGGAACCGAGGAGGGAGATCTTGTGTGATGTTCTCCAGCCTCCTCTGCTCACATCTATTCTTCCTCTTGGTAGCCATGATGTGAGCAGAGAGGAGGAGGAGTTGACAGGCAGCCTTCCACACGGTCCATCTCCGCTTGGCGCGTCGTCATCCTGTGGGGCATGAGCAGGACCTCTGCCCACTCCCGTTCTATCTCTCCACCAGAGAAGAGACGTCTCTGCAACATCTCCTAAAGGGGTAGTCCTTGACTTGCGACCGTGCGTTTAATAACCGTTCTGAAGGTGCTTTTTTTTTTCCCCCTTCTTCTTCTTCTTCTTCAAGAGGCCTTGGTTTTTCTTTGAAGACCTTTTCGCTTCTCCTCCGAGAAGCTTCTTCGGCTTCTGAATGGATGGTGTGGAACGGAAGGATTGATTCTCCTTTCTGGTCATTTGCATTCTTTTTAGAAAGGCATTGAGGCTGCTTGGTTTGTCGGTGTCCTTGGGGCCACTTGAGGAGTGCGGACGGGTGTGTAGTCTTCTTGACACTGATGGAAGGACGGTGTTGTGGAGTTGTGTTTTTTGCAGGATATTCAGCAGTGGCAAAAAGGCTCTGGAACCACCAAGTGGCTCTCTTAAATAGGATGCAAATGACTAGCTGTCTGCAAGGAGTATAAATCCTTTTGTTCCCCACCATCCAGTCAGAAGTTGAAGAAGCTTCTTGGAGGAGAAGCAAAATGTCTTCGAAGAAAAACAAAATCCAGTTGCCTCTTCTTCTTCTTCTTCTTCTTCTTTTTTTTAAAGCACCTTCGGGACAGCCGTGACCCGGATAACCGAGAAGTTCCATAGACCTTTGTTTAATAACGGTTTTGTTTTGTTACGAGATCAGTTCAATCGGTCGATCAACCAACAGTGATGACGGCTTTGGAAAAAGCAACGTACGACCCATCCTCAAAGTTAACGACCGTCACAGCCACCCCCGTGGTCGCAATTGGGCGACCTGGCCACCAAATCCGTTTACGATGGGTTGTAACTTGCGACCTTCCCAGCTGACTTCCGATAAGCAAAGTCAATTCCGGGAAGACAGATTCGCTTAATGATCATGTGATTCACTTAACAACCTTTTAGTTCACGTAACAACTACGGGATTCATTTAACGATCACAGCCACCGTAAAAATGGTTCCAGTCATGTGATGATTCACTTAATGCCCATATTGTTTAGCGGACAAAATCCTACTCCCCAGTTGTGGCCGTAAGTCGAGGATTACGTTAAGGTTGTCTTCAATCCTTGATGACTGCTGCAAAGACCAGTCGAGTTCCTCGACAACGGAGAGCATCTCTAAAAGTCCCTCTCATCGGCTTCTAGACCAGGGGCCTTCAAACTTGGCAGCTTTAAGACCTGTGGACTTCAACTCCCAGAATTCTCCAGCCAGCTGGAGAATTCTGGGAGTTGAAGTCCACAGGTCTTAAAGCTGCCAAGTTTGAAGGCCCCTGATCTAGACAGTCGGAAAGTTGCATCCTGGGTAGCTTTAACTCCTCCTAATGTGCCTGTCTTTGAGTGGGGGAGGGACAGGACAGGTCCCCTCCCAGCATCCTTCTCAACAATCGCCTGTGTCTGTCATCCCTCCACCACTCTTCCCCACATGCCACCATATTCTCACGTCTCCACTTCACAGCCAACCCCGTCCCCAAGATTGCAGAAGAGTACACAATATCTGGGCTGGGCTGCAGGACAGAGGAGGTGAGGAGCTGATCAGGAGAAACGAGCCTGGATGAGATTGAAGCGAAAGGGATCAGTTTCGCCCCAGACTAAATGATCTTCTTCTCAGAGCAGTCGTGTTGAAACCTCTCTGTCTAGGAACAACTGATCACAGCCAACTCGCCGGGGCCAATCTGTCGTAGCCATGTCACCATGACCCAACTCGCGCCGGGACAATTCCATGCGGGATAACATGATAAATATTATCCGCCGCTGTTTCCTCAACATGATTTCTGTTTTTGTCCATGGACAAAATGTCAAAAGATGTCAGCGTTCCAACTAACTCCTCATTGCAATTCAGAACTCCCAAGACAAAGTCCATCAAATTAAGATTTTATTAGAGAAGTCGTATTGGCACATCTGGGGAAAAGCCGAATCTGAAATCCCGTGTTCTCGCCCACCCACACTAAAACTCACACCCTGCCCTGTCCAGGGACATTCACATCCCATGGCCCAATGAATCCCCTTCCACCAAACTTGCTTCCCTCCCTTCTAGCCCAACCTTGATCTCAGGTGAAAGAAAAGTTGTTATGTTTTATTTACTCTCTTCGCTACTCTCCCGTTCCCACTGTGGCAGCCCTGTAATGTTTGACCCAAGACGGATCCAGGGCTGATAAAAGAAACAGTGGCGGATAACATCACATTACCCCAGGTAGAATTGTCCCATGGCGATTTGACTGACCGCGGTGCGCTGTCTTGAGTAGAGTTGACCTAGGAGAGGTGGCCGCGGCAAAATAGCCACGGTGGGTTTGCCATGATGAGACGGCTGCGGCAAGTTGTCCCATTCCGCTCTCCGTTTGTTCCCTCCAGAGAGAGTGGGACCGTCTTCCTCCCAGCCATCCTCCCGTACATCCCATCCCCTTCCCTCTGTGTAGTGACCCTTCATTGTCCTCCCCACCCCACTGTTTCCTTCTAGACTGAGGGGGGCAAGGAGGCAGCCCCGGAGAACGGAGCGCCCCCATCGGGCAGCAGTGCCCCGCAGGAGAATGGCGCAGGGCCGCTCACGCCTGCGCAGGGCAGTGGTGACCAAAGGGAAATTCAGTGCTTCGACACTCACATACAAGAGACAAGTAAGTGCCCAGCGAAACTGGCAACTCTAGAGGAGGTAGTGGGTTTGGGAGAGCCAATTCTGGTTTTTGTTTTTTTTTTCCCAGGGAAGGGCGGGAAACAAACACCGAATGGCTGCTTGTGGGTGATGTTGTCTTATGCTAACGTCGTTAATGAAATCAATTGCCTTTTATTTTCCAGGCCTTTAATGCTGACATTCTGGTATCGCCTTCCGTCCCTTGTCTCTCCCCCCCTCCTTTTTTCCTGTCCCCCCCCCCAATGTGTCGCTGCAGATTGAATCCCACAAGCTGACCTTCCGTGAGAACGCGAAGGCTCGCACGGACCACGGGGCGGATTTCGCGGTCTGCGCCGGCAGCCCTTCCACCTCCCCACCACTCAGCACTTCTGTCAGCGAGAGCCTGGGCACCATCACCACCGCCGCCGTGTCCTCCTTGCCCCCACGGCTGCCCTGGCGGGCTCCCCTTGCAGAAGACACCTCTGCCGCGCTCTCTCGGCCAGGCTTGTGACTCGCTTTCCTGCCCTGTCCCCTTTCCCAGACCCCCCAAATATCCCCCAGAACCTCAGCTTGCCTCCCTTAATCCGGTGCCGTCCACCTGCCCAGGCTTCAGTAGGGCTCCAGTAAGTGGTTTGTCCATTGATCCTTTATACGAGTTTTGGACTCAGATGGGATGGGAGGATCTTCCGGGCAGGGGACCTTGCTCACCTCTGGCCTCCCAGATCTCGTTTCAATTCTCGCTTGTTTGGATGCCAGGATCAAAGTGCAAATTACGAATTCGGCTTCGAGTCCTCCAATATTGGATTCTTCTCAGAAACCCGTCTCGAGACGCCGAGAAAGGGTTCAAAGGCCAATGAGAGTTAATGGGGGCAAGTTTTCTTCCCTTCCCTTTCCGACTTCCTCTCACCCCATGGATCTCCTTTGCACCCCGTTTCACACTGACCCTGTTACTCACCCGTAACGTCATGCTCATTAGCATACCCCCCGCAAACAATGCCGTAACCTTTTAATTTTTTCGTTCTTCCCCTCGCGTGGAAGCAGTGGTCCCTGTGGCTTTCCCCCGCTGGCTCATGCTTCCCTCTTTGCTGGTCCACACCGCCCTTCCCTTCGCCATAGGAGAATTTTTTTTAAAAAAAAAACAAAAAAAAACAACAACGCACCATTATCTTATCTGCTGTTGCAGCGCTGTCGGCTTTGTTATCCACATATCCTGCCATTTTAAACCGTGTTCTGTTTTTGTTTTCTTTTTCTCTTTTTTTTTTCTTCTTCTTTTCTTTGGTGTGGTGGTTCTTTTGCGTGTGTGTTTCAAAATATTTGGAGAACGACGGAGCCAAGGGACTCAAAGCCCCCCACTCCCACCCCCGGGGGGGCGAGAGGGATAGTGGAGATGAAAGTGGACAGGCGAGTGAGTGTGTGCGAGAAAATAGACGATGTAGAGCTTGGGTCTTTGCACCAACATGCTGCAGACAAAAGCTTCCAGATGGGCATTGAAAGTCAGCCACTCCTGGACAAATACGGGGTGGGTTTCCCTTTGAGAGACCCCCTGCCTTTGCAGGTGGTTTCCAAAAAAATCAAACATTGAGCAGTCTGTACTGTACGGGGGAATCCGTTCTGGAGATTTTGCGACCACCGAGGGACACTGAAATATGCGGAATGTATGCGAGAAAATTGGGCAGGGAGAAAGGGAAAGTCGGGGGAAAGTGTTTGAAGGTCCGAAAAATGTTAGGCTGTGCAGGATGGAATCGGGGTCCTTCCGGCTTTTGAGTCTCACGGGGAGATCCTCGTCCGCGTTCCGTCTTCCACACTGCAAACGACACTAAACAGAGTTGTAAATAAAAGTTTTAAAACGACCTGTGATGAGAGTCTAAGAAGGGGGTATTTTAGGGGAGGCTTTGGGGGGGAGGGGGTTTTAAGTCGGAAGGCATTGGACAGGAACTGTGTAAAAATAATTTTAAAAAAATAACCTTATCCTTTTTCCCACCACCCCGCCGTCAAGATGCTCCTTCAGGGGCTCTTCCAAATAGCCCACAGTTTGCATCTTCCCACTGAGAATTCTTACACTCGTGATTGTTTTATATATATAAATATATCTATTAAAGATTGCATGGTTTCTAATAAAATAGCATTTTAAACTGTTAACAAGGGTTTATTATTTGTTTTTTGGGAGCATCCATACAGTCTGCTAAGTATTAAAAAAAAAACAAAAAAACGCAAATTCCAGGAGAGAAAATGGATGGGTAGTAGAAATTTTGCAGATTTTGTTCTGAAGGAAAGGTACAGTTTAGTCCTCGACTTTACGACCACAAATGAGCCTGGAATTTACCTTGCTAAATGATAACAATTGTTAAGTGAGTTTCAGCCCCCTATATGAATTTTCCTGCTAAATTCCGGAATCACTGCAGTTGTTAAATTAGCAACCTGGTCATTAAGTGAATCTGGCTACCCCATGGATTTTGCTCATTAAAATGTCACCAAAGGGGATCACACGACCCCAGGACATTGCAACCGTCATAAATACGAACCAGTTGTCAAACATCCAAATGTAAATCACGGGGCCGTGGAGATGCTGCACCGGCCGTAAGTGTGAAAAACAGGAGTAAGTTGCTTTTTTCAGGCTGTCGTAACTGAATGAACTGTTGTGGGTGCCCTGACTTCTTTTATTGTGTGGTTTTGAGAAGGGGGAGACAACATCACAACTCGCTCTCCGCAAACCTCATAACGGGTGTGGTGAGCTTGGAAGTCAATCAGAACGGAGCTGCGTGTGGGTTGTGGGGTGGGCGTGGCCAATGGGGTGGGCGTGGCCATTTTGATGCCACTGACTGGGTGGGCGTGGCCATTTTGATGCCACTCCCCAAACTGCTGGCATTTGGGTAGACGGGGCCAAAGTCATAAATTGAGGATTACCTGTCCTTGCTCCCAACCTTGTAGAGTTAGTCCTCGACTTACAACAGTTCATTGAGTGACCTTTTTTTTTAAGTTAATTACATCCTTGGAGAAAGTGACTTAACGGCCGTTTGTCATACTTAACAACAGTAGGTGCATGTTCAAAATTCAGAGGCTTAGCAATTGATTCCTCTTTATGACGGTTTCCAGGAGTCACGTGATGAGTCACATGATTCCCCTCCCCTTGTGACCTGACAATGGGGAATCTGGATTCACTTAACAACGATGTTTTTAACCAGTGCAGGGATTCATTTAACAACAGTGGCAGAAAAGTTCTTACAATTGGACCCAATTCAATTAACATCTCTCGTTTAGTAACAGAAATTTTGGATTGTATTGCAGTCGAAAGTCGAGGACTACCCGTATATAAGAGCGGTTGGGTCATTATTTCTACAGGTCCTTGACTTACGACTGCAGTTTTCCCAAAAATTTGTTTAATGACCATTGGATGTTACAACAGCCGGTTATCACACTTAAGGACCGGGGCAGCATGCTCACTATATAGGAAGCCCTCGACTTATAATCACAATAGTGCCCCCAAATTTTCATTCCTAACCGATAAGTTGTTAAGGGAGTTTTGTCCCATTTTGCGACCTGGCTTGCTGCTAAGCAAATCACTGTAGTTCTCCTTAATCACGTGGTCATTAAGCAAATCTGGCTTCCCCGTGGACTTAGCTCGTCAAACGGTCCCAAAAGGGACCACGTGACTCGTGGGACACTGCACCTGTCTTAAATACGAATGGGATGCCAAGCGTCAGAAGGGGGACATTCTATGGTCGTAAGTGCGAAACAAAATTGCTTTTTTTTTCCCACCACCGTTGTCACTGAGTGAACGGTCGTAAGTCCAGGAGAACTGGGGAACGTTTGGCAAGGAGAGTCTATGGGGAAGCCAGATGTCAGGCCTGGAAAAAGCCATCTTTTGCGTTGGGCCTTCAGGCCTGCCACTTTGCCTACTGTGGGAAGCTGGGAGGGGGGATTATATGGAGCATGGGTGATATGTAGTCATAATAACATTCTTTTCTCAGAGTCAAGGACAACTTGCCCTGCACCTGGAGGGCTGGAACTGCTGAGAGGCCTCTGCAGTGGGGACGGTGCTTGGATTGGACCATGTCATGGACTTGTGGGTGCTGGGCAGGGACTTGGAACTTTCTGTTGGGCAGGGGGAAACCTGGAAGCTTTCAGATTTTGGTTTTCCCAGATGTACCAATATGACATCTCTAATAAAGTGGAACTTTGAGGAACTTCAAGCCTCGGAGTCTTCTTTCTTTGGGGGCGTTACTTGGAATCCTGACACTAGATTCACTTAACAACCTAGCCTCTGCAGTGATCCACTGAACAACGGAGGCAGGAATGCTCGTCAAATGAGGGGGAAAACTCATTTCAAGGCTGTCTTACTTACTAACAAACATTGGAAGGATCAATGACTGGCTGTATTTTTTAGACTTACTTATTTCAAAATCACCCATTAGTCAGTTTGCTGCTGCCCCCTGGTGGACACAGTAAATATTTCGGAGACTCTCCGAAGTCTTTTGTTTTTTCAGTGCCATTTTAACTTTGGACGGGCACTAAATGAGTCATCGTACATTTGAGAACAACGGTAGTCCTCGACTTAAAATTTTTTTTCATTTACTGACCGATGCTGCAGTGGGACTCAACCATGTGACTTACCACACTCCTTCACACTTAACAACCGTTACATTGTGATCAGAATTCAGACATTTGGTCGCCAATTCACATTTATGACGGTCACAGTCTCCCGAGGTCGTGTGATTCCCCTTTTGTGCCCTTCTGACAAGCAAAATCAATAGGGAAGCTAGATTCACTTAACCACGGTGTGACTAACCTAACAACTGCAGCGATTCACTTAACGACCGATGCAAGGAAAGTAGTAAAATGTGACAACTCACTTGACTGTCTCGCTTAGCAGTGGAAGATTTGGGCTCCCTTGGGGTCCTAAGTCAAGGATGCCCTTTTTTTTTTTGCATGTTGAAATGTTAAATTTCAATCATTTTCCTGCTTGCTTTATAACAATCACTGTTGGAATGGGGGTTTGGAGGTCATCTAATCCAGCCCTCTGCTCAAGCAGGAAACCGTCTCTAATTTGTGACAAATGCCTGTCCAATCTCTAATTAAAAACCTTCCAGGTTATCTAAATTTAATAAATAAATACAGGGAGTCCTCGACTTAATGGCGATAATTGAGCCCCAAGTGTCTGCTGCTAAGTGAAGCAGTTGTTAAGGGAATTTTTTGGTTCCGTTTTACGACCCTTGCCACTGTTGTGAAGTGAATCAATTCAGTTTAAGTTCGAGGCTGATACTTTATGGCAACGGTCCATGAGCCACAGAGTCCGGGGATCCCTGGGTGAGCTTGTCACCCATTCAAATTGTGACCTAAGCAGAGCCTGCTTAGCTTCCCAGGCGTACAGTCAGCCTCCCCCCTCTTTCTAGCCTTGCAACGGGAAGAAAAAAAGGGGGTAGGAGGTGGCTTTCTGCCTCTAGGCACGTGGAGACCCCATCTTTCTTGGGGAGCAAGAAGAATATGGGGGGCTATCCCTGCGGAAGAAGTGTGTGGAAGCTGCTTGGGGTATGAAATTTCAAGCCCTGCCTGCCAGGTTGCCGGACTACAATTCCCATCATGCTCTCATTGCGGGAATAATACGATTTGCCGCCCGCGGTCGCCGAGTTGCAGAAGGCTTTTTCACGCATCCTTAAAAGTAGCCTTTACCTTCTTGGTGTCTTCCGCGCAGGCGCGACTCTCTCCCCACTCCCCTGCCGGTAGGTGTCGCTGCCGAACAACTTTCCGCCGCATCCGCTCTCGGCGAGGTTAGCGTCGCGCCGGATGAAAAGCGGCATCCAATCGCGTCCTACGTCCCGCCCCCTGGGCTCCGCCCACCCCTCGAGGGGTTAACTTTCCTTGCTACAGCAGAGTGAGAAAAGTCGCTGGGAGTTCCATCGGCCTTTCTTGCTTGGAAACACTTCAGAGCTGCCCGTTTGCTGACATTTGGGCCACGGGTTCCAAGTTTTCTCCCATAAATGTTGCAATAGGAACGGATTTAATTGAAAACTTTTAAAAGATTCATTGCAAAATTATCTCTATTGCATTTCCCCCATTAGGAAAAAGAGGGGCTAAATTTACAGGAGTCAAAAGAGAAAAAAACAATGTTTTAAAAACAGAACTAAATGCAACTTGAATAATTTGCACTAATTATTTTTTTTAGATTTCTATGCCGCCCTTCTCCGGAGACTCAGGACGGTTATAATGCGTTAAGCAATAGCCTTCATACTTTTGTATATTTTTTATACAAAGTCAGCTTATTGCCCCCACAAACTGGGTCCTCAATTGACCTCCCTTAGAAAGGATGGAAGGCTGAGTCCACCTTGAGCCTCTGGAGATTCGAACTTGCAATAATTGCAGACAGCTGGTGTTAATTATGGTGCTTTAGTCTGCTGAGCCACCAGTCTTTCTGTGATTTTAAAATCCTTTATTCATTTCTTATTCATCTGATGTTCTGGTGTTTCACAATATCAGTGGGTTTAAGGGCTGTGGATTTCAACTCCCAGAATTCCCCAGTTAACCCGGCATACTGGCTGGAGGATTCTGGGAGTTGAAGTCCTTCATTATTAAAGCATTCCGACTGAGGGATTTTGGAAGTTAAATAAGTAAAGTTAGCTTGTATGTGTTTATGTGTGTTTGTGCAGGAAATGGTTCTGAGAATTCAACTTTGGGTCTCTCAGGACATCAAAAGTCCCAGAGCTTATTTTTAGGGAACCTCAAAAAAAACAAAGCAGATTGAATCTGGGTTGCCTGGGATGGGAAACCACTCAGAGATCTCTGGGCTCTGAATTAGAGTCAGAGGTCTAAGAAGGATCCAGATTATGGAAGCCACTTTTGTCGCATCCGTGAAGTTCAGCTGCTGAGCTTGCAGGGGAAAATCTAATTTTACTAAAAAAAATTTCCTACGAAATTTTGAAAAAAATACGTATTTTTTTAATATGCATCAATATCTCGTCAAGTTAAGGGTCTCAACAGAGGCGGTAAAATCCCATACGTGCCCCTCCCCACATCAAAGCAGAAGAAGCGTCCCTGTGAATCTCTCAGTGGATGAATTGATTTCACACCAGCCGGTTGGATGCTGGATGGGGCACCACCAGGAAATCCTAGGGGTACAGACAAGGAGGGTGGGCCCAAGAGCAAGAGGGAGAAGACAGGAGGCCGCCCCCTGGTGTCTCTTTGAGGAAGAGGGCTGGTTCCAAAATGGGAAGAAGAAAGAAAATCGATCAAACAGATCGGAGAAGAAAAGAGAGCGAGATGGGATGGGGCACCACCAGGAAATCCCTGGGATATTAGATTTGGCTGGAAAGGGAAAAAAGGGGTTGGCCGTGGCAGGATCATTTTGCCCACAGGGCTTCCAGCCAAAGTGTGTGTGAAGCGTCCCTGGGCGAGGTAGGGAACTGTTGATTTCATACAAGGATTTGGTTGGGAATCGGGTGGGGTACCACCAGGAAATCTCAGGGTACAGGCTTCGGAGGGGGAGTTAAAAAGCGGCCCGCTGAAGCCTACCCCTTTTTCCAGCCCGGAAAGAGGCAGGAGGAAACTCACCTGCATCTCCTGGCTGAGCAAACAGAAAGAAAAAAGGAAAAGCTCAGAGCTGGCATGGGAGACCAAGAGGAGATCCTCGCCAGGGTCGACATGGCTGGGAAGACCAAGGTGAGGTTCAATCAAACTGAGCCGAACCAGCTTTGCTCCCCCCGCCCCCAAAAAAGCATGTTGTGAGAAGCAGGGAGCGCCACAGATGTGTGGAAGGAGTTGGCTGGGAATTCGATTGGGCACCACTAGGAAATCCCAGAGATACAGGACAGTGGGGGCAGTGGGAAGCAGGAAACCCACTGGCATGTCCTGGCTGACCAAATGGGCCAGAAAAAAGACCAAGCTTGGTGCTGGGATGAGGGACCAAGAGGAAATCCTCTCTAAAACCTACTTGGCTGGATGAAGATGGGAGATGGATGGGGCACCACCAGGAAATCCCAGGGTAGAGGCTAGGAGGTGGATTTGAAAGCGGCTCAGAGGGAGGCAGGAGGAAACCAACCTGTTTCCAACCGGCTTGGCTTGGATGACAGATCGCCAGCTACAGGTAGGTCCTCATCTTATGACCACAACAGACCCCCCCCAATTGTGTTGCTAAGTGAGACATCTGTGCCCCATTGTATGACTTTTCTTGCCACAGTCGTTAAGCGAGTTACTGTGAAGTTAGTTCCACAGCTGTTAAGTGAATCTGGCTTCTCCGTTTGCTTTCTGCCTCCATCATCAATATGAGCCACTTCTCAAGCGTCTGAATTTTGAGTATTGCGACCACGGGGATGCTGCAACGGACGGTCGTAAGGGTGAAACATGGACTTAAGTCCCTTTTTTTCAGGGCCATCGTAACTTTGGTCACTGAATGAACTGTTGTAAGCCGAGGACTACCTGGGCTGCATTGGGCCCAGGGCTTCCAATACTTAGGTCTGTCCAAAGCATATGGGAAGCAGCCTCCTCGGGGGACCAAGAAGAGATCCTAATCCTGGGATCTGTTTGGTTGGGAAGGCAGATCTCCAGCTTCTAAGGTTGCCTTGGGCCCAAGGCCACCAGACACGTGTGAAACAGCATCCTTGGGGCTGGGATGGGTGATCCAGGGGTGATCTTTTCCCCTGGAATCCTCTTGGCTGGGAGGAGGAGATGCCCAGATCCTCAGGCTGCATTGAGCCCAGGGATGCCAGGACACGTGTCCGTCCAGAGCACGTGTGAAGCAGCCCCCTGGTGGGCCGGGGTGGGGGATCCCCGGCTGCTGAGGCTGCCTGGGGGACCCCCCTCCGTCCCGAGGGCCGGTGAATGGGATTTGGGGGGTGGGGTGGGAGGGGTCTGCGAAGGTCCCGGGACGGGGCGGGGCGGAGGGCGGGGCTGTACCTCTCGAGCCCTGCAGGGGGCGCCTCCCGGCAAGGATTGAGCACCGCCCGAGGCTTCCTGGCCGATCAGACGACGACGCCGCCCGGCCCGGTGCCCCCTCCCCAACGCCGCCCCTGCCCTGCTCCAGCGCCGCCCGCCATGGCGGAGTGGGCCCCCGCCCAGGTGAGACCCCCACCGGCCCCGGGCGGGGGTCTTCCCGCAGGCCCCGCAGCTGGGTCCCATTGGGGTGGGGGGGGAGGGGGATCGGGCCGCCTGGGGGTGGGGGGGGGCTGGGGCTCCGCGGAGGGAGGGAGGAGAAGGATGTTGGGGGGGGTCTTGCTTTGCCCACCCCCCTCCCTCCCTCCGACCCCAGCATCTCGCGCTCTGCCGTGCTGGAGGAGGAGGAGGGGGGTAGATGGGAAGGGAGGGGGATGCAAGTTTTTTGGGGGGGGTCGGAGGGGGAGGGGCTCCCCGCTCTCCCTCCCCCTGCCCGTCCCTCATTCTCCACCCTCCCCTTACGGCAGATCTCCCCTCCCCCCCAGGAGAGCCGGGAGATTCCCCCTAAGTGATCCCAGTCCTTCTTTCCTCCCCCCCCTCCCCGCCTTTGGATCCCCTCCCCTGGCTGCCCCCATTCCACACGCATCCCTCCCCCCCCCCAGTGATCCAGAAGACCCCCCCCCATCCCATGCCCTGACTTGCAGTCCCAGGGGGCTCAGGAGATTTCACACACCCCACGACCTCCTCCCCTCCAAGGGTCCCCAGGGGAACCAGGAGATCCCCCTCCCCTGGCCGCCCCACTCCCCCAAGGGATCAGAGGCGATCCCCTCTGCCTATCCTCTCCTGAATTCACACCCCCCCCAGGAGTCAAGGAGATTCCAAGACTTCCCACCCACCCACCCTCCCTGGTCCCCAGGAGATCCCCCTCCCCTGACTCCCCCACTGCAAGAGGCCCCTCAATCCCCCTCCTCCCAACTGCCTTAGGAGATCCTGGGCTTCTCCCTCACCTGCCTCCTCACCCCAAGGAATCCAGAAGACCCCACCCCACCCCACAGCCACCCCTCATCTCCAAGGGAGCGAGAAGAAACCCCCCTCCCCCAGGATCGGCCCCTGCCCCAGGTGATCCAGGGGTTCTCCCCCTCCCCCACACCCTAAGGGGTGCAGGAGATCCCCCTGCCTGCAAGGGATCCAGGAGATCCCAGGGATCCTGTGGTCATTGCCCAAGGCTCTAGGAGATTCCCTTCTCCATGATTGCCCCCACCCCAAGGAACCCAGTAGATCCCTCTCCTCCTTTGAAGCAGCACCTCCTGTTCCCCCCCCTCCGCGAGGCAGGCTCTGTAAGGGACCCCCCCCTTCCTCCTCCTCCTCCTCGGAAATGTGAGTGACTCCCATCACAACAACCCTGCAGAGCAGGCCAGGCTCATAAGAAGAGTCATACCTGAAGACAGAGAGACACATCCCTTTTGTCTTTTAGTCTGTCTCTTCTAATCTGGCGCTCTCCAGGCCTGGGGGACTCCATTTCCCAGAATTCCCAACCAGTCTGCTCGCATTCACCAGGGAATTCTGGGAGTTGTAGTCTCCAGGCCTCCTGACAGTACCGGTCCCTGTTTTATCATCCTCAAGGTGGCTGGTAAATTCCATATACAGGTAATTCCTTGAGTTATGACCACAACTAAACCCCAAATTACCAGTGCTAAGTGAGACAAATTGTGTGAGTTTTGTCCCGTTTTACGACCTTCTTGGCCACAGCTGTTGTGAATCCCTGCGGTTGTTAAGTGAGCAACTCAGTTACTCCTTAGTTACTCGGCTGTTAAGTGAATCTGGGCTTCCCCCTTCACTTTGCTGGTCCGAAGGTCACAAAACGGGGGATCATGTGCCCTGGGGACTCCACGACCGTTATAAATACGAGTCGGTTGCCAAGCGTCTGAATTCGGATCACGTGACCACAGGGGAAGCCGCAGCCGTCGTAAGTGCGAAAACTGGTCGTCACTTTTTTTTTAGTGCCATCGCAACTTCAAACGGTCACTAAACGAATGGTTGTAAGTCGAGGGCTAGCTATATAGTACCAGCTGCTACATCTTTTGTAAAGTCAATTTTAGCCGATTTTGTAGATGGTATAATAGCCTCCCTTTTATGAACATAAATTTATCAAGCTGAAAAAGCCCCTTGACTTGTATAGAAGTGTGTTTTATTCCAGATATTACACATCTTAATTGCATGCATATTACCCCTTTTTTATAAATATATGGCTCCACCATTTAATGCAGGTTTGTAGTCCTCATGAAACGCTGCAATTTCATTCTGATCCCGCTGAAGTCTCCCTGCCCGAGCATTGGGCCCTGAGGGAGTAGATGTGCTGAAACACAGATAGTCCTTGACTTACAACCACAATTGAGCCCAAAATTACTGTCGCTAAGTGAGACGGTTGTTAAGTGAGTTTTGCCCCATTTGACAGCTTTTCTTCCTGCCGTCGTAAAGTGAATCCCTGCAGTTCTTAATTTAGTGAGACCATTGTTAAGTGAACCCGACTTTCCCGTTCGCTTTGCTCATCAGAAGGTCACTGCGACCGTCATAAATGTGAGTCAGTTGTCTGAATTTTCATGACATGAGCACAGAGAGGCACCGACTGTAGTAAGTGTGAAAAAGCGTCCTGAGTCTCTTTTTATAGTGCAGTTGTAACTTTGAAAGAACTGTTGTAAACTGAGGACTTCCTGCAATTGGCAAAGGTTCCTTGGGGAAGGTCATTCAACAATGGTTGAGTTTCCATCTTCTCGTCTTCCTTCTTGGTCTTCTCCAGCTCCAGGAATGGAACGTGGAAGCTCAACATCTGATGCCCCTCCAACCTCCTCTGGTCCCTGAGCTGAGCCACATGCGAGAAGCGCAACTGCACACCGCCGAGGCCTCCCTCTGGAGCGTGGTGGCCACCGTCCAAGCCATGGAGAGGAAGATCGACCTGCTGGCCACTCGGTTGCTTAGCTTGGAAGGCCGATCCGGGACAGCCGAGAAGAAGCTCTTGGATTGTGAGAAGACAGCTATGGAGTTCGGCAACCAGCTGGAGAACAAATGGGCCGTCTTGGGCACCCTCATTCAAGAATACGGCCTCCTGCAGAGAAGGCTGGAGAACATGGAGAACCTTCTCAAGAACCGCAATTTCTGGGTCCTCAGGCTGCCCCCGGGATCCAAGGGAGAAATCCCCAAGGTCAGGGGTCCTCAAAGAGGAAGGGGGAATGGGTCTTGAGTGGAAGATGGAATCGTGGGAAGGGAAAAGGCTGGTTCCTCAGAAGGATGAGTGATGGTTCTCCTAAAGGAGCCACAATGGGCTAAATCTGGACATCTCTCCTGTGTTGGTTTCCAGATGTTGGGTTGGGACCCGAACTTCCATAATTGTGTCTCAAATGAGTGGGGTGGGAATTGTCCTCCTGAAACATCTGGAGACTTATGGACTGAGGTCCTCCAACTTTTTGATGGGACACAAACCCTGATTTGGTGGGCTCCAAGTGGGGAGACTCCATTTATGGGCTGCCCATACCTCTTACTTGAGATCAATCCTTTTTTCCCCCCCACCTTAGACCAACCTACCTCGCAGGACGGTTGTGTCAGGAGAGATATTTTTCAAAACGAAAGATCCAAAATTAGAAAAGGAAATTTTTAAAAAATGTGTTTTCTGTTTCCAAATTGTGACAGGATTTTACGATTGAATTCGCATTTGGTAATTTTTAAATAAGAAGAATCATCTTAAAAAACGGACTTAGAAAAATTAAAACTACAAACTAGGAAGAAAAGAAAAAAAAATATTTTTCTGCTTATCGTTCAACAATGGAGTTTTAATGAATTCACTTTTTGCAATTTTTTAAATAAGAAAACAAACTATAATCTTAAAAATAAAAGAAACTTAAAAAATTAAAAATAAAAGCTAGGAAGAAATTTTTTAAAAATGTATCTTATATTTTCTACCAATCAGTCGTCACTGGATTGCCTATTAATTTACTTTTACTAACCAAATAATCTTTAATCTTGAAAAGAACGTTTTTTAAAAAATTAAAATATAAAAATATATAGGAAGGAAAACGGAAAAAACATTTTTTTAACTTGTCTATCATCACTGGATTCACAATGAACACTTTTAGTATTTTTTTAGTGGCAAAAAAAGTCATAAAAAATCTTAAAACAGAATTTTTTTTTATTTTTAATATTTTTAAGAATTTTTAATCATAAGAAAATTTTTTTAAAAAGAGACAAACTTAAAATATAAATGTATCTTTTTTTTTAAATTTATCAATCGTCACTGGATTTGCAAGGAATTCACTTTTAGCAATTTTTTTAGGGTCCAAACATCTTAAAAAGAGAAAAAACTTTAATTTTAAAAAGAAAATAAACTTTTAAAATTAAAATATAAACTAGAAAGAAAAAGACAAAAACTTACATTATTCTTCTTATCAGTCATCACTGGCTTGGCAATTAATTTCATTTTGGATTTTATTTTATTTTTTTATTTTTTTATTTATTTATTAATTAAATTTCTATACCGCCCTTCTCCTGGCGGACCCAGGGCGGTGTACAGCCAATTAAAACCAGTACATAAACAATTAAAACCATCCTAAAATCAATATAAGTTAAGGCTGAAGGCATAAGAACCAACTAAAAACTCTAAAAAGTTTAAAATTTAAAAATGTATAAAAATATATAAAATATTTAAAAAGAAGGGATCAGGCAAGTCCGGCGAGTTGAAAAAAGTGCGTCTTTAGAGCCCGACGAAAAGTCCGGAGGTCAGCAATAGTCCTCAGTTCTGGAGGCAGATCGTTCCAGAGGGTGGGGGCTACCACAGAGAACGCTCTCCCCCTGGGGGTCGCCAGCCGGCATTGTCTGGCTGACGGCACCCTGAGGAGGCTCTCTCTGTGGGAGCGAACCGGTCGGTGGGAGGCAATTGGTGGCAGCAGGCGGTCCCGTAAGTACCCTGGTCCTAAGCCATGGAGCGCTTTAAAGGTCATTACCAACACCTTGAAACGCACCCGGAAATCAACCGGCAGCCAATGCAGCTCACGCAGGAGGGGTGTCACGTGGGAGCGCCCTGTCGCTCCCATAATCCCCCACGCGGCCGCATTCTGCACCAGCTGAAGCCTCCGGGTGCATCCCAAGGGGAGCCCCATGTAGAGAGCATTACAGTAGTCCAGGCGAGACGTGACGAGCGCCTGAGTGACTGTGCGTAGGGAGTCCCGATCTAGAAAGGGCCGCAACTGGCGTATCAGGCGGACCTGATAAAAAGCCCCCCTGGCCACGGCTGTCGTATGATCCTCTAAAGACAGCCGTGAGTCCAGGAGGACGCCCAAGTTGCGCACCCTTTCCGTGGGGGCCAATGGTTCGCCCCCAATAACCAACGATGGAGTCAGTTGGCTATATCGGGACGCCGGTAGCCACAGCCACTCGGTCTTGGAGGGGTTGAGTCGAAGCCTGTTTCTCCCCATCCAGACCCGCACAGCTTCAAGGCACTGGGACATCACCTCCACGGCATCATTGGGGTGGTCTGGGGTGGAAATGTACAGCTGAGTGTCATCAGCGTACTGATGGAATTCCACCCCAAAACCACGGATGATCTCACCCAGCGGCTTTACATAAATGTTGAACAGAAGGGGCGAGAGGACCGACCCTTGTGGCACCCCACACACTAGGCGCCTCGGGGTCGACCGCTGCCCCCCTGTCAACACAAATTGCGACCGGTCGGAGAGGTAGGAGGAGAACCACCGAAGGACGGTGCCCCCCACCCCCAATCCCTCCAACCGGCGCAACATGATACCATGGTCGATGGTATCAAAAGCCGCTGAGAGGTCTAACAGCACCAGGATAGAGGAGTACCCCCTACCCCGGGCCCTCCAGAGATCATCCACCAACGCGACCAATGCCGTTTCGGTGCTGTAACCAGACCTGAAGCCGGACTGGAGCGGGTCTAAATAGACAGCTTCATCCAGGCACCAGGGGAGCTGCCATGCCACCACACTCTCAACAACCTTCACTAGAAAGGGAAGGTTGGAGACTGGACGATAATTTACCAAAGCAGCTGGGTCCAAGGAGGGCTTCTTGAGGAGGGGCCTCACCACCGCCTCCTTCAAGGCGGTCGGTAGGGCACCCTCACTCAGAGAAGCATTTATAATCTCCTGGAGCCAGCCTCGTGTAACCTCCCGGGAGGCCAGCACCAACCAGGAGGGACACGGGTCCAATAAACATGTGGTGGCGTTCAATCTCCCCAGGATCCTGTCCACGTCCTCGGGAGCCACAGGATCGAACTCGGCCCAGATAACACTCTCAAGACCGGGCTCAGTCACCTCGCCCGAACCAACCCAGTCGGCAGCCAACTCATCCCGAATCTGAGTTATTTTATCATCCAGATATTGCACAAAATCCTCAGCACGTCCCTGCAAGGGATCCTCCCGCGCTCCCAGATGAAGGAGGGAGCGGGTCACCCTAAACAGGGCGGCTGGGCGATTATCTGATGACGCAATAAGGGTGGCGAAATAATTAGATTTCGCCGCTTTTATTGCCACTAAGTAAGTCTTAATATAAGCTCTTACTAGTGTCAAGTCAGAATCGGAGCGACTGGCCCTCCAACCGCTCTCTAGGCGTCTTTTCCGGCGCTTCATCTCCCTCAGCTCCTCGGTGAACCAAGGAGATAAGTGAGTTCGGCGCCGGGTCAGAGGCCGCAAAGGCACGACACGGTCCAAGGCCCCACCGGCCGCCCTATCCCAGGCGGTTTTAGTAAGGAAACCATTTTAGTAAGGAAACCATCTCTAACCTTTAAAAAAAGGGACTTAGAAAAATTAAAAATAGATTTTTTAAAAAAAATTAAAATGAACTTAAAAATTTGAAATTTAAATTTAAAAAAAAATAATAAATTGGGAAGGATGTCTCATTTTTTCTTGCATCTTTTTTGCCAAAAATTTCAGGGAAGAACCAAACCGGTGCCCATTCAGGACTATGATTGGGAAGGCTCAACAAATTCAAAGGGTCTGGGTGCGAAAGCCGCCTTTTGCCCTTCTTGAAGTCTTATGTGTGTGTGTGTGTGTGTGTTTAATTTTATTTACAGATGCCGGTTACGTTTGTGGACATTGCGGTTTATTTCTCTGCCGAAGAGTGGAAGAATTTGGCTGATTGGCAGAAAGACCTGTACAATAATCTTCTGAAGGAGAACTACGAATCCTTGCTAGCATTCGGTATAACCAGGTTAATCGGCAATCCGCCGGTCCCTTTATATGTACTTGCAGTTAGTCCTCGACTTACAACCCCGATTGGGATCGGAACGTCCATTGTTAAACATTGCAGCTCTATTATGTTGTTTTTGCCCACGATCATTAAGCGAATCGCCACCGTCGTTAAATGAGTTTGGCTGCCCTTATTTGATTTTAAGGTCAGAAGGTCGCAAATGACGATTGTGTGACTCCCGGGACTCTGTCGTAAATAGGAGCCTGTTGCCAAGTGCCTAAATGGCAATCCAAGAATGCTATGAGGGTCGTAAGTGCGAGGACCAGTTCTAAGTCACTTTTTTCCCCCCCCAACACCATTGGAAAATCAAAAGGACACCTAAACGAATGGTCATTAATCAAGGACTACCTGAAGGTGCATTTTGGTAAATTTTGCCCTATTCCAGGTAGTCCTTGATTTACAACCGTTCGTTTAGTGACCGAAGTTACAGCACTGAAAAAAAAAGGAATTTTTCACTTGTTGTTCTCATTTATGCCCATTGCAACATCCCCAACATTCATACGGTTGGCCATTGACTCATATTTATGGCGGTCGCTGTGTCCCCAGGGCCACGTGATCTCCTTTATCGACCTTCTGACAAATTTACCGGGGAAGTCGGATTAGCTGAATGACCGTGTGACTAGTTCAACAACTGCAAGGGTTCACTTAACAACTGAAAGGCCGTAAAACGGAGCGAAACTCCCTTAACAACCATCTCACTTAGTGAGAGAAAGTTTGGGCTCTGTCGTGGTTGTAAGTCGAGGACCGAATCACAGTGTTAAGAGGGGGGATAAACGGGGCGAAACTCCCATAGCACCTGTCTCGCTTAGCAACGGAAGCTTTAGGCTCCGTTGTGGTCGTAAGTCGAGGATTGCTTGTATTGCCGGACTGGTGAGTTTTTCGGGTCGCAACGCCGACCCTGTGAGGTGGGGAAAGCCAATAGGGTCCCTTTTCGGGCAGCCTTTTTGATTGTCTCCCCGTTTTCCAGGTGCCAACGTCAATGTTGCCAAACCCGAGGTGCACCCCAGGGCCGAGCGGGGGGTACCCGAACCCAGCGTCCCAGAGCCGCCGAGCGCGAAGGAGCGCGATGTCATCCCTGAGCCTTGCACAGGTGTGGGGGGAAGGGTATCTGGGGTGGGGTGGAGGTCCTGGTTTTTAAGGGGGTGTATTGTCTGAGATGGTATAGGGTCTTTTCCTTGAGCATGGGGGGGGGGCTGGACTAAATGACCTCCGAGGTGCCTTCCAACTCTTGTTATTTCGAAAGGATCTCCTGGTTGAGCAGGGGGCTGGACTAGAAGATCTTTGAGGTCCCTTCCAGCTCTATTCTGATTCTAGATTGTGAGGTTTGGGTCTCACATGTGCGCATGCACCCGCGTGCACACACAACACAACACAACACACACACACTTGGCAGAGTGCTGGAGATAAGATTCCCACAGCTTAGGCAAAAGCAAAACTTTTGTTTTGTTTTCGTTCCTTCTCTGCCGGTTCCTCCTCTTTCTCTGAGTCTGCTTTTATTTCTCTCCTTCTTACCTTCCCCTCTTCACTCTGGTTTATCTTTGCCTGCCTCCCTACCTCCCTTCCCTCCTGGTTTCATTCCTTTTTTCTTCCCCCCCTTCTTTCCATCCTTTGTTCCTGCTTTCTCCCCACCTTCCCTCCCACCCTGTCTCCCATCTTTAATTTTTTCCTTTCTCCCTCCCTCATTCTTTCATGCATTCCCCCTCCCTCCCTTCCTTCCTGTCCTTTTTTCTTCCTTCTGCCATTTTTTCCTTTTTCCTTTCCATTCTTTCATACATTACTGCTTTTTCCCCACTCTCCCTCCTTCCTCTTCCCCTCTCTTCTTCTTTCCTTCCTTCCTCTCTCCTTCATTTTCATGCCTTACCTCTTCTTCCTTCCTCTCTCCTCCCTCCCTCCTCCCTCCCTCCCTTCCTGTCCTTTTTTCTTCCTTCTGCCATTCTTTCCTTTTTTCCTTTCTATGCTTTCATGCATTACTGCTTCCTCCCGCTCTCCCTCCCTCCTTCCCCTTCCCCTCTCTTCTTTCTTCCTCCCTCTCTCTCTCCATCAGAGAGGCCTTTCCTCCCCTTCCTTCCTTCCTTCCTTTCTTCCTTCCTTCCTCCCTCCCTCCCTCCCTCCCTCCCTCCCTCCCTCCCTCCCTCCCTCCTTCCTTCCCCAGAACTGTATGCATGCCAACATAAAATTGTCCAACCCTTTTCCAGCTAACCACTGAATAAAACCACGATTGCTCTATGCAGCTCCCCCTACCCACATTCAGGCTTGCCCTTCCCCAAATGCGCCCCCATCCTGCCAGTTCTTGTTCCACCATTTCTGGAAGGACGCTCTCAGCCCTTCTTCTCCCCCCAACGGGGTGCATTTTTGAGCCTGTGGGTGGAGGAGGGTTTGGGGCTGGCTGGTGCCCTCCAGGGCGGGGGTGGGGGTGGGCTCCCAGGATGTGTTTCCAAGTTGCGTCCCGTCTCTCCTCCCCTTCTCTCCCTCGAACCCAGGACCCTTGGCCTCCACGCCGGATATCCTGACCCGCATCAAGCAGGAGGGGGCATTCAGCGGAGGAGGTCCCTTCTCTGAGGACAGAGGGCTGGTGGCTGATCCATGTGCAGGTGATGGGCGAGGGGGGGGGGGCTGACATTGGGGGACAAAAGGGGGGGGTGTCCCAGATTCTGATCCTCCCACACAAGGGGGTCGAAAAATGGCAGAGTTTTAATAGCACCGATGCTTTTAATGTCAGATATTTTTAATTTACGATAGCCTGACCCATACCGGGTGGCTGGAGAGAACAGCATGGATAGAATTAACCATGGCTTGTTTGGGTGGCTTACCCAGTGGTGGCATTCAGCTGGTTCGCACCACTTCGGGAGAGCCGGTTCTTAACTTTCTGAGCAGTTTGATGAACTGGTTGTTGGAAGAAATCATTAGGACAGAGAACCAGTTGTTAAATTATTTGAATCCCACCACTACTTAAACCCATTGGATGACCCACCCTGTTGGTTTAGTGCAGTGAGGTTGAAGCTTGGCCATTTTAAGAGGGTAGGACTTCAACTCCCAGAATCCCCCATCCAGCATGCTTGAAGAGGGCAGGACTTCAACTCCCAGAATTCCCCATCCAGCATGCTTGAAGAGGGAAGGACTTCAACTCCCAGAATCCCACAGCCAGCATGCTTGAAGAGGGAAGGACTTCAACTCCCAGAATTCCCTAGCCAGCTGGTTGGGGAATTTTGGGAGTTGAAGTCCACCCCTCTTAAAGTTGCCAAGGGAGAGAAAGGCTCAGTTTACCTGTGCGAATTGAATGCAGAAGGCCAATTGCTCCGTGTGCAAACATGCGTGATCCTGACCCCTCTGGGTGGGTGGTCCTATATCGGTGGGGTTGGGGCTGGTGTGTTTCTCTGAGCCCTCTCCCCTTCTATCTTTTTTTTGGGGGAGCGTGGGAGGTCCCCGAAATCCTTTCTGTGAATTCAGCATCCCCTCTGTTCTCCTGCAGGGGCCCAGGGGCTCATGTCCGCCCATGACTTCTTATCCTGGATTAAACAAGAAGAGAGTTCGTGTGTCCGACATCAGTGGGACGCTTCGGAAAGGGAGACCCTCCCTGTGCATGGGGGCCCCGGTAAGCTCTATACCGACTCGCTCCGTCAGTGGGGTGCTGTAAGTCCTCAACTTAACGACCGCAATTGAACCCAAAATTCCCGTGGCTAAGTCAGAGACATCCGTTAAGCGGAGTTTCGCCCCGTTTTATGACATTCCTTCCCCCTGTTATTCAGTGAATCACTCCCGGCGTTAAGTTAGGAACATAATCTTAAGCTTCCCCTTGGACTTTCCTCGTCAGAAGGTCGCAAAAGCGGATCATGTGACCCACGGGGACGTTGCCATGTTCGTAAGTGTGAGAAACAGTCCTTAGTCGCTTTTTTTAAGGGCTGTCATAACTTCACATGTTCACTAAGCAAATTGTTATAAGTGGAGGATTAACCCGTTATCCAAAAAATGAGAGAAATGAATGCTAAAATTGACAGATTTTGCTGAAATTAACTTTTAGGGGGGAAAAAAACCTTACAAGTGAGCCTCAACTTAACGCGCACATTGGGGATAACAATTTCTGCCATTAAGCAAGGCGGGGATCGAGTGACTTGTGCTGGATATTGCTATTTTTCACTATAGTAGTTGGCCGAGCACTGTGGTCATTAAGTGAATCATGCCATCATTAAGCGAAGCCAGCTTCCACCTCTGACTTGGCTTGTAGGGAGCCATCTGGGAAGATCCCAGAAGGGGATCACGTGATTCAATGCGACCGTTGTAACTATTATGCAGGTTGCAACAGGCCTTAATTTTGATTACGTTGGCCGTAGAGATGCTGGAATGGTCGTAAGTTTGAGGACCGGTTATTTTGGAACAACTGTTAAATGAACGATTGTAAAGAGGTTCTGGTTTACTTAAGATCCTCTTTGGCTACAAGAAAATAGATCCTATACTTAGATCTCCCTCAAGGTAATCTGGCTGACTCTGTTTTTGAGATGGAGACCTGCAGCTTGTATTGTGTCCTCAACTTACGTCCATTTCTTCTTCAAAGTACTGGGGAAAAAGCCCAGTTCTCATACTTATGACGAGCACATCATCTCACGGCCACACACTCACAATCCGGGCACCCTTATGACCTGTCACAACAATCTATTGTTACGTGATCGCAATTTGTGACGCTTTTTGAATAGTTTGCTGCAAAAATAACGCCCGTTTGGAAGAACGAGATTTTGTTTAACAAACATTGTATTCGCTGAATGGCCATAGTAAAAACGGTCATAAAATCAGGTCTGACTTGATTTTACCACCACAATGATGTGTGATGGATGTTTCGATGTCAGTGGTGGTCGTAAGTCAAGGACTACTTATAAAGTAAGTGTTTCTCAATCTTGGTTAGGTATAGATTTTGATTCCCAGAATTCCTCAGCCACTACTAAGGTTAGTTACTACTTATGGCTTTAAGTCAAGGAGTGGCCCTTGCCTTTATTCGGCCTTGTGTGTTTTTGCAATTTGAAATATGGCAGCTTTGAAAAGCCCTGGAAGTCTCAAATTTATTTTTTATTTAAAAAAATTTTTTTTTTAATTGATTTTCCACTAAGTACATTTCTTAGTGCTTAATAAACATCATGCTGTCTGGGTATTAAATTTGCTTAACAGTATAAATTTACATTCTTAATCTCCACCGCTTTTTTTCAACCGTTGGTAAAATAAAATCCACGTTTGAAAATATTCTACATCTTCTTTCTCTTTAATTTTCAATGTCAAGCTATCCATTTTTGCACAATCTAGTATCTTCCTGACTATCTCAATTTTATTACGTCTTAAATTGTGATAAATTGGAATCGAGCGCTTTTGTCCCAACGTTTCCAAAGATGCTTTGTAAATTCAAACCTTGCTTTTCGGCTCTTCGGCCTTGTCAGATAAAATAGTGGCATTTCCTGATTTTTCTCCTTTCTTGCTCTTTAATTACTTTTATTTTGTTTTCAAAAGAGAGAGGTGGGTGAAAAAGTGATTGTGACTTGGGAAGAAGGTCGGGTTTTTTTGCATCTGGCACCGAGAGGATGTCAGCGATTCTGGCTGGAAAAATTCAAAGGTTTTTTTTTGAATCCCAGAAAAAAAATCAGCATTTTCAGTTAGTTCCCCCTGGAATAAATCCAAGCGATTTGAAGAACTGGTGGACAAAACTTTGGTTTCCTCCCCGCCCCCGCCCCCCGAAATAATTTCTTATTTTATGTGGTTCTCTCAATGCATTGGATCAATTTAGAAATAGAATAACAGAGTTGGAAGGGACCTCAGAGGTCTTCTAGTCCAACCCCCTGCTCAGACAGGAAATCCTACACCATTTCAGACAAATGGTTATCCAATCTCTTCTTAAAAAGTTCCAGTGTTGGAGCATTCACAACTTCTGGAGGCCAGTAGTTCCACTGGTTAATTGTTCTCACTGTCAGGAAATTTTTCCTTAGTTCTAAGTTGCTTCTCTCCTTGATTAGTTTCCACCCGTTGCTTCTCCTGCCTTCAGGTGCTTTGGAGAATAGCTTGACTCCCTCTTCTTTGGGGCAGCCCCTGAGATACTGGAAGACTTCTATCATGTCTCCCCTAGTCCTTCTCTTCATTAAACTAGACATCTCCAGTTCCTGCAACCGTTCTTCCTATGTTTTACCCTCCAGTCCCCTCATCCTCTTGGTTGCTCTTCTCTGCACTCTTTCTAGAGTCTCCACATCTATTGTACATCGTGGCGACCAAAACTGGATGCAGTATTCCAAGTGTGGCCTTCCCAAGGCCTTATAAAGTGGTATTAACCCTTCAGGTGATCTTGATTCTCTCCCTCTGTTGATGCAGCCCAGAACTGTGTTGGCTTTTTTGGCAGCTGCTGCACACGGCTGGCTCCAATCTAAATGAAGATTTGTGTGGCATGATCCGTTTTTGACAAAACCATGTTAGCTTTTGGTTATTTCTAGTCCTTGATTTACAATCACAATTGGGAGTTGAATTTCACTTGCAAAGCAAGGCCGCTAAGTGAGCGACCCTCAATTTTACCACCTATTTTGCAACTGTTGTTAAGTGAGTTGCTGCAGTCATTAAGTGAATCACTTGGTCTTTAAGCAAATCGGGCTTCCTCCCCCTTGACTCGGTTGGTTGGACGCTGGCTAGCAAGGTCGTGAATGGGGATCATGTGACTTCAGGATGTTATGTACAGAAAGTCCTCGAATTACGACTGGAATTGAGCCCAAAATTTACGTTGCTAAGTGAGACATTTGTTAAGTGAGTTTTGCCCTGTTTTTCAACCATGTGTGCCCACACCTATAATTCAATGTGCCCCCCCATGCGCACATGCACTTTTGGCATGTAATGGCACAGTGGGCCCTGTTGGCCTGTTTTTCATCCTCCCCAGGCTCCAGAGACTTTCTAGGAGCCTGGGGGGGGCCGAAAACAGCCTTCCACGCATGCCCGGAGGTGCTCCAGAGGTCAGAAACAGCCTATTTCCCAACTTTCGGTGGGCCCGGAAGAGCCAAAAATCAGCTGACCGGCACGCACATGCACGCTAGAGCTGAGCTAAGGCAACGCTTGTGTGCCCACAGATATGGCTCAGCATGCTACCTGTGGCATACGTGCCATAGTTCGCCATTACGGATCTATAAGATCCCTTCCAACTCTGTTAATCTGTTTCTCAATCTTGGCCATGTATAGATTTCGATTCCCAGAATTCCCTGCTCACTACACCTGGCTGGGGAATTCTGGGAGTTGAAGTCCCTACGTCTTACAGAAACTGAGGTTGAGAAACACATATGTCCTCCTTTCTACTGGATTATAAGTGGTAGAGGTAGTCCTTGATTTACAACAGTTCATTTAGAGACAATTCAAATTTACAGAGGCATTGAAAAAAAATGACTTATGGCCGTTTCTCACCATTACAGCCATCCAGTGGTGGGTTTCTACTGGTTCGCCCCGGTTTGAGTGAACCAGTAGTGGCTCCCCCCACCCGCCCGGACATCATCATAGACGTTCTACGCATGCCCAGAAGTTTCTGCAGCCATCCCCATGACCATGTGATGAAAATTCAGATACTTGGCAATTTTTTTTAAAAAAAATTGATTTATATTGTTTCATACTTACGACCATTGCAGTGTCCTGGGGTCACGTGATTCCCCTTTTGCAACCTTCTGACAAGCAAAATCAGAAGGTTGCAGTGGGGACCTCCGTACGATCAGTGGGGAAGCCAAATTCACTTAACAACCGGGTTACTAATTTATCAACTGCGGTGATTCACTTAATAACTCTGGGAAGAAATGTTGTAAAACGGAGCAGAATCCACTTAACAAATGTCTCAACTTAGCAACGGAAATTCTGGGCTCCATTGTCGTCGTAAATTGAGGATTACCAGTACTTTGGTACACAACTGCTTTGAAACACAAGATTTGGGTACACAATGCATTTTGACAGGAAAATTTTGTCCCAGTACTCATTGTGTCAACTAATGGACGGAATGGAATGGAATGGAATGGGACCCTGTTCAAAAGAAAAACCTATACAATCTCAGACAAGTGACTGTCCAGTTTCTTTTTAAAAACCTCCAGTAATGGAGGACACCCACGATTTCTGGAAGCCAGCTATTCTACTGGTTAATTGTCCTGACTGTTAGGAAGTTTCTCCTTAATTCCAGTTGCTTCTCTCCTTGATCCGTTTCCAACCATTGTTTCTTGCTTTGGAGAAAAATTTGACCAACTCTTCCTTGGGGCAGGAATACTGCTATCATGTCACTCCTAATTCTTCTTTCGTTTAGACTAGACAGACCCAAAATCTACAGCCATTCTTCATATGTTTTAGTCTCCAGGCCTTTTTCCAGTCATATTTTTCTTTCAACTTTTTCTCAACATATTTTATGTAGTATGGTGACCAAAATTGGTTGCAGTACTCCAGGTATGGTCTTGATAGGGTTTTGTAAAGTGGCACTAATACTTCATACTTGATTCTATGCCCCTGTTTATACATCCCAGGATGATATTCACTTTTTTGACAGCTGCTGCTGGCTCATATCCAAATGATCATCCACTAGGACTCCCAAGTTCCCTCTCACATTACTGTTTTTGAGCCAGGTTTTGCCTAATGCCTTTGGTTTTTCCTGCCTAAATTTCCTTCGTAAATTTAGCACGAAGCCGAGAACACCAGCCTGAAGATGATGAATGAGACTTCGTCGAAACGTCGCCAAGATACTTCCATATTTATATATATGTTTTATATATATATATGTTTTCTGAGGTTTTCGCGGGTGTTTGTATGTAGGTCTTTGGTTATTCGGGTCTTCTCCCGCGTAAAATTGGAAGTGTCTTGGCGACGTTTCAACGAAGTCTCATTCATCATCTTCAGGCTGGTGTCTTCGGCTTCGTGCTTCCAGGAGCAAATTACAAATAACCAAAGACCTACATACAAACACCCGCGAAAACCTCAGCAAATTGCTCCTGGAAGCACGAAGCCGAAGACACCAGCCTGAAGATGATGAATGAGACTTCGTCGAAACATACACAAATAAAAGCAGACATCTTCAAGAACTTTAAAACCCCAAAAGCAAAACTTTATTATCATTTCAGCACTTGAAGACAACCCAACAAAAAATTCTACCACATAAGCCTTGCGTAGTTCAAGATGAGTTTCATCCCCTCCTCCCGTGGAACAGGTCATATTGTCCAACTGGGAATCAACCTTTGATTTTGATAACCATGCACATCTTGGCAGACACCTATAGAAGTGTCCTCGGTTCTCATGGTTGAAGATTGTAGCCTCCACATTCCATCTCACCCTTCCCTCCCCACCCCACCCCACCCCAAGTTCTTTGGCAAGTTGAAAAGGCTAAAATATATGAAGGACGGTTAGAGGGACTGGCCATGGCTAGTCTAGTGAAGGCCCAGGGGAGATATGGTATCACTGTTCTAATATTTGAAGAGTCATAGAGAGGAGGTCAATCTGTTTTCCAAAGCAGCTGAAGGCCAAACAAGGAATCATGGATGGAAACTGATCAAGGAGAGATTCAACCTCTCTAAAAATATGGAGAAATTTTCTGACCGTGAGAACCATCAACCGATGGAACAGAAGTTGCCTTCAGAAGTTGTGGGAGCTTCATCCCTGGAGGCTTTCAAGAAGAGACTGGACTGCCCTCTGTCAGAAATGGTGGAGGGTCTCCTGCCTGGACAGGGGGTTGGACTAGATGACCCACAAGGTCCCTTCCAACTCTGTTAATCTGACTTAGCAATAATAGTCACAGAAAGCTTTAAGCATTTTTCAATCTTGACACATCGTTTGTTTGATACTAAACGTACAAGCTAGAACTTGTTGTCAGTTACCGTGCCAATTTCTACATTATTCATGATGGGAAAATTTTGTTTAGTACTCATAGTTTTTGGTCCTCACCAATTAACGCTGCGTACTGACGTACCACTGTAAATGATTTCATTTTCCTTTCGCTTTCTATTCCAGCTGGAGACACAATGACCATCAAAGCCGAGCAGCCACGCCTGTGCCCGGAAGAGTCGGTGAGACCTCGGGAGATGCTCTTCCAGGGAGAATCTCCTGCAGCAGCCGTTCTCGCTGTTCCTCCAGCAGCGGAAAGCTATGAGGCTCCTCGTGGGCCGCCTGTCAGCCCCACCAAATGTAGAGCGGGTAAATCTCTGGAGTTAGACAGTGAGCTGCAAAGCATCCTGGGCCCTCCTCAGGGCTCGGCCGAACGGCCCCACGGCTGCAGTGAGTGCGGCAAGATGTTTGGGGTGAAAAAGAGCCTCAAAGTCCACCAGCGCAGCCACCACGGCCAAGCCCGGCCGTACGAGTGCGCCGAGTGCCGCAAGAGCTTCAACTGCCACTCAGGCTTGGTGCGGCATCAGATGACCCACCGGGGTGAGCGCCCTTACAAGTGCGCTGAGTGCGGCAAGTGTTACAGCCGCAAGGAGCACCTGCAGAACCATCAGCGGCTGCACACGGGTGAGCGCCCTTTCCAGTGCCCCATCTGTGGGAAACGGTTCATCCGAAAGCAGAATCTGCTCAAGCACCAGCGCATTCACACGGGTGAGCGTCCCTACCAGTGCGCTGAGTGCGGGCGCAGCTTCCGCTACAAGGAGTCGCTCAAGGACCACCTGAGGACTCACAGCAGCGAGGCCTCGGCCCAGCGACTCCTGCCCGGGTTGGGGGGTGATGGTCTCCCTTAGCACCCCACAGCAGCGGGAGAGAGTCCAGCCTCTCAGCCCGTCCATCCAGTCGAGCCCCTCCCCCCCAAGCACTCCCTCTGCAGCCCCCAGTCCCACACCTTAATTCTACCTGATGTGGAAAAATAGCTGGACAGATGGGTTGCAGTAGACAGACTCATTTTGAGCCAGAATCTGTGCCAACTGCCATAAAACCATTTCTGAAAAAGGACAAGACAGTGTGCAGAGGTGATGTATAGCTGCTTGCGACCAACTACTGCACAAGTCTGAGTCCTTTTCAGCTGAGGATGGTACGTGCATGTGTGCAGGATGTTATTCCTTGCATGTAAGACACTTAACGACAAGCGGTCTCATTTTGCTGGATGCTCAAAAGACATTGTGAGTCTTTCGGGCTCCCGTTGGATGCCGCCGGCTGCACAGTTATACTTTTCCCATAGGTTTCTGACAGAGTGACTCACAACTTATAGCGGCAGAACTACGCTCCGGATGGATCCTGTGCTTTAAAAAAAAAAGATGTTTTTCCAGATGTACGGATGGAACCATTTACACGGAAAACTTTACGTTGTGTAGCTCGCATTCCGTGAGACTCCTTGTTCGAGCCACCATTTGTTTCCTTTCTCTTTCTTTTCCTCTTCACTTCCTTTTCTGGTTCCCCGTTTTATTGCGAGCGCGGGAAAACCTTTCGAATTTTCGAAAGAAATGTGGGCCTGACCTGCAGCAACCATATTAATTTGTTCTCCCTGGGCTCTCTCCTCTGCTGCTTTTAGGATTTTAAAACTCCCTTTTATCTCATAAAATGTGGGCCGCGTCGTTTTATTTTTTAAACGAACAATATATTATTCACCCACAGAGAGACGTTCTTTTCAGGATGTAGTTTTGTATTGAAGGTGCATTGCAAATAAAGACAAATTACCAAAAAAAGGAAAGAGAATCACTTGCATTTTTTGTTCATTCACTTCAGAGATGTTTGCAGATAGAAATGGGCACAAAGGCTGGGGCAGTTACAGATAAGTCCTAGACTAACAGCGGTTCATTTAGTGACCGCTCAAAGTAACAACAGCACTGAAAAAGTGACTTAGGACCATTTTTCACACGTCTGACCGTTGTAGCATCCCCATGGTCATGTGATCCAAATTCCGGTGCTTGGCAACTGACTCATATTTATGACCATCCCGGGGTCACATACCGTAATCTACTTTTGTGGCATTCTGACAAGCAAAGTCAACAGAGAGGCCAATATTGCTTTACAGCCGTATGACTCACTTAATAATTGCAATGCTTCACTTAACAACGGTGGCAAGAAATATCGTAAAAGGGGGCAAAATTCATTAACCGTCTCTTAGCAACATAAATTATATTTAGTAGTCGAGGATTACCTGTATTTATCACTAAGGAACATTATCAATGCTAGAAGGGAGTGGGGCTGAAGGGATGATGAAGAGGAGGTGGTGCATTGATGGATGATATTCCATCAAGTTGGTGTTGACTCTAGTGACCACATATCTTCCACTTGCCCACTTCTTCTCTTTCTTTCTATCCTCTCCAGCATCACACAGTTTTCCAGAAACGGGGCACTATATATTGATGATTAAGTTCCCTCACAACAGTTTTAATTCTTAGTGACCACATAGGTAGATCTTCCTCATGACAATCTCTCCTAACCTGGTCTTTCAGGTCTTCTAACGATGCCCTCATGTCCATCTACCTTTGCTGGTTGTCCTCTTTCCTTCCACCGTTCCTAACGTTATGGACTTCTCCAGAGAAGACTTCAGGTGTCCAAAATAAGATAATTTGAACCTGGTCAACTTTCTTTCCATCTTTCCTACTATTATAGACTTCTCCAGAGAAGACATCGGGTGTCTAAAGAAAAATAATTTGAGTTGGGTCATTTGTGCCTTCAGTAGTTGAATTGATCTGTTTGATGATCCATCAATTTGGTTGCTTGGTATTGTCACGAGTCTTCTCCAGCACCAAAATTCAAAGGTGTCAATATTCTTCCTTTCCTGTTCTTCAAACTCCAGTTTCCTCTTCCTCAGAGTGTCACAGGGTATACCATGCCTTCTATGGTTTTGATTGTTCTAGGACAGTGATGGCTAACCTTGCCGTTGCGTGCCAAAAGCAGGGGGAGCAAGGGGGGGGTCACGGATGCGGGTGCCCACATCCATAATTCAATGCACCCCACCCTCCTGCACATGCACATGTGACTCCCCCACACTCCTGGTAGGTGGGCCCAGTAGGCCCGTTTTCCCCCCTCCCCAGGCTCCAGAGGCTTTCTAGGAGCCTGGGGAGGGCAAAAACAGCCTTCCATATCCTCCTGGAGGCCTTCCGGAGGCCAGAAACAGCCAGTTTCCCGACTTCTGGTGGGACCGGAAGGCCTGAAAAACAGATGGCCAGTGCACGCATGCGCGCTGGAGCTGAGCTAGGGCAACACTCGTGTGCCCATCAAGATGGCTCCGCGTGGCACCGGTGCCATAGGTTTGCCATTACGGTTCTAGGACATATGGCATATGATTATCTTTTCCAAGACATTCCTGGATGTTCTACCGAGGGCTACTCTTGGCAGATGGAAGTATTTGTATCTCAGTGTTAAATTGTGGGGTCCTTGGTACTCTCTGAGCTTGGTAGTTTTCTTGCAGACATTTTCGGATTCCACTGAGTAACATCAGTGCAAGAAGGGAGGGGGGCTTTTAGGGATGAGGAGAAAGGAGGAGGTGGAGTAGAACTGGGGGATCCTTGATACTCTGAGTTGGATGGTTTTCTTGCAGACGTTTTGTGATCCAACTAGGGAATATCATCAGTGCTAGATGGGAGGGGGGAAGGTTTGCAGGAAAGAGGAGGAAGAGGAGGAGGACAATGATTACGGGGTGCTCTCTGGGTTGGATGCTTTTCTTGCAAATGTTTCATGACCCAACTGATAAGAAGTTTTTATATCCCTGGATTGATCTTACATTGCACTTTATATGGCTAAGACTTGGATTGTTAAAGGACTATGATTTTGCTTTTCCCTAAAAGTAATATACTATAAAACCCAGTTTGCCTGTTATGTTATTCACAATTACTCTCAAAACGTTTTCGTTAACGGTACTCTGCTTTATAAACCACAACTTCTGGTGTAACTCAGTAATATCCTTAACCGTGCTGATTGTTGATCTTGAAAGCTGGCATCAACATACGAGACGTCGGCCACAAACCGTAGAGGAAGCGCACAGTCGGCTGTTGGCATTAATGCAGACGGGTAGAGGGGCAGGAAGGAGAGACAGCTGCAGTCAGATCAGAGACCATGAAGACAGGCCCAGAGAGCGATTGCTGGAGCAGGCTGGTAGCAGGTATGAGTCGGGCATGCCGAGCCCTCATAGCCAGCTGGCTGGCGAAAGTCGGTCATGCTGGCTAGAAAAGCTTCTGTTGTGTTCACCATGTGCTGAGCCGAAAGACCAGTAAAACCATTTGTTGGACCCCACAGTGAGGTCACTTCTTTTGCTGTCCAAGCTTGGAACAGTGACAGATCGCCAGCATTACCAGCTGGCTGGTGTATAACGTTGTCTTCCATTTCGATAAATTCATTGCCAGTTCTGAGGCCCGCTTATTCTTCTAGTTTCCCCGAATTTAATATTTGAATTCATACCTTAACATTTAATTTTGATTTCAACAATTTCCCATTTCATCCCTAAAAACATTTATTTCATGATTAAATTAGTATATCACTTGACTTGTTTGGCTGTTGAATTTAGTAGCTGGAGCTGAGGAAATGCACGACAGGGCAGAACTCGCAGTTGTGGTCGATGAGTTAGAGAAGGCTGACTCACGCATGAGGCAACCTGCGCTGTGATTGGTTGCCCTCTGTATAAAAGGGGTGTTTCCCTTTTTTCCCGCCTTTTTTCCTTCTCTCTGGACTGTAACACTTTTCAAATTGCCTCATGCATGAGTCAGCCTTCTCTAACTCATCGGCCACAACTGCGATGTTTCGTTTTTCTTTCTTTCTGGGGGATGACAAAAATGGCTGTTAGTTTGAATGTTAAATATACATATCTATATATACATATATGCTATATATTATACATACATACATACATGTATACTTATACATAACACAAATAAACTGGCAGGAATAGCCAACAAGCTCAGGATCCAAAATGATGGGCCCCATTCGAACAACATGAAATTAAATGCGGAGAAAAGTGAAGTTTTATACCTAGGCAGGTTTTGGGTATGAGTGGTCTGATGAAAAGAGGGACCAAGGGTGACATGATAGCAGTCTTCCAGTATCTGAGGGACTGCCCCAAAGAAGAGGGAGTCAAGCTATTCTCCAAAGCCCCTGAGGGCAGGACAAGAAGCAACGGGTGGAAACTCATCAAGGAGAGAAGCAACTTGGAACTAAGGAGAAATTTCCTGACAGTGAGAACAATTAATCCGTGGAACTACTTGCCTCCAGAGGTTGCGAATGCTCCAACACTGGAAATTTTTAAGAAGATGTTGGATAATAATTTGAAGTGGTGTAGGGTTTCCTGTCTGAACAGGGGGTTGGACTAGAAGACCTCCAAGGTCCCTTCCAACTCTGTTATTCTGTTCTCTTCTGTTCTATTTACATTATACATGACACATTACACATAATTAATCTACAATGTATATGTATAATGTATGTATCTGTATATATAGATACACACACATATATACATTATACACACACCATATTAAGGCACAAAAGGGGGTGAAAATATAGGTGCGTCTTATACACTGAATTTTGGCCTCTGCCTCGCAGCAATTTGCCTCCTTGCAAGTAAACAGCAAGAAAAAACAGCCCCATTCAGCTTCAGCATAGGCTAATTAGCACAAGTTGATTGGATCAGCCTCCCGACTCTCAGTTGATTTGCTCTCAACCGTTTTGCTCAGCTCTTTTTGCAAGCTCTTATTTTACAAGCTCTTCGTTTCCTGCAAAGAGTGTGGGAGAAGTAAAGCCGGCTCTGATGCAACATGACAAAATGAGGCAGGGAGAGAGATTTCTTTTTCTTTTTGCTCACCAAAAACGGTAGGTGCAAACAATGGGAAAGTTAGGACAAAAGAGGAGAGTTCAAGATTTTAAAACACAAAAGAAAAAAAGCTGTATTTAACGAGGGCATTGTAATAACTGAGATGCTATTAATTGTAGATTGTGTTGAAAGCAGAAATGGTTAAGTTGTAGTTTGTAGAATATATGGGGGAAGTTATTTGGTTTATTATTATTGGTAAATATAATTAATTGCTTTGTAAGAAATTGGATTGCATGGAAATAATTGGAATATTCATGTTCATATTGAGTAATATACAAAAAAGATAGTTATAACTAACTGATTTATATAAAAATGTTGAATTTGTATTAAATAATTGTAATATAATGAACCCATGTGAGGATGGATATAAAAATAGATGACAATGGGAAGGGGTATAATATAGAATAGAAGGGAAACATTGAATTTGATTAAGATTAGAGATGAGAATGAAGGGTAATATTGGTTTTTTACAAAAATAGATGAGGAATAAATATGGCAAAAATATAGAAATTGTAAATTTAATTGAAATGACCAAACACTGTTTAAATTTGTGAACCGGCCAAATACTCTGTTCAAAGAAAATATATTGTATGTTTGTCTAAAAAATAAAAAAAAACTTTTTAAAAAAAAACAGCAACCAAAAAAGGTCTTATACTCTGAAAAATACAGTATATATTTATTCCATTTAATACTTTTTAACAGATAATGGGTATTAGATAAATATTAATATTTGATACTTTGTCAACCCCTGCTAATAAGCCCAATTAGGCTTTTGAGCACATGGCGATAAGGCCCATGTCTTATTTCAGGGTTCAGAAAAATATAAGACAGGGTCTTATTTTCGGGAAAACACGGGTAGATAATGGGTAATAAATATTAAATAATATTTATTTATTTATTTATTAGATTTATATACCGCCCTTCTCCTGACGGACTCAGGGCGGTGAACAGCTGACTAAAAAACCAATACATAAAAGTTAAAATCGTACTAAAAACAAATATAAATTAGGCTGAAAATTTAAAACAAAATAAATATTAAAATAAATCAATCAACTCTAAAAAAATTTAAAAAGTAGAAGGGATCAGGCAAATATATTTAATATATATTAATAGCTATTTGATACGTAAATAATATTTATTAGCTAATGGGGTGCCCAGCCAAGTCCCCAGATTCCCTCGACCTGGAGAACCCACATCCTTGTGGCAAAGCTAGCTATCTGCACGTCGGAACGCGGACGCGTGTTGCAAAGACGCGTGTTTGCAACCAGGGAGGGCGTTTGGGGAGGGAGGCGGTCTTGCTGACATCCGCTCTTTCCGCCTCTGGGCAGGGCAATATAAATTGCCGTGCAACTCATTCGGGAACCTTCCTCCTGCACGTCAGCCCGGGGATCTTCTTGCTACTCGAGGTCCAGCTCGGGTAGCTGAAGAGCCGTCCGGATGGCCGGCAGCGAGGTCGGGGGAGTCCAGGGAGAGGTAGGTGGGCGAGTTCTCGCTTGGCGCCCCCAGCTCAACGGGGCTCCTATGCGGGGGCGCCCGCTTGCAAATGGACCGACGGTCAGTTGCAAACGCTGCGCTTCTCGCCGTGCAATGCGGGGAGCGTCCCGCGTGTGTGTTTCGACTTATGACTCCCCCCCCCTTTTGGCCATTTCCCATCCCCGGGGGTCCGCATTTTGTAACGGTGGGGACAGCCGGGAAAGGGGGTCTTCGCAGAGACCGTCTGAAGAGTCCGCGCTAAAATCTTGAGCCCTGTTCAAGGTTTACTCTTAGCAGCTAGCAAGTGCGAGGCTGAATTTGAATTTAATGTTATTCTACACTTTTAAAATGCTTTTTACTTTATGGTATTTTACCTTTTTAAAATGCCTCCTCTCTCTCATAGAGTAAACCGTGAGTAGGGCTCAAGATTTTAGCGCGGACTCTTCAAACGTCTCTACGAAGACCCCCCCTTTCCCGGCTGTCCCCACCGTTCCAAGATGCGGACCCCCAGGGATGGGGCATTTTACAGATTATTAATTGATTTTAAAAAAATTTTTATTTATGTATGTATTTGATTTCTATCAGCGAAGAACTCTGGGCGGCTCACAATCCATATTAGTTATTAAATGAAATTTTTACACTCTTTCTACCTTTTAATTTTTACTTTACTAAGTTCTTATGCCGCCTGTCTCCTATAAAGTGACTCTGGGTGGGTTAGAAATGATGAATTTAGTGTTAGGCCTTGATGTATGGCCACAATGGAGCGGTAAGCCCAAAGGAGACCGTTGTTAATTGAATCTTTGCGGTCTTAACTGAGTTCCTGTAGGTGTTAGATTAGACACGTGATTGTTAAAGTGAACTGTACTCTTTTTCACTTCCTTTATTTAAAGTAATTTTATGCCACCTTTAACTCCTTAAAAATGACTCTGGACGGCTTACTGGTTATTACTTTTACATTCTACATTTGGCTTTACTAAAATAAATTATTAAATTAAATTAAATTTTTATCTCACCCACGTTGCCTTAAGTGACTCTGGGCGATATACCATATTTTCCTCCACTTAAGACCACAAAGGAGTCCAAAATTTCTCTTGCCAATGAGATAGATGTTGGTTAAGTGAGTCTTGCCTCATTTTACAACCTATCTGGCCACAGTTGTTAAGTGGAGTGCTGCAGCTGTTGACTTACTGATACCATTGTTAGCAAAAAGGGGATTGCTTGATCCCAGGACACTACCACCATTGTAAATATGGCTCTGGTCAAGCGTCCTGAATTTTGATCATGTGACCTCACGGGTGCTGCAGCGGTCATTAGGTGGGGAAAATAGTCATAAATCCCGTTCTTCAATGCTGTTGTAATTTTGGAGAAACTTGTAAGCCAAGGGCAGGGATGATAAAACGGTCACAAATCACTTTTTTTAGTGGTGGTGTAACTCGGTATAGTCACTAAACGAATGGCTGTAATTCAAAGAGTCACTCTTACAATTTGAAATAGGCCAGCTTTGAAAAACCCATTATTTTATTATGGCTTAAATTGTAATCAGGTGCCGTGTTCCAACGGTTCCAGAGAAAAATGGTGCAGTTTGGGTAAATTAAGCTTTGCTTTTCGGCCTTGCAGGGCTGAATGTCAGATAAAGCCTGAGTAACGTAGGAGGCTAATGCCTCCTACTAAGGCAGCATTAACACCCAGCTGCCTGCAATTACACCAGTTCGAAACTCCCCAGGCTCAAGGTCGACTCAGCCTTCCATCCTTTCTAAGGTGGGTAAATTGAGGACCCAGTTTGTGGGGGCAATAAGCTGACTTTGTATAAATATACAAAAGTATGAAGGCTATTGCTTCACGCATTGTAAGCCGCCCTGAGTCTCCGGAGAAGGGTGGCATAGAAATCAATTTTTTTTTAAAAAAGCCAATTTGCTGATTTTTCTTCTTTCCGGTGTTTAATTCCTTTTCTTTTGTTTTCAAAAGAAGAGGGGAGTGTAACATTGATTGCAACTTCAGAGAAGGTCAATCTTTTGCATCTGGCACCCATGGGATGTCAACAATTCTGGCTGGGAAAATTAAAAGTTTTTGAGACCCAGAAAAATTTTCACTCTCAGTTAGTAGTCCCGGTAGGATCAATCCAAACAATTTGAAGAACTAGTGGACAACTTTAGCTGCTTTTTTGCCAAAATAATTTCTTATTTTAAGTGGTTCTCTCAGTGCATCGGATCAATTTGAAGTGAAAATACAGGTAGTCCAAAAAAAAAGGCTAGTAAGTGAGTGGCACCCAATTTTACTACCTATTTTGTGACTGTTGTTAAGTCAGTCACTTGGTCCTTAAGCGAATCCAGCTGTCCCCCCTTCTCCCCCCCCCCAATTGGCTTGGTTGGTTGGAAGCTGGCCAGCAAGATCACAAATGGTGATCATGTGGCCCCAGGAAGATGCACCTGTGGTATAGATAGTCCTCAACTTACGACCAGAAATGAGCCCAAAATTCCTGTTGCTAAGTGAGACATTTGTTAAGTGACTCTTGTTCCATTTAATGACCTTTCTTGCCACAGTTGCTAAATTAGTAATACGGTTCTTAAGTGAACCCGACTTCTCCTTTGACTTTGCTAGTCAGAAAGTTGTAAAAGGGAGTTCCATGGCCCTGGGAGACTGGGCCATAAGTATACCCATATTTTTCAGTGTATAAGACACATCTTTTTACCCCCCCAAAAGGGGGTGAAAATCTGGGTGCCTCTTATATGCCGAATGTAGCCCCCCCCCTCCACCCGCTGGCCCCCACCCTTGGGAGGTTGTCGGCCTCTGTGCGTTGGTTTCAGGCAGTGGGGATCCTCACATTGGCAAAAATGAGCCATGTTGCATGCTGGGAGATGGGTGGCGGAAGCGGTTAGGGTGCTGCTTGGAATCTACCGCCGCCGCCGCATTTTCACAACGGTGGGCGGCTGTACAAATTGCCTCGAGGAAGACGTCAGAAAATGTGATGCGTGGAGGCAGTGCTGTTTTTCCTCCCCAGTTCCCCGAAGCAATTTGCAAAACTGCCCGCCCTCCTCCTTTTCCGCAGTCTCACTTTCTCTTCCCTCCTGGCCAGATCCGTCTCCTGGGCCAAGAGCAGAAGCTGACCGCCCTCAGCCTGGGTAATCCGGAGAAGGGTCAGGCTGGGGGGCGAGCACCTCGCCTTACACCTCTCCACGCGGAAGTGCCCGCTTTGCATAACCATTGCCTCCATGCATCACATTTTCCGGTGTTTGCCTCCACGATTCTCCAATGCAGTTTGCAGAGCTGCGCGCCCTCCTTCTTCTTGGTGGCTAAAGGGGAAGAAGAAAACTCTGGGCACTGTTGAGAAAGCATCTTCTCCTGTTGCTGGAAGAAGGTCGAAGTTGGTTCCCCCACTTCCCCTTTCTTTCTTAAACTGAACTGCACGGACTCGTTGATAAACGATCCTGGGAGAAAGCAGCCACCGCTGCTGCTGATCCATTTCGGGTGGTCAAAATGCCAAGTAACTGTGGGGAGCTGAGACATTTCTCCTTCAAACCGCCCACCCCCCAAGCTACTCAGTGCAGTTCAGTTTAAGAGAGCAGGGGGTGAGGGAACCAACCTTGACTGTGGATGGAGTCCCTCTGGGCATGAAGACCGTTTGGGAGGAGAAGGTGGCTGAGGACGGAGGAGTGTAGGAACAAGGGGTGGGTGTGTGGGTGAGACTACAGGAGAAGCAGCCCTTCTCCCCTTCTTCCAGCAACAGGAGTGTGTGCGTTCTCAACATTTTCTTCTTCCCTTTTAGCCACCGAGAGCTCCAAGTTCTCCCAGGATCTGCCTGGAAGCAGCTCCAGCAATTCTGAGGGCTGCCTTCACAACTTGTGCGAGGACTGGAGATCCCCCCTCCCTATAGCAGCAGACTTCTCCTTAACCTCCTGAGATTTCTGCCCCCATGAAAATCATCCCCCACCCCACCCTACCCAGTTAAATAGATAGGATTTGTTTTAAACTGATAAAAAGATCTGTGCCACTCGTTATCAAAATCCAAATGGAAGCGAGGACGTCACTGATCCTGATGCTGATAGACAGAGGCAGAATTCTTTTCTTTCTTGTTTTCCTCCCCCAAAATTAAGGTGCATCTTATACTCCGGTGTGTCTTATACACCGAAAAATACAGGTGAGTATAAGTCAGTGGCCCAGCTCTGAATGTTGATCGCATTCAGGATGCTGCGAAAGTCTTTAAGTGTGAATAATGGTTGTGACTTTTTTCGGTGCTGTTCTAAGTTTGGACCGTCACTAAATGAACTGTTGTAAGTTGAGGACTACCTGTATATACATGCCAGTTGCAAAGCATTCGAATTTTGGTCATGTTTCCGTGGGGATGCTGTGATGGTGTCATAAGTGTGAGGACTAGTCCTAAGTCACTTTTTTTTGCCACCATAACTTTGAATCATGGCTAATCAAATGGTGACTCTAAAAATTTTGTACTGCCAAGCATAATCTTACAAATCTTCGTTTAGTGACTATTTCAAATTTGCTTTGTTCCTACGGAAACTTGCACCCATTTAAGCTGCGTTCACCCAGCCAGTTAGAACGAGGCTTGAGTTTGTGCAATAAGTTGCCGCCAACTAACTAACTTTTAGGGTGTGTGTGTGAACCCTCCTTTGGGCCAGTGCAAGGAAGCAGAGCAAGTGATTTATTTTCTGCCCTCAACCCCCCCCCATGCAACCTGTGAACTCATCCATGCAAATGCTCCAACCTTTGCATGGGTGAAGGGACCCCAAGAATTGTCCCAAAGCAGATGATATTTAAGCCTAGCTGATTTAAATTTAGATTTGAAGACCAGACCTTGATCCTCTCTGTCCCCCCTCCATCCTCGTTCCCCCGCCCCCCCCCCCCCAAATATTGGGTTAGGGAACCAACTTGCTTCTTTTTTTCCCATGCAACCTTTCTCCTTGGAGAGTTCGGTGCCGATCAGTTTCGATGACATTGTCATATGCTTCTCCTCGGATGAATGGCTATTGCTAACCAAGGACCAGAAGCTGCTGTACTGGGAGATGCTGGAAGAAAACTACCAATCCCTTCTTTTCGTTGATGGTGAGCAGGTTTGCTGTGGGTCTTGGGATGTCCGGACTGCGGGGGTGAACTGAGGACAGGTTGGTCTGTAGAAGCATGAGAAGTGGGTTCGAGTCCTGCTCAGCCACAGAAGCTGGGAAGGACTTCCTCAGTCTTGGACCAGCCTACCTGGCAGGGTGGTTGTTTGGGATGAAGAGAAATGGACAAAAGGTGCTTGATACCACCCCTAATGACAAGTGGGGTCGAAATATAATCAACAAATCATTTCAACGACCCGTCCCTCAAGATGCCATTTTTGAGAGCTTAATTATAATACCCCTCATCCCCAGCATCTCTGCTTTCCTAACTGGGAGTGAGGGACAGTGGGTGGGAGACAAGGAATTCTGGGAATTCAAGTCCAAGCATGCTGGTTAGAGAATTCTAGGAATTGTAAATCCAGGCATGTTGGTTGGAGAATTCTGGGAGCTGAAGTTCAGACATGCTGGTGAGGGAATTCTGGGAATTGAAGTCCATACATTGCTCAGGTGGAGGAGCCTTAGGACATCTCTGATCAGCCTGTTTTCCTTCAAGGAAGATGCTCTATCAGCCCAGAAGAAGTCGTCCCCTGGGTTGAAAATATCAAATATCTGAAAAGCTGCATGTCAAGATACTTAGGAGACAATTCTGCTGGTATCTCTTCTGTAGGTGAGTGAAGTGAATGGGAACAGGACAACGGGCAAACAATCTTAGGGCTGTTCATACGTCAGCAGTCATTGCTGCTTTCCTAATTCCATCTTTTCCGATTTACTATCTCCTGGCATTCCGAACTACAACTCCCATCATCTGAGTGTTAGGAGCTTCAGAGCCCTGCACATATGGAAAATGTTTTCAGATCGAGCCACTTCCCCCAAGACTCACTTGTGGTGGGCTGCCTGCTTTGGGTAATGCTCTTTTAATTGAGTGGGAAAATTTAATTAAATGTCCAAGAGGTTGTTATTATTATTTATTTAATTTCTATATCGCACTTCTGAAGGACTCAGGGCGGTGCACAGCCAACAATAAAACAAACTCAATACAAAATTTAAAAGCAATTTTAAAAACAATATTCAACAATTGGGCCCTAATAGTTAAAAAATAAACCCCCGTTAAAATTCATGTCTAGATAGCCCAGCTTGTTGGAACAATAGTGTTTTGAGGACACGTCAAAAGGTGCGTAGGTCAGGGATCATCCGTATCTCTGGGGGCAATTTGTTCCAGAGGGCAGGTGCCCCCACAGAGAAGGCTCTCCCCCTGGAGGCTGCCATTCAACACTGTTTGACCAACGGCACCCTGAGGAGTCCCTCTCTGTGGGAGCGAATTGGCTGGTGGGAGGTTAATCATGACTCTCCCTCATTTCTCTTAAACTTCTCCTTCTCTCCCTTCTCGGCTCTTGGTGACCCCTCCACGGACATTTCTGTAATTTTTGAAGAAATGATGTCCTTGGCTGTTCCCTTTTTTCAGCATGTTTTTGCTTCCTCATTTAGCTACAGCACTGTGATCTCCTGGTGGTCACTTCTCCCTGAATCAAATACCTTTGGTCATACTCTGCTTCTTATAAAATCGGCCAGGGTAGACTGGAGTTCCCCCACCCCTTTCCTCTGTCACAATTATACATTCTATTTTTCCTCCAGATGAAAAACAATCCCAAATGGACAGAAAGAGCTTTCCTGAGCAGGTGGGCCCTCTCAAGGCCATCTGTAGCGATGTGAAGGGGCATCCTTGTGTATCGGCAACTGAACAGAGAAGCGTGCCCGATTCTGGCGGACAGCTACAGACAAAATTGATGGAGTGGGCTTCAAGTGACATGAGCACAAAGAGCATCATACGGCCATGCTACGTGTTGATTGAGCGTCTGCCTATACCCTTGCCTGTTGTGGTGCCAGAAAAGTCCGCTGAGCTGCCGTCTCGCAAGACAACGATCCAGCCCCAGCATGATTTTGCCATGGCTGTGGAGGAAATGCAGTTTGCCACTTGCAACAAGAACTCCGTGGACGTGGGCTGTCAGACAGTGGCGCCAGCTCCGGCATGGAGCACAAGGAAAGCACAGAAAACTCGGCCGTCTCCCTTGGTATCCCCCACCGAGAAGAGAAAACGCTACCTTTGTGCCTGGTGCAAAGAACCATTCAAACTGCAGATTAACTTGGAAGTGCATTATAGGTATTGTCGTCAGAAGCAAAAGCATATCTTGAAAGCCCTGAAGGCTCCCTCTGAGCTGAACACAAGGAGGTCCAGCAGACTTCGGCAACCTCAAGAGAGAGTGATAAAATACAAAGAGATGTTTGACACCAGAAGCGTTACCACCAAGAGAGTGCGCAGATTGGCGACGAAGAACTCTGCAATGAAGAGGCTGTGGCGGTGTCTGGAATGCGAGGAAAAATTTGTGTACAAGTGGCAATTCGTGTCTCATCTGCGAAGTTGCAAGGAAAACGTGCCTGGGGAAAACCACCTGCCCCGGGAGCCCCAGGGCTTAGATGCAACGGGGCTCTCCGACAGTGACGAAACAGAAGAGCCGTACATCGCACCAGTTGTGCGTCCGAGCACTTCTAAAGACACGACGCTCTATCCGTGTGACAAATGCGGCAAGAAATTAAGCAAGTGTTACATATCCGCACATCGCGCCTTCCACGAGGGACAAAGGTACAAGTGTCTGTGGTGCGGGAAAGTCTTCAACTTTCGGAGCGCGGCAGCGAGACACAAAAAACAGCACTGTAAAATTGAGGAAGGCATCAAGTGTTCCAAATGCGGGAAGCTAGCTGGCGACAATGGTTGCTTTTGCATGATCAAAAAAATCACTGTCGCTCCCGATTCGTACTGCAGGGAACAATCCAGGCCGAAGGAGCCCAAGTAGCTGTTTGCAAAAGACAGGCAGGTTTTTTTGGTTTTTTTTAAAACTTTCTAGCAGTATTTCAAGGGGGGGGGGTTGAAAACGGGGCACCGAGGTGCCGCAAACGATGACTGGTGGACGTGATACCGCAGCAGGGGTTCCGAACGCCACACCTGCGTCGAGAGGTTTGGCACTTTGCTCAGCCTCTCTACCCATCGGGAACACTATGCAAAATATGTTTGTTGCGAGAAAAGCCTTTTTCGTCAGCCCCTCGACAGACACTGGGAAATACACGTGAACTGTATACACAGCCGTACACCACGAAGACACTGTCGTGGGCCAGAACTCTTGTGTGGATGGAATGAAGTTGCCTTTTATTTGCTTCTCACTGGCATCCAAGCAGCTTGATATGCTCTCCCTGTGGCCACCGGCTTGAGGGTGGATAATAGCCATAATGTGCACCAGCAATTTTACTTTGTGCCTTACCTAGACTTGTAAATATTCTGTGATAAATTTGGTATGATAGAAGGAACGATGATGCACGGATCTATTTCACCAATGTCTTAAGACAATGTTTCTTCACCTCGGCAACTGGAAGATGGGTGGACTTCAATTCCCAGAATTCCCCTGCCAGCTGCCTGATCCGTCTTCCAGTGGTCGAGTTGAGAAACGTTGCTCTAAGAAATAAAAAATTAGGGGTGGCAAGGGGGTTTGGGACCTGATTCCAGCAAATGTGGAAACTTTTTTAACCTCAGCCTACCCAAATCCTTCTATCCCCTCCCCAAAGCCTAGTTTAAAGTCCTCACCATTTTTACTTTACTATACTATACTACAGTATACTACTATACTGATCACTATACTACAATATGTAAAAAAGTTATAGAAAAAAAAAAAGACATTTGATTTCAAAATAATGTTCTTTATCTTGGATGAATTGCAAACGAAGAGAAGAATGTTTGCCGTGGTTGTGGACGAATTTGAAATGCCAATTCATTGTAGTATAAATGTAATGGTTAATAAAAGCATCAATGGAAATCCTTTCTGTATGTATGAATTCCAAATTTTGGCAATATTAGTACAAGACCTCGACTTACAACTACAACTGAGCCCAAACTTTTCGTGGCTAAGGGAGGCGGTTGAATTTTTGCCTTATTTTGCGAATTTCGTTTTGTCCACCGTTGTTAAGTGAATCACTGTGGTTTTTAAGTTAGTCACACGGTTGTTGAGTAAATCCGGCTTGCCCATTGAGTTTGCTGGTCAGGAGGCTGCAAAAAGGAATCATATGACTCTGGGTCACTGCAACCGTCATAAATACGAAGCAGTTGCCAAATTTTAAATGGTCACTAAACAAAAGGTTGTATGTCGAGCCCTCTCTGGGGGGGGCCAATGACTCACCCCCAATAGTCAGTGATGGCACCAACTGACTATATCGGGACGTCAGAAACCACAGCCACTCGGTCTTGGATGGGTTGAGCCTGAGTCTGTTTCTCTCCACCCAGATCCGTACAGCCTCCAGGCACTGAGACATCATTTCAAGGGCATTATTGGGGTGATCCGGGGTGGAGATGTACAGCTGAGTGTCATCAGTGTACTGGTGGTACTTCACCCCGAAACCACGGATGATCTCACCCAGCGGCTTCACATAAATGTTGAACAGAAGGGGTGAGAGGACCGACTCTTGTGGCACTCCGCATACAAGGGGCCTCGGGATCGACCTCTGCCCCTTTGTCAACACAGATTGCAACCGGTCAGAGAGAAAGGAGGAGAACCACCGTAAGACAGTGCCCCCCCACCCCTAACTCCTCCAATTAGTGCAGCATGATACCATGGTCGATGGTATCAAAAGCCGCTGAGAGGTATAATAGGACCAGGAGAGAGGAGCAACCCCTGTCCCGAGCCCTCCAGAGAATATATGTCTTTGGTTATTCGGGTGTTCTCCCGCGTAAAATTGGAAGTGTCTTGGCGACATTTCAACGAAGTCTCATTAGTCATCTTCAGGCTGGTGTTCTCGGCTTCGTGCTTCTAGGAGCACATACACACGTTTTCCCCAAAGTAAGACAGGGTCTTGTATTAATTTTTGCTCCAAAGGACGCATTATGACCTATTTTCTGGTTAGGTCTTATTTTAGGGGAAATGCAGTACTGAACTCCTTTGTTGATGATCTTAACTGGGCCTTATTTTTTGAGTAAGACTTATATTATGAGCATCCTGAAAAATCACGCTATTTTCCAGTTGGGTCTTATTTTTGGGTCTTATATACATATACACATACATACATACATGGATATATGCACATTACTTCATGAAATGAATGTTGAGAAACTCAAAACTGTCATTAAGAATTTTATCCTGCCATGGAGACACACTTCAACGGCAGATCTGTTCGGAGGGACACCTTTTGCACTGACACGCCTATCCATGCGTGCCCACCTATGCCATCTCTTCCCTGGTTTTATTTGACCGGGGGATGTTCATGGTGTCTTCATGGACTCCCAGAGGACAAAATTACCAGATGTGTAAAATATGTCACACTATGGCCATCTTTGAAATCGACAGTTTTGGGATACAACTGACTTTGTTCTGTCTTGATATAGTCCTCGACTTATCACCACAAGTACGCCCACAGCGACGCAAGAGTGTTAAGTGTGCTTTGCCCCATTTTGTGACCTTTCCACCGTTGTTAAATGAATCGCTGCAGCTGCCAGTAACATGGCTGTGAAGCAAATATGGCTTCCTCATTGATTTGGGGAATCTGACAAGCCAGATCACAAGGGAAATCACATGACCCTGGGACACTGCAACTGTCGTTAAGTCCATGCCAGTTGCCAAGCGTCTTGCATGTGATTACATGACTACAGGAAGGCTGCAACCGACTTGTGTGAGAAAATAGAGACCAATGACTTCCATATTTGCTGGATACCCTGGCTGTTCGGGGCATGTAGCATGCCCAAGTATCCTTACACATGACATGTCTAAATTAATCCTGGGTTTTGCTCATTCCACCTATCTGTTGCTCACCAACAACCTTTTGTGATGAGACGTGGACCCTCGGGGACGCCCCCTTCCCCGCTGGGGCATACCCTGAGGACTTCTGAGCCCAATACCCCTCTCTCCCCGCCCACCATTCAGCAAAGATGCTCCCGTGAGGCAGGATTCAGTTTTGCCAGGGTAGAACAGTGGGACATGTTCAGACAAGGGCTTGGGAAGTGATGCCTCGGGTTTCGGAGACAAGCATGCCGAGGTGAGCTCCGTGCCAGTTTGTGAAACACGCTCCTGGTGGGAAGCTGCCCGTTCCTGCCGCAAACACCACAGCTCGTCACGGATCTCACTGAGGACAGCCAGCAGCTGCAGCTGGAGGTCCCTGTCTCTAGCTCGCTCCTCCCGTTGCTGGGCTCGTTCCTCTTGCCACACGGCTAACTCATGGTGGTAGAGCTGGTCCCACTGGTCTTCCATCTCCAATAAGCGATGGAGAGTGGTCCTGCAAGGTTCTCGGTGGTTCTCCCGCGAGCGGGAGCCCCCAATTCCCTGCAGCAAGGAGTCCGAAGGAGATACCCCCTCTGCACAAGGCGATACAGAAGGCAGGGACTCCTCCGTTAGAGTCCCCGTGCCAAGCGGAGATTCGGACAACTGCTGCTGCTGATCCTCGTATGGCTGCTTCTCCCACGCCGGACACATCAGTTCCCGTGGGAAGGAGCCTAGATCAGTATTGGGGGACTCTGACTCTTCCTCCTCTGTCTGGGGGAGGTCAGCACCCCTGTTGTGACCACACTCAGAGTGACCACCAGCCCGAGTAAGCATGTCCTCTGGCTCTCCCTGTGAACTCCAGCGACGGAGGAGCATTGCCTGCCGGTTGGAGAATTTCAGGTCTTCCTCGGCTGAGAGCTGCGGATCGAGACCCTCATCTCCATCCGGGCCTTCCGCGTCCTCCTCTTCGGAAGTGTAGGAAACCCGGGAGTCATTTCTCAGTGGGGGTGAGACAGTCGACGTTTCAGGGATGTGCAACTCCGGACCAGAGTCAGCTGGAGGAGAGAAGGAAACAAGGTTGACCTGTGGCTCCCATCCCAGGAGATGCTGAGTTCTAGTCCCACTTTAGGCATGAAAATGGGCTGGGTGACTGGTCCAATCACTCTATTTCAGCCAACCCTCCTCACAGGACTGTTGTGGGGAAAATCAGAGTAGTAAGTTGTGTTGGATTTGTTCACTGCCTGGAATTTGTTGTCAAAACAATAAAGGCGAATACATGAATATGTAAATTAAACCTCTCTACTTTGGTCTCACGCCCTCTAAGAGTAACTTACTTGATTGATTGATTGATTGATTCGATTTATATGCCGCTCTTCTCCGGAGACTCAGGGCAGCTTACAATGAGTTAAGCAATAGCCTTCATACTTTTGTATATTTATACAAAGTCACCTTATTGCCCCCACAAACTGGGTCCTCAATTGACCTCCCTTAGAAAGGATGGAAGGCTGAGTCAACCTTGAGCCTGGGGAGATTCGAACATGGAGTAATTGCAGACAGCTGGTGTCACTTTAATCTGCTGCACCACCAAGGCTCATGATGATCCTTTGAATGATCGCTAAACGAACGGTTGTAAGTCAGGGACTGCCTGTAAGTGTGTCATCGTCATCATCCCTTTAACGCAGGGGTCTGCAACCTTAAAACACTCAAAGAGCCATTTGGACCCGTTTCCCACAGAAAAGAAAACACCGGGAATCACAAAACCCTTCCCGTGCCTGACTATTTCTTGAGCGGCCACAAAACTAGCATATGTAGTTGAATGAAACATTCTGTTTTCTTCTGAAACTTTTCTTTTCTTGGATTTATCCATGGTTGGCCTACCGGGGGTTGAAAAGCTCAATAAATCATGTAACGGCAGGTGCCGCACGATGGTGGTTGTGACACCTATTTTGAGTGATAGGGAGCCCGTTGCAGAGGAGTGAAAGAGCCACATTTGGCTCCAGAGCCACAGATTGCTGAGCCCAGCACAGAGCAAAGAGCCTGGATAGCTCAGCAGACTAAAAGCATTGTGTGATTGTGATTAACACCAGCTGTCTGCAGTTACTGTAAGTTCGAATCTCACCAGGCTCAAGGTGGACACAGCCTTCCATCCTTTCTAAGGGAGGTCAATTGAGGACCCAGTTTGTGGGGGCAATAAGCTGACTTTGTATAAATATACGAAAGTATGAAGGCTATTGCTTAACGCACTGTAAGCCGCCCTGAATCTCCGGAGAAGGGCGGCATATAAATCAAATTTAAAAAAAGAAAAAAGGAAGGAAGAAGGAAGGAAGGAAGAAAAAGAAAGAAAGAAAGAAAGAAAGAAAGAGAAAGAAAGAAAGAACATTCAGTTGCCTGCAATTACTGCAAGTTCAAATCTCCCCAGGCTCAAGGTTGACTCAGCCTTCCATCCTTTCTAAGGTAGGTGAAATGAGGACCCAGTTTGTGGGGGCAATAAGCTGACTTTGTATAAATATACAGAAGTATGAAGGCTATTGCTTCACGCATTGTAAGCCTCCCTGAGTCTCTGGAAAAGGCGGCATATAAATCAAATTTAAAAAAAGGATTGGACTAGATCAGGGCTCCCCAACCCTCGGACCACTAGTGGGCTGCAGCCTATCAGGAACTGGGCCGCATGAGTGGTGGGTCACATGTATGCATGCATGCCCTTGCACCTGGCCAGCGCACACCCTATGCAGCTCCATAGGCACGAGTGGCCAACTGGCGCACACATGCCGATGCCCATGCCCATGCCTGCCTGTGTGAGTTGATCTGCACACAGGAGTGCACCAGACCACCATTCAGGTGGCCTGGTTCCTCCCCCCCCTCCTCAAGCCAGAAAGGTTGGGAACTGCTGGACTAGATGACCCCTGAGGTCCCCTTCAAACACTACGATCCTAGATCCTCGCTTTGGTGGACAGTCTAGGCAGCATCCAGTTGCCCTGGAGGACTTACCAGAGCTGCTCTGGTCTTCACCTCTGCTGTAGTCTCCAATTAGTGACAGGTCTGGACTCTGGACACCCAGGCGGGGTCCAAGGAACCCCTCCATTTCTGGCAGAGTGGACGGCTGTCCATTGGTGTGAATATAAATATCAGGGTAGCTGTTTGCAGCCTTCACGGGCCCAAACCTCCGTTTAGAGGTTCCTGGGAAGTAAATCCCTGCAAAACAAGATCATCCCGTTTATGATTTTCGGGATATCCACCATCTGCCCACCCGTTTCCAAACTGCTGCTCTTTTGCAAAGAACCGCAACATTATTTTTGTCTTGCAAACTTCTAATCTACCTACAATCAGAGAACGCAGGGAGCCCTCGACTTACGACCGTCATCAGGAGCAGAATTTCCATGGTTAAGTAAGGCGGTCGTTGAGGGACGTCGCCCCCAACGTTACGGCTTTATCTTTGTCCCGGTTGTGAAGTGGATCGCAGCAGCTGTTAAATCGTGTGGTCGTTAAGGGAATCTGGCTTCCTCCATTAGAGTTTGCTGGGTGGAGGCTGGCTGGGAAGGTCGTAAACGGGGATCATGTAACTCCAGGATGACGCAACAGGGGGCATGTCCACCGATGTTAGGACTATTTGTTTAGTGATTCTTTGAAGTTACAAGTGACTTATGACCACTTTTTTCTCTCTCGTCTTATCTTCCATTCATCACCTATCTCTCTCTCCCTCTATTTATCTATCTCTATCTATTTCTATCTCTATCTTTCATCTCTAATTTCTCTAATAATAGATTTCTCTACAGTATCTATATTTCTATCTATATCATATATCATGTCTATATCTATCTATCTATCTATCTATCTATCTATCTATCTATCTATCTATCTATCTATCTATCTATCTATCCAGCTATCATCCATCCATCCATCCATCACCTATTTATATATCTATCTATATCTATCTATAATTATATTTCTATCAATCATTTATCACTTGTCTATATTTTTCTATATATCTGTCATCTATCTATCCCTAATCTATCAATCTATATTTCTATCTACCTATCTATCATCTATCTATCTATCTATCTATCTATCTATCTATCTATCTATCTATCTATCTATCTATCTATCTATCTATCTATCTATCTATCTATCTCTATCTCTCTCTCTTGTCTATCCATCCATCCATCTCTATATCTCTATCTCTCATCTTTCTCTCTCTCTCTCTCTCTCTATCATCTATTTATCTATTTATCTATCTATCTATCTATCTATCTATCTATCTATCTATCTATCTATCTATCTATCTATCTATCTATCTATCTATCTATCTATCTATCTATCTCTGTCTATCCATCCATCCATCCATCTCTATCTCTCTATCTCTATTTCTCATCTATCTATCTGTCTGTCTGTCTGTCTATCTATCTATCATCCATCCATTCATCTATCACCTCTCTCTCACTCTCATCTAGTGTTATTCACATTTAACGACTTGCACCATCCAGGGGTCAGGTGATCAAAATTCAGGTGCTTGGCAACTGACATGTACTTAAGACGGTTGCTGTGTTCTGGGGTCACGTGATCCCCTTTTGTGACCTTCCGACAAGCAAAGTCAATGGGGAAGCCGGATTCACTTAACAACGATCACTGAACAATTAACAACTAGCTGAATAACTGCAAGGATTCATTTAACAAGGTGGGGAAGAAAGGTTCTGAAAGGGGACAAAACTCACTTAACTACTGTCTCATTTAGCAACAGAAATGTTGGGCTCAATTGCGGTTGTAAATCAAGGACAACCTGTCTGCTTATTCCTCTTTCATTCCCCTTTTCACAGCTGTCTGTCCAGCTAAAATCAAAATAATGACATTTCCTCCCACTTTTTTAATTTTCCTTTTGTTTCAAGGACTCCCAATGTTTCCACACCCTTAAAAGTGGTCCTCCCCATTGTGCCCAGCAGTTCCCCCTCATTGAATGTGCCTTGGACAGTCATCCCTCAGGGATGTTGTAATCCTTTGGGGGTGGGCTAGATGACCTCAGGGCACAGTTCCCATTCTAGGATTCTCACAGCAGTTTGCTAGTGGAATGACTAATCCAGGATGCAGAAGACCTTCACTGCGCGAGGACGATCACTGGACAGTGACGTTGAATTTAGGAACTGTGCCAAGGAAGGGGTTAGACTAGATGACCTTAAGGGTCCCTTCAAAGTTGAGATTTGATTCCTTAACAATCTGGATCCTAAGTTTCCCAACTTTGGCAGCTTGGAGAGGTGTGGATTTCAACTCCCGGAATCCCCCAGCCCAGATGCTGACTGAGAATTCTGGGAGACCCTTCTGATTGTCCCGCAACTACCCTAAAATGGCGCTCCCTATATTTAAGGCCCAATTTTTTCCCGCTCACTGGGGTCCAGGACGATCTCCGGTTCTGGATCATGGGTAGGCTGAAGGAACGTGGAAGCCACCATCTTCTCCAAACGTGTCAACCGTGGTTTGTAGCGGGTTCCAGCCTGGTGGGCAGCCGGGGGCTTCTTGGCGCTGATCTTCTTCTTGACATCCAGCCGTAGATCCCGCCATTTGTGCTTCAGATCGTCGATCGAGCGCTCGGTGTAGCCGAGAAGGTTGACGCGGCTTTGAATTTGGGTCCAGAGCTGCTTGCGGCGTACGGGGGGCGCCCGGAAAGTTTCAGAACCGTACAAAGCGCTGAAATGTCGGACTACATTCCAGACCAGGGCTTCCGTCTCATCGTTGGAGAAGTTCGCTTTTCGTTTGCGTCCAGGAACTACGGTCAGAGATGCCACGGATGAAGTAGACGGGGAAGGGTCAAACTGGACGCTCCATCGCTCGTTCGCCGCGGCCGAGGAAATCATGGAGTCCCGGGCCAACACGTGGCGCAGGACGGCTGTGAAAATTCAGATGGAGGAAAGATGGGGTGGGGTTAGGCTTGGTGTGGGGTGGTCCCTATGGGTCTGAAGGTCCGTGGGGTCTTTTCTGACTTGTGGACGGCTAAATTTGTGGTCCAAGGTTGTGCAGTGTCATCTCCAGGACGTCTAGCAAAAGGCGGAGAAAAAAAAAGGAAGAAAAAAGAATCACAGACTTTCAAAAATACGTTGTCTGCATTGCAAACACTCAGTTAGTGACCGTTTCAACTTGCAGTGGCCCTGAAAAAAGTGATTTAGAAGCCGTTTTAGACCAGGCCCATGTGAGCCATATTCAGATGCCTGGCCACTGGCATGTACTTATGACGGTTGCAGTGTCGTGAGGCCTTCTGACAGATAAGGGGGAAACCGGATTTGCTTAATCACTGCATGATTCACTTAACAACTGGTGTAATTCGCTTAACAACGGTATCAAAAAAGGTTGTAAAACAGGGCAAAGTGTCACAAAATAACAGCCCTTGATTAGCCATGGAAATTTTGGGCCGAATTGAGGTCGTAGCTTACTTATATATTGTTGAGGGATGGAAGTTCCTGTCCGATTGTGGTCGTAAGTCGAGGACTACTTGTAACTGTTAAAAAAAATCATCTGGGGAACCCTAGCCCCCCCACCCCCAAAAAATCTTGCCTCTAAAATGATTATTTTAGGGTCTAAGAGTTGCAGCTTCAAGGAAAAAGGTTAAGGCAACCTTAAACACTCAAGAGTCACTTGGGTCCCTTTCCCACAGAAAACAAAACACCGGGAGCCACAAAACCTGGGTGGGCGTGGCCAACTCAACATCACTCACTCCTACCCAATCATGACACCCCTCCCCCCCCAGTCACACCTACCCAGGTTTTGTGGCTCCAGGTATTTTCTTTTAAACAGGTCTCTGTCTCTCCCCCCCCATCTCTCTCCCTCTCACTTTCTCATCTTTCTCCCTCCTTTTCCCTTTCTCTCTCATCTTTCTCCCTCCCCTTTTCCCTTTCTTTCTCTCTCTCATCTTTCTCTCTCCCTTTTTCCTTTTATCTTTTTCCCTCTCTCCCTCTTTCGCTTTTCTCCCTTTCTCATCTTTCTCCCTCCCTCCCTTTCTTTTTCCCTCTTCTTTCTCCCTCTCACTTTCTCATCTTTCTCCCTTCCTTTCTTTCTTCCTCCTTCTCATCTTTCTCCCTCTCTCCCTTTCGCCTTTCTCCCTCTCCCTTTCTCATCCCTTTCTTCCTCTCCCTCACTTTCTCCCTCTCTCTTCTTTCTCCCTCTCCCTCCTTCGCCTTTCTCCCTCTCATCTTTCTCCCTCTCTCATCTTTCTCCCTCTTCCTTTCGCCTTTTCCCTCTCTCTCATCTTTCTCCCTCCCTCTTTTTCTTTCTCCCTCTCTCTCCCTCTCTCTTGTTTGTGTGTGTGGGTGTGTGTGCGTGCACGCAGGGGAACCATTTCAAAAATCAGGCGAGGGTTGGGTTTTTTTCTTCTTCTGACGTTCTTCTTCTTTGGGTGCTTTTTACCATATGATTTAATTTTAAAACAAGAGTGATTTCAGGATAAATGAAGCTCTTTTGTACACCTGCTGTGGCTTCCTGTCGGCTGGCTGCCGCCCCCGCCCCCTAAGCCCCCTCCCCTGCCCTGAGAAGGGAAGGATGGCGGAGGCGGATGGAGACTCGCTCCATATTTGAGCGGAAGCGTGGCTCTTGTTGGGAGATGCGTGACTTTCTCCAACCCGAGACACCGGCTGGGCCACCCGACTGCAGTCCATGCTCCACGTCATGATGGGCTCCAGGAGGAGGAAGAGGAGGGGATGCTGTCTCCCTCCATTGTGCAGCGTGCTAAGTTTAAGTGTATGAGCAGCCAGCAGCCACAGAGGCGGAGAGAGGAATATGGGGAGATGCACGACTTTCTCCAGCTGGGGCCCATCTTCCTCTCGGCTCCTCCGTGGCTGCTTTCTGCTCTTGCATTTAAACTTAGCACGCTGCACAATGGGGGAGATGGCGTCCCGTCCTCCTCCTCCTCCTCCTTACAACACATAGCATCGGCTGCAGCCAGGTGGCCCAGCCAGTTTCTCTTTGCTCTGGCGTCTCTCCCAGTGGCCGAAGTGCGCACAGCACCAACAAGGGCTGGAAAAAAAGAGGCAAGTTAGAGGAGCGCTTTGCTCCAGCTCTGGACTACAGAACGAGTCTCCATCTGCCTCCACCACCCTTTCTCTTCTCAGGGCAGGCGAGGAGGGAGGGACGTTGCCAACCTCCGGGCTAGAGGAAGAAATGAGCGAGGGGGGTCAGCCTAGATGACCTCTAGGGTACCTTCTAAAGAGAATTCTCCTAAATGATGGGATCTTGAGTAGTCTAAGGCAGCTGGACAATCTCTGTTAGGGGATGCTCACTGTGGGGGGCGTATTACTCCTCACCTTCTAAGTCTCAACAACCGATGTACAGGTAATCGTTGATTTACAAGGAGATTCATTTAGTGACGGTTCGAAGTTACAGCACTGAAAGAAAAAAGTGTCTCAGGACTGGTTCTTGCACTTATGATGGTTGCAGCATCCTGGGATCACACGATTGCTCTTTGCAACCTTCCCACCTGGCTTCTGACAAGCAACTCAATGGTGGAAGTAGGATTCACTTAATGACTGCATGATTCACTTAACAACCATGGCAGAAAGTCATAAAATTGGGGGTGACTGACTTAGCAATTGCTTGGCTTAACAAACTTAAGTTCTACTGTTTGCTGTTAGCAGTGTTAGTTACCCAGCTTGGAGATGTGTAGACTTCAACTCCCAGAATCCTCCCCCAGCCAGGGGGATTCTGGGAGTTGTAGTCCACACATCTCCCAAGCTTCCTAAAGTTGAAAAAGCACTGCATTAGGAAACAATGTTTTGGACAGTTCGACTTTTTTTTTCCTCCCAAAATCATGAAATGATTTTAATTGTTTGGCTTCTTACCGCAAATTTTAGATTGCATGCCTCAAAGCTTTGAAGTATCAAATATAAAATTATATATAAAATATAAGTATTTTAAATTTAATTCAAGCTTTATCTCAAGTGTTTTCCATAACCCATCTGGGGCTTTTTGCATGTAATGATGAAAGGAAAAAAGGATGAAAAATTTATTCAAAACGAACCGGAATCTCTCGTGTTGGGGACCCAGGGCTCTTCCCCACGACCCCATTCCCTAGCACAGCGCTGACCCGCATTCTGGGCGCATGCCTGCTAATTTTTTAAATTTAATTTTATTATAATTTGTCAAAACAAAAAACAGGCACGATAGGCACCTTAGTACGCTTAAGCACGCCCGCTTTACGGACCTTGTAAGAATGAAGTGAGGTCCACGGAATTGCACGTGTGTACGCTAGATCCGTTTCCGGCCAGGAGTCCCCGCGGGAATTCAGAGACCGGGTTTTGACTGCAGCAATGCGAGAGTTTTCTAGCGTTGGCCTCTTTGCAAAATGGCGCCAGGAACGATTGGGTATCTTGCACCCCAAATCAAGAGTGGGGCGAATTGGGACTCTTGGGGCGCATCCCGAAGTTAGGTGCGGGGTGCATTTCAAGCCCCGCTCCATCTTCCGCTTCGGGACCCCAAGCCCCTTGGAAGGACAAAGGCCCTTCGCCATGCAAGCGGTGAAGGGCCGGTTGCAAATGCGCCCCCGATCTCCGGGGCAAGGACGACGACGCCCCAAGCCCGGACAACGGAACCCCTCCGTGCAAAACGCGGGGATGGTTGCAAAGGACCCGCCCGGTGAGCGGGAGCCCCCTCCGGGCTCTCCCAAAGCTGGTGGGGGGCGCTGAGAGGCTGCCCCGCCCTTCCGGCCAGAAAAGGAGCTGGCGCCCGCGGGCGCCTTACCTGCTGTCGCTGGGCCGGTAGTCCCTCTCTGGCTTGCTCGGCAGCAACGGGGGCTGAATGGCTGTGGGTCCGGCCGCCGAGGAAAAGGAGGCCCCAACCGGTTGCCTACCCGCCCCCCGGCCCTGCCCTCCGTCTGCTGGAGTCCGCGGGGGTGGCGCTGCTGCACGCCTCTGCAAGCGCCTGGCACGGGGGGGGGGGGCGGGGGGGGCGGCGAGCTGCCCGACTGGGCTTTTGCAACAGCCGCCCCCCACCTTTCCCTCTCCCAAAATTTTGCACACCTGGGATTCCCTTCAAAGGGTCTTCACCCTCAGACTCTGGTCCAGAGTGGGTGGCGGGGTCCCGGGGTGGGGGGAGGGAGAGAAGAAGGAAGAAAAAAAAGGAGAAAAGAGAAGAAGGAAAGAGAAGAAGGAAGAGAGGAATGAAGGGGGAAAAAGGAAAAAGAAAGAAAGAAAGAAAAACGAAGGATAAGAGAAGAGAAGAAAAAGGAAAGAAAAGAAAGAAGAGAAAAAAGAAGAAAGGGAAGGAAGAGAAGAGAAGAAAGCAGAGAAAGAAAAGTAAGAGAAGGAGGGAAAAACTGGGAAAGGAAGAGAAAATAAGAAGGAGGGGAGGAAAGAAGGAGGAAGAAGAAAAAATAGAGGAGAAAGAAGAGAAGAAGAAAAGGAAGCAAAAGAAACACAAGGAAAAAAGTGCATCTTGCTGCTTTCATTTCATTTTATTTGACTACATACATCTCTTTTCTGGGGCTCAAAAGTATTTCCTAGCAAATAAACTTTAAAAAAAAAATCCAGAGTCCCCCTTAAAACCTGAACTACTGAAGTGCTCCTTTTTCAAGAAAACAGCATAGAAAATCTTAAAAAGTGGGTTCAGAGCCTTTGCAAAATTCATGTGATTTTCCATGGAAAGTAAAACAGGAAAAAAAATTGCAAGAATCTGGAAGGGGCTTGGTTGTCCTTGAAATTGCTCTAAAAGATGTGAATTGTTTCAATTTCAGTGAATTATTCACTGTCAGGGCCAGATTAATAAATCTAGTAATCTCTTTTGGGGCTGCAGGCAGAGAGTTTACTAATACAAGCATCAGTTTAACAGATTACCAGAGTTGGAAGGGACCTTGAGGTCATCTAGTTGAACCCTCCCACTCAAACAGAAGACCCTACACCATTTCTGACAGAGGGCAGCCCAGTCTCTTCTTGAAAGTCCCAAGTGATGAAGTTCCCACCACTTCCAAAGGCAACTTCTGTTCCATCGGTTGATTGCTCTCACTGCCAGGAAATGTCTCCTTATGTCCAGGTTGAATCTCTCCTTGGTCAGTTTCCAGCCATTCTTCCTTGTCTGGCCTTCGGGTGCCTTGGAAAACATCTTGAGCCCCTTCCTCCTCTCCATGGCAGCCCCTCAAATATTGGAAGATGCTCTCCTGTCTCCTCTGGTCCTTCTCTTCACTAGATGGCCAGGCCCAGTTCCTGCAACCGTTCATCCTATGTTTTAGCCTCCAGTCCCCTCATCATCCTTCTCTGCTCTCTTTCTAGAGTCTCCACATCTTTTTTATAGTGTGGTGACCACAACTGGATGCAGGACTCTAGGTGTGACCTTACTAAGGCTTTACAGAGTGGTCCTAGTACCTCCCTTGATCTTGATTGTATCCCTCTGTTCATGCAATTTAGGATTGCATTGGCTTTTTTGACTGCCACTGCACACAGCTGGCTCCTATTTAGCTGATTGTCCCCTAAGACTCCAAGATCCCTCTCAGGGTCACTGGTATTAAGCCTGATTTTCCCCCGTTTGTATCTGTGTTTTTGGTTTTTCTTACCTAAGTTTAAGACTTTACTTTTCTCTACTTTGAATTTCATTTTGTTAGATAGGGCCCAGTGTCTGTCAAGAGAGCCTGGATAGTTCAACAGATTAAAAGCCCGTTATTAAATTCAGCTATCTGCAATTATTGCAAGTTCGAATCTCACCAGGCATAAGGTTGACTCTGTTGTAGAAAGAGGAGACTGAACAGCATTCCTGGTCAGCCAGAGATAGTTTATTGCACAGTTTCAGAATCAGATTTGTATCTGCAATTCTGAACCAAGAAGAGCTCTGATAACAATTGCTTTTATACTTTTAACATGACCAAGGATTTGATGAGCACAACAGCTTTCCATATATGGTTAACATATATTTGTTAGGTGACGATTGATACTTCCATCAGTTTTCTATATTACTAAACTCCTACAGTAATTTCGAGTACATGAGATCATCTTAGCTAAACATCCTTTATTAATTTTGTGGCTGTTGATGCGTAGGTTAATGGCCGCTTCATATGAATTTCCTCCTGACCGTGACAGCTTTGGTCTCTCAGAAGTTATGTATTAACAAAACTGGAATTTAGCTGACTTGGTGAAATCTCCAAACGAGCATATTTCTTTCTTATAATAATGTGAATAAAGAGGGTCCTCCAGTGTTCATATAGCTGACCCTGTACCATTCCTATATCATTCACATTAACTCAGCCTTCCATCCTTTCTAAGGTGGGTAAATTGAGGACCCAGTTTGTGGGGGCAATAAGCTGACTTTGTATAAAAAATATACAAAAGTATGAAGGCTATTGCTTAGCGCATTGTAAGCCGCCCTGAGTCTCCAGAGAAGGGCGGTATATAAATCTTAATTTTTTAAAAAATCCATCTGAATCTTGAGCCTATCTTCTAGGGTGTTAGCTATTCCTGCCAGTTTAGTATCATCTGCAAACTTGATGAGTTCTCCTTCTATTCCCTCATCTAAATCGTTTATGAAGATATTGAAGAGTATTGGGCCTAAGATGGAACCTTGTGGCACCTCATTGCTTGCTTGCTTGCTTATTTATTTATTTATTTATTTAATTAATTAATTAATTAGTTCAATTTATATGCCACCCTTCTCCGGAGACTCAGGGCGGCTTACAGTGTGCTAAGTAATAGCCTTCATACTTTCATACTTCTCTCCATGTAGACTTAGACCCATTAAGGACTACTCATTGAGTACGGTTTGTCAGCCAGTTGCAAATCCATCTGGTAGTGAAGCTATCCCACTTTTTTCTAGCTTATAAAGAAGTAGGTTGTGGTCTACATTGTCAAATGCCTTGCTGAAGTACATTGTCCACAGTATTTGTCCTTTGCTTGAAAGGAGGTTTAAAATTTGGAAAAAAAGTGGATTTTATTCCTGATTTCTTAGAACGGTGCTTCTCAACCTTGGACCCTTTAATATAGAGGGCTGGACTTCAATTCCCAGAATTCCCCAGTCAGCATGAGGAGGGGGGGGGGAGCTCCCCAAAACTCCATCTGGCTTTCTTTTCAACTGACTTTGGTTCCGAGCCGGAGGCATTTTGAAATGGACCTTCCTGTTCCAAAGATGGCCCCTGCCAGATCAGCAAAAGCCCAATTTCACAAGAAGCCGAAAAGGGAGGCTCCAGGAGTTTCTTAAAAGAAATTTAATTTTTAATAAATGCAAAACCCCCTACTGTGGGGAGGTTTTTCTCCCTTGCAAAGGATACTTAAAGGAAATTTTTGTTTTCTCACAACCATCTGGAATGCGGTTGCTAGCACTAACAAAGCTTGCAAAAATGCGGATGCGTGCAAAATAGAAGGGCTCCTGCCCTGACCGGGGGTTGGACTAGAACCGTGATGGCGAACCTATGGCACGCATTCCATAGGTGGCAAGCAGAGCCGTATCTGTGGGCACTCGAGCATTGCCCTAGTTCAGCTTAAGCACACATGCGTGCGCCGGCCAGCTGATTTTCGGGCCTTCAGAGCCCACCAGAAGTTGAGAAATGTACTGTTTCCGGCCTCCGGAGGGCCTCCATGGGGGTGGGGAAGGCTGTTTTCACCCTCCCCAGGCTCCAAAAAAAGCCCCCGGAGCCTGGGGAGTGCGAAAAAAGGGCCTGCCGGGCCCAATGTGCCATTGTGTGACAAAAGCAGGGGAAGCATGTGGGGATCACGTACGCATGTATGGGGGGGCAGGGCACATTGAATTATGGGTGTGGGCACACGTGCACGCATTCCCCCCGTGCTCCCCCCACTTTTGGCACCCACGACGGCAAAAAGGTTAGCCATCACTGGACTAGAAGACCTCTTAAGATCCCTTCCAGCATTATAGCCCAGGCTGGGCTATCGATGTGAAGATTTTTAAATTGGTTTTAATCTGGGATTTTTAAATTTGGGGTTTTATATTGAGCCAAATTATTTAATATTTTTAATTTTTAAATTGTTGTTTGTCTTGTGCTTTTAATTAGGCTGTGCACCGCCTCGAGTCCTTCAGGAGAGAGGCGGTATAGAAATAAAATTATTATTATTATTATTGGTTAATCTGTGGTGAGATTCACAGCCTTTGAGGCTGGTTAATAGCTCAGCAGCTCGAGTCCTAACCAAGGACCTAGGAACTGTTAAGGTATCGTCGGAGGATGGAAGCTGTTCTGAGTAAGGTGTTTTTTTGTAGAGTCAAAATGTTCAAGTCCGGTAAATTTAGAATTTCTAAATAGCGGGGTAGCCCTTCGGGTATTGCTCCAAGGGCTCCAATTACAATTATTATTATTATTATTATTATTATTATTATTATTATTATTATTATTATTATTTTCCTATTCATTGTGAAAGGAATTGTAGACTAGAAAGTTTCTGCTCGAGGAACCAGATCAGCTGGGGAAGTTGAAGTCCACTTCTTTGGCTGGGGAATTCTGGGAGTTGAAGTCCACGCATGCTGGATGTAGGATTTGGAAAGCTGAAATCTAATGCATACATGTTCAGGGAATTCTGGGAATGGAAGTTACCAAGATTGAAAGACACTGATTAGACGCTGAAATGACCGCCTGTCTTATAACAACAGGGACTAGCATTTTAAGAAACCCTCTTTCCTTTCAAAGTCTGCAAATCAGATATGTTCCTTGATAAGCTTGGTTGAAATGCCTATGTTTAAGCTAGGTATAAGCTTTAAGAAAAAACACTAGAGGCATCGGAAAAGCAGCTACACATGTTCTTTTGTGTGTCTCTACCTCCAACTTCAATAAATGTTTTTGAGTCGGAGTAATTACATAGAGCTGCCTCCAGAGGGCAGCAGCACACTCCCTGGAGGACCAGTGCCTTCCTTATAGTTCAACTCTGAGCTACAAATATTTTTTTTTCTTTCAAAATAACATTATCTATTCACAACTTATTGTTGGCTCCTCTTAAGAAGATGTTTAACTGTTTAGCTGGGTTTTTGTCTTGCAATCCTGTATTAATTTTGTTTTTTAAGAAGAGACTGGACAGCCACTTGTCTGAAATGGTAGCGGGTCTCCTGCTAAAGCTAGGGCTGGACTAAATGACCTTCAAGGCCCCTTCCGGCTCTATTCCGATTCTGATTCTCGACGGGGAGGGATTTGTGTTTATAGAAATTATCTCAATGAACAACTGATTAAAAAAACCCAAACCTTTTTTTTGAAAGGTGAACCTTTAAAAGTTGCCTTGTTTTTAAAGTTATAAAAAGAAAGTATGAAGGTCTATGGACAGTCCTTGATTTATGACAGTTCATTTAGTGGCCGAAGCAACAACAGCACTGAAAAAAGGGACTGTTTCATACTTACGACCGTTTGCAGCATGATCAAAATTCAGACTCTGCCAACTGACTGATGTTTATGACAATTGAAGCATCCTCAGGGGTTTGGCGGTCCCCCTTTTATTATTATTATTTTATTATTATTTATTAAATTTATATACCACCCTTCTCCAGACGGACTCAGGGCAGTAAACAGCCCAAAATTAAAATACATGCAATATGAAAGTTAAAAATAATTTAAAACATAATTAAATCAATTTTGGCTTCCCCCAGATTTAAAACCCCTCACTAAAATTAACCCGTTAAAATCTTTTTAAGCCAGCCCGGCTTTTTATTGCGACCTTCTGACGAGCAAAGTCAACGTGGAAAGCCAGATTCGCTTAATGACCATGTGACTCACTTCACAACTGCAGCGATTCACTTAACAACCCTGAATTGGAACCCTGAATTTGAAGTATTAAAGAAAAGATTTGAAATGCTGTCAGGTCTCCTGCTCCTGTTAGATTAGGAGGTCTCCAAAGGTCCCTTTTACCTCTATTCTGATTGATCGATCCTCAACAAATTTGACCCCGGAAATACGAATCCCCAATTAAGTGATCCAACAGAAAGTCATCGCATACAGCTAATCCTTGAGTTACGATCGTGACGGAGCCCAACATTTCTGCCGCTAAGTGAGACATTTGTCAGTGTCGCCCCATTTTATCACCTTTCTGGCCACAGCTGCCGAGTGAATCACTGCCGTCGTTAAGTTAGTCACGGTTGTTAACTGAAACCGGGTTTTCCATTGGACATGGCTTGTCTGAAGGTTGTAAAAGGGGATTGCGTGACTATCATAATATGAGTCAGTTGTCAAACGTCTACATGGTCACTGAACGAAGGTCTGTAAGTTGGGGAATAGTTTCTAAGTTGGTATGAAAAGATCTGCCAGAAAAAAAATAGGAAAGGGATGCAAATGCAGGAAATTCTGAGATAATGGATATTACAAAGCATAAACGACTTTCTTAGCAAGGCGAATGCTCTGTTTTTAAGAATTTTTCAACAATGTGTGGGTGCAGAGCAGTTTACATTTATTTATTATTTATTTATTTATTATTTATTATTTCAATTTATAAACCGCCCTTCTGCTCGCGGACTTAGGGCAGTGAACAGCCAGAATAAAACATAATATATATAAAAATTAAAACAATTTTAAAAAATATTAAATAATTTCGGCCAACAATTAAAACAATCCAATTTAAAATCAGTTCCAATTTAAAACAATTTAAAACAGAGGACCACCTTTATGACCTTTGGGAGGTAGTCCTCGACTTACAATGATTCATTTAGTGACTGAAGTTACCTCAGAACTGCAAAAAGTAACTAATGAGGTTTTCAGTGTCCTTGTACCTTCAAATGGTCACTAATTGAATCGTCGTAAGTTGAGCACTACTTGTATTTCAAATGTATGTTGGAAATGTAAATGCAACGTTTAGATTTAGTGACCATTTAGTGACCATTTAACGTTACAAAGGCACTAAAGTGACTTAAGAGAAGTTTTCTTAAGTTTTCTTAACGACCATTACAGCTTTCCTAGGATCACGTCATCAAAATTCAGACCCTTGGCAACTGACTCGTATTTATGACGGTTGCAGTGTCCCCAGATTCCTGTGATCCCCTTTTGCGACCTCCTGACCAATATACCTGATGGGAAAGTCCGATTCGCTTAACAACCATGTGTCTAAATTAACAACTGCAAGGATTCCCTTAACAATGAGAACGGTCATCTAATGGGGTAACACTCAACAAAGGTCTCGCTTAGCAACAGATTGGGTCAATTGTGGTCGTAAATTGAGGACTGCCTGTATTTGAACCTGGATGGATCAGACATAATGAGATGATTTTGGTGATTTTTGATAGAGAAAAAAGCCAAGTGAAATACAATAACAGATTAACAGAGTTCAAAAGGCCTGAAATTTAACTCTGCTGATGTTTAACTAGGTCACTAGTTAAAGACAATAGATGACAGGTCAAATCGGGTTGCAAATAGATCTATAAATTAATAAATTTTGAACCTGTTTTGCAAAAGGGGGAAGTCGTGGCTACAATATTCAAGAAAGGGAGATCACGTGCATCTTCGTTTTTGGTCCTTGTGATTCGTATTTTTTCAGTGTTCGTGACAAGTTTCGCCTTGGTTTTGCTCATATTTTTCCCCCTTTGGATTTTAATCTTTTGAATAAAATGATTATTTTTTATTTAAATGAATAAAATACAGCTGCCTGTAATTTCTGTGAGTTCAATCCTAGCCAGGCTCGAGGTTGACTCAGCCTTCCATCCTTTCTAAGGTGGGTAAATTGAGGACCCAGTTTGTGGGGGCAATAAGCTGACTTTGTATAAAATATACAGAAGTATGAAGGCTGTTGCTTCACGCATTGGAAGCCGCCCTGAGTCTCCGGAGAAGGGCGGCATAGAAATCAAATTAAAAAAAAAAAATTAAAAGTCAAAAGAATCCAAGGAACTTTGGGGGTCCTCTAGTCCAACCTAGTCCCAACTCTACCTATACAGGTAATCCTTGATTTAACAGCCAGAATTGAGCCCCAAATTCTTGTTGCTAAGTGAGACAGTGGTTGTGAATTTTATCCCATTTTACGACCTCGTCACAGTCGTTAAGTGAATCACTGCCGTTGTTAAGTGAGTTGTTAAGTGAAACTGGGTTTTCCGTTGACTTTGCTCGTCAAAAAATTGCAGAAGGAGATCACGTGACCCCAAGACACTGCGACCGTCATAAATACGAGTCAGTTGCCAAGCATGTGAATTTTGATCACATGACCACAGGGAGGCTGCAGCTGTCGTTAATAGTGAAAAATGGTCGTAAGTCACTTTTTTCCAGTGTTGTCGTAAGTTTGAAACATCATTGAATGAACTGTTGTAACTTGAGGACTACCTGTACCCCGTAGACTCTAGCACGCCAGCTTGGTAGCTTCCGCAGAACATAAAAACGAATAAAATAGGCGCTACCACAAAACAACACAACGCTGATAAAACTAAGCAATAAAGCAATGAATAAATGGTGTAATCAAACGGGATCAAAACATCAAGGTGCCTTCATGGCTTGAGATCAGGTGATCTGAGGGACCATCTCTTGCCGGTCACATCTACTGGACCCATCAGAGTGAGGAGGCAGGGAATGCTGTGGGTCCCATCCCCGAAGGAGATCCACCTGGTGGGACCCAGAAGAAGGGCCTTCTCCATGGTGGCTCCCTCTCTCTCTGGAGTATCATCCCCCCAGAAATTAGAACGGCCCCCACTCTAACTCTCTTCCGGAAGGTGCTGAAGACCTGGTTCGGCCAGCGGACCTGGGGAACCCAGAGCGGGAGGGAGCCCATGAAATGGCTCGTGTGATGTGTTGTCCCCGGGGTGAGAGGTGATTTTATTATATACGTTTATTTGATTCTGTTTTTGTTCTCGTTTTTATTGTTTTAAATGTGGTCGTTTATTCTGTAAGCCTCCTTGAGTCGCCATGGGCGAATAGGCGGCAATATATATTTAATAAATATAAATATATATTCTGTTTTCCGTCGTCTTCTCTTTTCTGTCTTCTCTCTTTTGCTTTCTGTCTTCCCTCCATCTTGTCTTTTTCCCCTCTTCTTTCTTCTCTTTTCCGTATTCTCTCTTCCCTCTGCCTTCCCTCTTCTGTTTTCTCTCTTCTGCCTTCCCTCTTCTGTCTTCCATTTTCCATCTTCTTTCTTCTCTTTTCTGTCTTCCCTTTTTCTTGTCTTCCATCTTCTCTTTTCTGTCTTCCCTCCATCTTCTGTCTTTCCCTTCTCTTCTTTCTTCTCTTTTCTGTCTTCCCTTTTTCTTGTCTTCCATCTTTTTTCTGGTTTTTTTTTTCTGTTTTCTCTCTTCTGTCTTCCCTTTTCCATCTTCTTTCTTCTCTTTTCTGTCTTCCCTCCATCTTCTGTCTTTCCCTTCTCTTCTTTCTTCTCTTTTCTGTCTTCCCTTTTTCTTGTCTTCCATCTTTTTTCTGGTTTTTTTTTCTGTTTTCTCTCTTCTGTCTTCCCTTTTCCATCTTCCTGGACTAGAGGACCTCTGAAGTCCCTTCCAACTCTTTTATTCTGTGCGACACTGCAACCATCATAAATATTGGTCATTTGCATTTTAATCCTGTGATCATCAGAACCTTACATCAAGGTTGTAAGTCTGAGGACCTGTTGTAAGTGACTTTGTACAGGGCTGTTGTAATGTTGAATGGTATCTAAACAAATGGTTGTAAGTTGAGGACTATTACTACATATATTGGTGAAGGTGCTGTCCTAGAAACTAGGAAGTTGGGAGTTCAAGTTCTGCCTTAGGCACAAGAGCCAGCTGAGCGGGTCAATCACCAGGAGATGGGGAGTTCTACTCCTGCCTTAGGCACAAGAGCCAGCTGAGCGGACCAATCACCAGGAGATGGGGAGTTCTATTCCCGCCTTAGGCCCAAAAGCCAGCTGAGCAGGCCAATCACCAGGAGATGGGGAGTTCTAGTCCCGCCTTAGGCACAAGAGCCAGCTGAGCGGGCCAATCACCAGGAGATGGGGAGTTCTACTCCCGCCTTAGGCACAAGAGCCAGCTGAGCGGACCAATCACCAGGAGATGGGATGTTCTAGTCCCGCCTTAGGCCCAAGAGCCAGCTGAGCGGGCCAATCACCACTTTTCAGTTTGCTGCCATGGAAATGGGATGGGTAGGTGTAGCTCAATGGAGAATTTTTCTTCGCACCTTTGCAACAACCGGTCTGGGCTTTGCTTATCTCCCCAAGGTCATTTCTCCTAGCTTGGGCATGCGAGAACCAGAGACGATGCACTTGAATCCAAGACTTTCTCAAAACATTTCCTGGCCGCTGCTTTGCCCTCCGGTTGCCTAGCTACAAGGATGGGTGTGTGTTTGTGTGTGTGTGTGTGTCTGTGTGTGTGTGTGTGTTTTAGCCCTAAGGGTTTGTTTCAATATGATGCTTCATGCACATTTGGCTCTTCAAGTCTTGCCTGACTCAAGTTGCCTTCCGTTCTTTCCTAGTAAAAGTACTTTTCCTCTAAATCGAGGAAGCCCTTCTTTCGTAGCGATTGGAAGGAAGCAGCCCCGGCAGGCGGCGAGTTCTAATCCAGCAGGCTGGGTGACTTCGGATTTCTTCCCCTCTCTCAGCCCAACCCACCTCACAGGGTTGTTGTGGGAAAAACAGGAAAAGGAAGGGATGTGAAACACGTTTGCTGCCTTGAGTGATTAATAAATAATAATAAAGGTTTATGGAAACATCTAACGACAGATGGACTATTGTGAATGTTGTCCTCAGCTGCCCTGACATTCATTATTATGCTGATTAGTTGGTTTTATGAAGTTTATTTTGGTTAGCTGTTATGGGTGGCTGTAGAAATGCACTCAGGTGTATTAACCGCACGGAGAAGCTCTACCAAGGTGGTGACTCAGAATCAACAAAGGCTTCAGGGAACTTAATTAGAAGAGTGAAGGAAGAAGACAAAAAAAGAGAGAAGATTTAGAATTTAGAATCACAGAGTTGGAAGGGACCTTGGAGGTCTTCTAGTCCAACCCCCTGCTTAGGCAGGAAACACTCCACCACTTCAGACAAAGCATCTTCTTAACAATTTCCAGTGTTGGAGCATTCACAACTTCTGGAGGCAAGTAGCTCCACGGGTTAATTGTTCTAACTCAGGAAATTTCTCCTTAGTTCTAAGTTGCTTCTCTCCTTGATTAGTTTCCACCCTTTGCTTCTTCTCCTGCCCTCAGGTGCTTTGGAGAATAGCTTGACTCCCTCTTCTTTGGGGCAGCCCCTGAGATATTGGAAAACTGCTGTCCTGTCTCCCCTAGTCCTCCTTTTCATTAAACTAGACATACCCAGTTCCTGCAATCGCTCTTCACCTGACTCCAGTCCCCTCATCATCTTTGTTGCTCTTCTCTGCACTCTTTCTAGAGTCTCCACATCTATTGTACATCGTGGCGACCAAAACTGAATGCAGGATTCCAAGTGTGGCCTTCCCAAGGCCTTATAAAGTGGTATTAACCCTTCAGGTGATCTTGATTCTCTCCCTCTGTCTATGCAGCCCAGAACTGTGTTGGCTTTTTTGGCAGCTGCTGCACACGGCTGGCTCCTATTTAAATGGTTGTCCACCAGGACTCCAAGATCCCTCTCACAGTTCCTACTATTGAGCAAGGTACCACCTGTGCTATATCTGTGCATTTGGTTTTTCTTCCCTAAATGTAGAACCTCACTTTTCTCACCATTGAATTTTCATTTTGTTAGATAGGGCCAGTGGTGGGATTCAGCCAGTTCGCACCACTTCGGGAGAACCGGTTGTTACTTTCTGAGCAGTTTGGCAAACTGGTTGTTGGAAGAAATCATTAGGGCAGAGAACCGGTTGTTAAATTACCTGAATCCCACCACTGGATAGGGCCCAATGTTCAAGTCTGTCAAGATCCTTCTGCTTGATGTCATCTGCAAATTTGATGAGTTCCTCCATCTATCCCTTCTTCCAAGTCATTGATGAAGATAGTAGACAGAAGAAAGAAGACAGAAGACAGAAGACAGAAGAGAAAAGACAAGAAGAGGGAAGACAGTAGAAAGAAGATAGAAGACTGGAGAGAAGAGAAAAGGGAAAAGAGAGAGAAGAAAGAAGACGGATCAATCAATCAATCAATCTGTTGATTGATTAGAGGAAATTGGGAAAGGCCACAGATGAGACCTTATGGATGCTAGCTGGTTGTTCCTGGTCTCATGTTTGTTTAGGGAGCAAGTAATTTTTCAGCAGTTCTAGATTCAGACGTAGAACAATTAGACAATCAGTCATTTTCTTTCAATGATTTAAGTTACCTGGAGAGGTTCAGGGGCTGCCCAGCCTTGAACACAAGAGACCAAAAATTCTCCTTGCAAAATCTGGGCAGAAAAGAGGGGGAAAGAGAATGAGGAAGGATGAGAAAAACAATCCTACATACCACCTTGTTACCTCTTCTTCATCCCCCTGATTCTCCTTCACCTCTTCCTTCTCTTCCACTTCTTCTCCCTCCTCCTCCATTTCTCCCACAATCAAGAACAGCTACTGGTGGCTTCTCCCCATGGAAATAAGTCGCTGTGCATTCTCTGACCACCTGTAGAGGAATATAAACATGCTGAGAATGAAGCCATCTCCCAGAATTGATTCCATGGAGACCATCATCTTGTTTTTCTATAGGAAAGATTTTGGATCAGCAGCCAAAGTTGCTTCAACCAATGTTGGACAAACTTAAGTTAGATCAACCTTTCAATGCACACTTTGGGGTAAAGGAAACAACTATTGTAGGGTTCAACTGTTGAGTCTTTTCTCTATCCATGGATCTTGGTCAAGGAATTGACTTGAAGAACCAAGAGGAATAATGTCCCTCAAGACAAAGGTAGAAGGGAAGGGGACAATCTTAAATATGATTTTCCTTCAACCCAGTAGGGATGGACAACCAGTTTTATCTCTGCCAAGAAGATCCTACAGAGGTCCCGTGGCCCTGTCTCCATCTACAATAAGGACCAACCCCATCATTGCTATCAATCACTCACCCCGTCTTCCTTGAAGTCGTATTTATCCAAGGAACCTTCTTCTGCTGCTGGACAGATTGTCTCTTTGATGGTGAACTTCAACATTTGGTTACCTTCAGAATTGGGATCTTGAAAGAAGACATGGCCAAGCAAAGGGGTTACTTTGAAGTCCCCCTGCACCTTCTCCCATTTTAGACTGGGATCATTTCTGAATGAGTCTTGGTAGAGCCGCCTGAATGGGGCCGTAGAGAAGAGTCCATGCAGGTTCCAGATGTTCTCCATTGAAGGACCATCATCCTGATTGACCATAGATGAAGGCTGTTCAGCTAGGAGAACAGGATGGGCAGAATCTTCCATGTCAGCTAGCTCCCCAGAAGTCTCAGAATCGCTTCCCACAAGGGATGGGTCTACTCTGCAAAAACTCAAGTCCAGCATGGGCCTGAAGTGAAGGGTACCTACCCAATCAGGTTGAGGAACAGCGTCCAGGAGCTGGTTGAGGGAGTCTTCTTGTGCTTTGCTGTTGCAGTTGGCCACTCTCTGTTCCATGGCCCCGTCATAGATCAGCAGTTTCTGTGATGGTACAGAGTGTCCAGAGGCTGAAAGAGCTCCAACCACCAGCAAGGTCTTCCAGAAGAAATCTTCCATCGTTGGTTCTTCTGATACGAAGCTCCATAGCTGATGTGGTTCCTGAGACTAGGAGGTCTCGTTTTATGTCCCGATATGCAGGACATCTGCTTGGTGGCTAGTGGCCATGAGTTTCCCCCCAGTGAATTTTCCTTCCTTCAAAACAGGAGTTCCTTCCTTGAGAGAGGAGACAGGAACCAGGACTTTGAGACTTATTTATTGTCCTAAATGTTCTTCTGGCAGGTCTCCAGATCAACATTCGCAATTTCCCAGCAGGGCAGGGGAATTCTGGAAGTTGAAGTCCAACTGTCTTAATGGGTCTTCTACCTCCATATTCCTGCTCTACTCCAACTCCTTATAGAGTTCAACTTTCTCTTTCTCCTTCTCCCTCCTCCTCCTCCTTCCTCTCCTCCTTCTCTCTCTTCTCTTTCTCCTTTTCTTCTTGGAAAAAAACCAGTCCATTTGCCTTTTGAAAAAGTATCTTTGAAAGAGCATTTACACTGACTACTCGTTATAACTTTATTTGTTTCTACCTGTTCGCAGATCTGTTTTTTGATTATTTTTTTCCAGTATCTTCCCAGGTACTGATGTTAAGCTGACTGGTCTATAGTTTCCCAGGTTTGTATTTTTTCCCTTGTTTGAAAATGTGACTTATGACCGTTTTTCACCGTTACGACCATCGCAGGATCCCCATGCCCCTAACCCTAATCCCATGATCCAAATTCAGATGTTTGGCAACCAGTTCGTATTTATGACAGTCGCAGTGTCCCTGGTGTGTGCGTGTGTGTGTCATGTGACCCCTTTTGCGACCTTCTGACCAGCAAAGTCCATGGGGTTCACTTAACAACCAGGTTACTCATCTATCAACCGCAGCGATTCACGTATGCACTGTGACAAGAAAAGTTGTCCAATGGGGACAAAGCTCACTTAATAAAATGTCTCACTCAGCAGCAGAAATGCTGGGGTCGTAAGTCGAGGACTATAGTGAAGGTGTCTTGCTTTTTGTCCTGAATGTTGGGGACCCAGTCCTGGCCAAAGACCGTCCTTCTCTTCCTCTCTAGGATCAGCCCAAACGGGTGAAGAGATTCCTCCGAGTTTTCAGAAAGTTCAAGAAAGGCCTTAGGAAATTGTTCAAGAAAAAGAAGATTGTTACCGGATACGTCACCTCCTAAGAGAAGATTCGGAACGATCTCCCTCCAACTTCCCCCTCTTAGACCGGCATTTGGGGACCGTGGAGGACGTCAATCAGAGACGAGCTTTGTCAATGATTGTGTACATTCACATTTGTAATAGAATTAAAGTCTGATTCGAGGTGGGCAGGGAAAGGTTGCAGCCTGCAGAAGAGACCCGTTTCGGGAAATAGTGAAGTGGAGAAATTGCAGAAATGTTTTTGCTTTAAGAACAACTTAATAAATGTTGAAATGAGACAGAGGGAGGCTGTTTCTTGCAAAATGCGATTCTTGTCAGGAGGGAAATGGGCTTTTACAACACTTGTGCAAATTCCTTCCTGGTTTCTCTGGGGAAAATTTGGGGCTTCCAGTTTCCCCTCCCCCCAACATATTCTTCTTTTGTTCCTTTATCTCCATTTTCTTTCCTTCGTTATGTTTAATTTCAGTTGGAAGTTCACTTTTCTTAGCCTTCCTCCTTTCCTTTCCTTTTCTCCTCTTCTGCTTAAATTCTGATTTTGATTCTCATTCTGATTTATTCTGACTTATTTGACTCATTAAATGGATTCTTTGGAGAATTTTCCCCCTGTTTTCAAAGCCAGGCAGCCCTTGGCATCTCTCGCTAGGAAGATGAAATAAGAAGGAGAAAACAGCTAATATACAGTCTCGATTTACGACCACAATTTCCATTGCTAAGTAAGACACAAGTGACTTTTGCCCTATTTGATGTCCTTTCTTGCTGTTGTTGTTAAGTGAATCACTGCAGTTGTTAGGTTAATTTGTTAATTTGTTTATTTATTTATTTATTAAGCTTATATGCCGCCCTCTCTCCGACGAGGACTCAGGGCGGCTCACAGCATGAGTGTGAAAAACGGACATCAGTCACTTTTTTTGCAATGTCATTGTAACTTCGAACGGTCACTAAATCAATGGTCATAAATCGAGGACTGCCTTATCGACTTGTTTTATGTCCAAATACAGAAGCGCTGAAAAAGAGCCATTTTTCTGAGGAAACATGAAACTGCGAACACCCAGCTCCCCTCCACAAATTCTCTCCTGTCCAAACTTATATGATTGATTGATCTATTTTAGGATTATGTCCTCTCAAACCATGGTTGAATCTTAGCCAACACCTCGGTAGACCTTCTTTTTACGGTTTGCTCGCTTTGATCCTTTAATACAGCCCACCTCTTTTGCCACAGCAACTCTACACAAACATCTAATTAAAACTTACGAAACCAGCAATCCTGACAATGCATGCCGTTGCGGCTGAGGATAGCAACAGTCACAACAACAGAGAAGCACACAACTCATAGCCTCCTTTTTTTGGGGGGGGGGATATTTTTTTAAAAACTCTCTATTATTTTTATAAATCATAGATTGAAAGCAACCTAGCGACTGGTCCCATGTTATATATGAACTCCAGTTGGGTGACTCTGCCCTTCACCAGGAGACGGGGAGTTCTAGTTCTGCCGTAGCCATGAATGCTGGCTAGTTGACCTTGGGCCAGTCCTTCTCTCTCAGCCCAACCCACATCACAGGGCTGTTGTTGTGGGGAAAATAGGAGGAGGAAGGGGATGTAATATTAGTCGAATGATTGAATGATTTATTAAAATACTAAGAGGGGAAGAAAGAAATACAGGATAAAAGCAGGTGATATCGTGAGACACAGATTCAAGAGTTCCCTTTTTGGGTTTCCAGGTTCTGCTAAGAGTCCTAAGCAAAGGCTCCCCTTTGCATTTTCCACCCCACAGCGGCTGAGTTGTGGCTTCCCTCTTTGGTGAGACTTTTCCCACAAAGTTGGGGTGACTCAGCCTGTCCTTCTCCTCTCTGGAGGTGGCCTCATCACAGCCGTCCTTCGAAGGGTTATAAGACAACGGGAGGGAAGTTGGCAAACTGACAACAATTAGGCCTTGCACAATCAGCCTCCTTTGCGCAATTGTGTGGTGCCACACACACAACAATCTTTGATGGTGGGTAAATATCTCTCTTCTATCTGTTTCTTTCTCTTTCCTTCTCTCTCTCTCTCTCTCCTTCCCCCCTCTCTCTCAACTATCATCTCTCTGTTCCTCTCTCTCTCTCTCTGTCTGTCTCTATCTATCTATCATCTATCAATTCTATCCATCTATCTATCTATTATGTCTATCATCTCTCTTCCTCTCTCTCTTTCTCTCTCTCTGTCTTCCCCCCCTCTCAACTATCATCTCTCTGTTCCTCTCTCTGTCTGTGTCTATCTATCATCTCTCTATCAATTCTATCCATCTATCTATCTATTATGTCTATCCTCTCTCTCCCTCTCTCTCTCTCTGTCTTCCCCCCCTCTCAACTATCATCTCTCTATTCCTCTGTCTGTCTGTCTGTCTGTGTCTATCTATCATCTCTCTATCAATTCTATCCATCTATCTATCTATTATGTCTATCCTCTCTCTCCCTTTCTCTCTCTCTGTCTTCCCCCCCTCTCAACTATCATCTCTCTGTTCCTCTCTCTGTCTGCCTGTCTGTGTCTATCTATCATCTCTCTATCAATTCTATCCATCTATCTATCTATTATGTCTATCATCTCTCTTCCTCTCTCTCTCTGTCTGTCTTCCCCCCCCTCTCAACTATCATCTCTCTGTTCCTCTCTCTGTCTGTCTGTGTGTCTATCTATCATCTCTCTATCAATTCTATCCATCTATCTATCTATTATGTCTGTCCTCTCTCTCCCTCTCTCTCATCCATCCATCCTTCCATCCCAGGCAGTCTTTGACGTACAAGAGTTCATTTAGTGACCATCCAAAGTTACAACGGCACTGAAAGAGGGACTTAGGATCGCTTTTCACACTTACGACCGTTGGCAGAATCCCCATAGTCCCTGATGAAAATTCAGAGGCTTGGCAACTGACTCAGATTTATGACGGTGGCAGTGTCCCAGGGTCACAGGAAGCCCCTTTTGCCTCCTTCTGACGAGCCAAGTCAAGATTGACTTAGCAACCCTGTGACTGACTTAGCAACGGCAGCAAATTCACTTAACCGCCAGGGCAAGAATCGTCGTAAAACGGGGAGATACTCATAGCACTGGGGCCATAGAGGTCTTCTAGTCGAACCCCCTGCTCAAAAGGAGAACCAATACTTTTCTGGACAAATGTTTGTGAACATGGGATCATACGACTGGATGGGACCTTAGAGGTCATGTACTCCAACCCCTTGCTCAAAAGGAGAACCTATACTCTTCTGGACAAATGTTTGTGAACATGGGATCATATGACTGTATGAGACCTTAGAGGTCATGTAGTCCAACCCCTTGCTCAAAAGGAGAACCAATACTCTTCTGGACCAATGGCTCTCGACTCTCTTCTCTGAAAACCCCCATAGAGACCTTTTAGCAGTGATTCTTCAGCCCACTTTTGAAAACCTCCATTGATCCCACAATTTCAGGCCCACAAATCTTCAACGAATCTTAAATTTTGGGAAAGTCTCTAGAGACTTGAGACTCTGCAGAGGGTAACCAAGGAAACCTTTCTCTCCTCCCTCTCTTCCTCCTTCTCCCTCTCTCTCTCCCCCTCCCCCTGATCAGAATAACCCAGTTGGAAGGGACCCCGGAGGTCTTCCAGTCCAACCCCCTTCTCCCTCTCCGTCTCTTCCTCGGCAATTGAAAGACCACGTTCAGATGGGTTGACCTCAACTCCTCGCCCCACCCCAAACTTCCCCAGCCTGAGATGCTGGGGAAATGCCAAGATTGAGAAAACCTGATCTGGAAACCTGCCAGAAGAATCTTTCGGACGGTAAATAATTGTCTAATCCCAGCCTCTCTGAGCCCCCGTTTCCTTTTCAGGAAGGACCGTGGAGAATTCAGTGGGGGAAAACCCCTGGTGGCCTCTCAACAAGGAGGTGACCTGCCCATCAGGGTATATAAGGAGGCCTTCTGGTCCTGGGAACCACATCAGCTGTGGAGCTCCATAGCAGAAGAAGCAAGGATGGAAGGCTGCTTCTGGAAGATCTGGCTGCTGGTTGGGGCTCTTGTGATCGGTGGGACCTCCTCACTGCCACACAAACCCCTGAGCTATGAGGAGGCTGTGGACCTTGCAGTGAGCATCTACAACAGCAAATCTGGGGAAGACTCCATGTATCGTCTCCTGGAAGCTGCTCCTCAACCTGAGTGGGTACGTACTCTCCAGTTCAGCTCCACCGAGGACTTGATCCTGACCTCTGTAGGGTAGAGTAGGCTGGGCCCATCCTTTGTGGGAAGCCGTCCTGAGGGCTAACTGAAAAAGAGCCTCTTCTCCCAGCATGGAGATCTCGAGGAGTCTTCATTTATGGTCTACCTACCCTTCAGTTTGGGTCCATGGTGGATCTGAAACCTAGAAACCTAGAATACAGAGCTGGACGGGACCTTGGAGGTCTTCTAGTCAAGCAGGAGATCCTGTCCTGTTCTGGACAAAAGGCTATCCAATCTTTTTCTTGAAGACCTCACCCATAACTTCTGGAGGCAAGTTGTCCCACAGGTTGATTCTTCTGTCAGGAAACTTTTCCTTAGTTCTAGGCTGCTTCTCTCCTTGATTAGTTTCCATCTATCCTGCCTTCTGGGGCTTTGGAGAATAGCTTCACCCCCTCTTCTCTGTGGCAGCCCCTCAAATATAGGAAAACTGCTATCCTCACCCCTAGTCCTTCTTTTCTCTAGACTAGACTTGATTTGTCCTGTTTACACTCTTTGTAGAGTAGGCACTTCCCTCGTGGGAAGCTAGGTGAAAAGGGGGAATCAGTTCCACCACAAAGATCTTCAAGATCCTTCAACTAGGACCAATCAGGATGGTGGGCCTGGAATCCAGAACTTCTGGAACCTGCATGGACTCTGCTCTGTAGATGTATTCTGGTGGCTCCGTCAAGACGCAACCAGCATGATCCCAAGGGAAGGTGGGAGGAAGGTCAGGTGGCCTCCAGACTAACGTCCTGTTTGACCGTGTCTTGTTTCAGGATCCTCTTTCTGAAAGCGAGCAAGAGCTGAACTTCACCATCAAGGAGACGGAGTGCGAAGTTGAAGAAGAACGTTCCTTGAAAGGATGCGACTTTGAAGAAGACGGGGTGAGTGGCTGATACCAAGCTGGGCTGGAAATGTATTTTAGATGGAGACAGGGCCATGGAGATTGTTAGGACCTTCTTGGCAGAGATGAAACTGGAGTTCTCCTTCCCTGCTACTTTGGTCTTGAGGGATGTCCTTCCTCTCGTTTCTCCGAGTCAACTCTTAGCCCCTGGACAGAGGAGGGATAGAGGACAGAACCACAGAGTTGGAAGGGGCCTTGAGGTCCTCTAGTCCAACCCCTGCTCAAGCAGGAACCCTTTTCTCATTCCCCTTCCACTTTGTCTTTCTCTCCTCCTCCTCCTCCAAATAGCCGAGTTGGAAGGGGCCTCGGAGGCCCTCTAGTCCAACCCGCTGGCATTGCCCGAGCTGGCAACTCTCTCCCATTTCAGACAAAGGGCTGCCAACCTCTTTCACGTTCCTGGGAGGGAGGAGACACATTCCAGAGTTATAAAAGGGAAGCCGAAGTCTGCCTTAAATAATTGACATAGTTGCTCATAGTTGGCCAAGATTTCGGTCTGCAGGTGTGGAAGCATTAAAGGAAGAAGCTACTTATAAAAACATCAGCATTTCTCTTCCTGGTTTCTGGACCCCTTCAGGACATAAGAGATGCACCCATCCGCAGCCTTGGAAGCAATTCCCCTGAAGTGTAGGCAGTCCTCGACTTACAACACTTCATTTAGTGACCGTTCAAAGTTATGACGGTGCTGCAAAAAGGGACTTAGAAATCTTTTTCACACTTAACGACCGTCTCAGCGTCCCCAGGGTCACTGATCAAAATTCAGCCGCTTGGCCTCTGACTCGTATTTATGACAGCTGCGGGTCTCTGGGGTCACGTGATCCCCTTTTGTGACCTGATGAGCAAAATCAAGACAAGCCACTTAACGGCCGTGTTATTAACATAACAAATGCAGTGATTCACTTAACAACGGTGGCAAGGAAAGTCATAAAACGGGGCAAAATTCACTCAACTAACATCTCGCTTGGTAATTTTGGGCTGAATTGTGGTTGTAAGCCGAGGACTACCCCTACTTACGACCGTCTCTGCCTCCTCACCGTCACGTGATCAAAATTCCGATGCTTGGCAACTGACTCAGATTTATGACGGTGGCAAAGTCCTGGGGTTCACATGATTCCCCCCTTTTGCCACTTTCTGACAAACCAGAACCCAGGTTCAACTGAATAACTAAGATAACAACTGCAGGGATATGCTTCACACAGTCGTAAAACGAGGCGATACCCGTGGGGTCTCGCTTAGCCATGAGAAATGTTGGGGTTGATTCTGGTCGTACGTCGAGGACTGTAACTGTACCCAGGGAGACCTTGAGGCTGAACCATCTTAGTTTGTCTAATGTCCTCCTAGCAGGAGGTGGTTGGAGGGAGGTGGGGGGCGAATTCCTCCATAGGAAGGGAGAGGGTGGTCTCCGTCTAATGAAATCTGGGTGCCGTCATCGCTCTCACCCTGCTGCCTTCTCCTCCACAGGACATCATGGAGTGCACTGGCTACTATTTCTTTGGGGAGACGCCCCCCGTCCTCGTTCTCACCTGTGAACCTGTGGCTGAAGAGGACGAGGGGGACAAAGAGGAGGAGAAGGAGGTGGAGGAGGAAGACAAGGAAGATGAGAAGGTAAGAAGATGTTGTGGTAGTTGGAGGATTTACAACGATCGGATGCGATTTTTTCACTTAGTGGCCATCCTAGACCAACAACACTTTCGTTTAGTGACCAGAGTTATAATAGCCCTGGGAAAAAAATGAATTATGTCCATTTTACAATTAGTCCTCAACTTTCAAAAGTTTGTTTAGTGACTGTTCAAAGTTGCAACGGCGTTTAAAAAAGGGATTCGGGACCGTTTTTCATGCTTAATGACCGTTGCAGATCTCCAGGGTCACGTGAGTTACATTGGCAACTGATTCACACAGACATTGTGTTGTGTAGAAATGCCACAACTGCACCCTTTGCAGAAATCCAAGCCCGATCCCGGGGCAGTGGGGAAGCAGAAAGAGGAAGGGGCTGGGGGATCCCGGGGGCACCCGTTAGAGACCCAGCCCTGATCCCAGTCCCTCTCTTCCTCTCTAGGATCAGCCAAGGAGGGTCAAGAGATTCAAGAAGTTTTTCAAGAAGTTTAAGAACAGTGTGAAGAAACGTGTCAAGAAATTCTTCAAGAAACCGAAGGTCATCGGGGTCTCCATCCCCTTCTAAGAGGGGATTAGGAAGGACCCCCCTGCCCTCCGATCCGAGGAAAACCGGCAGAGAAAAATGATGTCCCAGTCCGTCCAATCATTCCCCAAAACGATACTCCAGCAGTGAACAAATGAATAAAAAAATAAATAAATATATACATACTCATACATGGCTTTTTCCTACTTTCCTACGTTTAAAAGACTAACAGAATTAGAGAGTTGGAAGCAGTGGTGAAATCCAAAATTTGGTACTACCTGTTGTGTGGGCGTGGCTTGATGGTGGTGGTGGTAATGTGACTGGGTGGGCTTGGCCAATTTTTTTTTTTTTTACTTCTAAAACACCACTTTTTCTACAATCTCTTTGGCGAATCCAGACAATTCCAATTAGATTGGGAAAAAATTATTTTGAAGAATTGAACGAAATGGCGTTAAAATATATTTGGCAGGGACAAAAAGGCAAGGATAAAATTAAAGTTGTTACAAGATGCAAGAATGAGAGGTAGTTTTGGTTTACCTAATTGGGAACTTTATTATCAAGCGACAAGTTTGATGTGGATTGAAGAATGGATAATGTTAAGGAATACCAGATTATTAACTTTAGAAGGACATGACTTCTGGCACACTTTTTTATGGTACAACGGAAGAAAAACACAGGAGTACTTTAGAGAGACATTATATACAAGAGGCTTTGTTACTAAACTGGGAGACGATTAAAAAACAACATTATTTGAAAATTCCAATCTGGGTATCAACGATTGAAGCATTTTCACATTGAACAACATTTAGAAGGGAACAAATTGTTAGATATAGTGAATTATTGGATGAAGAGGCTGAACTTAAATTGAAGCAAGAACTGGATGAACAAGGTTTAAAGATGAATGGGTTTTCTTATTTGCAAATACGTTCTAGATAGGATGAAGATTGTAAGAAAGGAGGTCTTTACAACACTTTTGACTAATTTAGATAAAATCTTAATAGGCTCTGATGACTATGCATGTAAAAAAATGCTTTTAAAAGCCTCTGATTATCCAAGCTGAGTGGCCTGATCGTCAGAGGCATTTAAAAGAAAAAAAGTCTCTGCTGATCAGGCAACTCAGCTGGGATCGTCAGAGCCTTTTGAAAGCATTTTTTCTACCACCTCTTCGCCCGCAGAACCGATAGTAAAAAAATTTGGATTTCACCACAACCTTAGAGGTCATCTAGTCCAACCCCTTGTTTATGCCATTCTGGACAAATGGCTGAAGTCCAATCTCTTCTTTGAAAATCCCCATGGAGACCTTATAGCTTCTGTCCACTTTTGAAAACCTCCATTGATGGAGCATCCCACAATTTCAGGCCCACAAATCTTAAAGTTGCCAATTTTGGGGAAAGTCTCTACAGACTTTAGACTCTGCAGAGGGTAAGCAAAGTAAACTTTCTCTCCTTTTTTGCACAAACAGATTAATGCAGCCAGTCCTCGACTTCCGACCACAATGGATCTGAAAATTTATGTTGCTAAGTGGGACATTTATTAAGTGAATTTTACCTCGTGTTATTATGACTTTTCTTGCCACATTTGTTAAGTGAATCACTGCAGTTGGTAAATTAGTAAAACAGTCCTAATTCGGGAAGGAGTGGGGGAGGGAGGAAGGAAATTGTGAGAAAAGTATTGTGACAATGCATTAAAGAGAGTCACATACTAGAACCTGCATTGACACAATCTCCTCCCTGCCCTCGAGCGCACACCAAGGACCCACCCCACTATAACACAAAGTCTCTGCACCCCATTTCCTTTGTAGCTGCCCCAAAGAACAAATCTCTTTGCTTTGGGGGAAAAATGGGTCACCTCCTTTCCCCCAGAAGCATGTGTTGAGCTTTTAACCCTTCCTTCCTTCCTTCCTTCCTTCCTTCCTTCCTTCCTTCCTTCCTTCCTTCCTTCCTTCCTTCCTTCTCCTTTTTCTCTTTCCTTCCTTCTCCTTTTTTTCTTTCTCGTTCCTTTTTTCTACTTTTCCTGTCTTTCTCTCCTCTCTTCCATCCTTCCTTTCTTCCTTTTCCTTCCTTCCTTCCTTTTCCTTCCTTCCTTCTCCTTTTTTTCTCTTTCCTTCTTTCTTTCCACTTTTCCTTCCTTCCTTCCTTCCTTCCTTCCTTCCTTCCTTCCTTCCTCCCTCCCTCCCTCCTCCTCCTCCCTTCTCTTCTTCCCTTCCTCTCTCTTCCTCTTCCTCTTCCTCTTCCTCCTCCTCTTCCTCTCTCCTCCCTTCTCTTCTTTCATTCCTCCCTCCCTCCCCCTCTCCTCCTCCTCCTCCCTTCTCTTCTTCCCTTCCTCTCTCTTCCTCTTCCTCTTCCTCTTCCTCCTCCTCTTCCTCTCTCCTCCCTTCTCTTCTTTCATTCCTCCCTCCCTCCCCCTCTCCTCCTCCTCCTCCCTTCTCTTCTTCCCTTCCTCTCTCTTCCTCTTCCTCTTCCTCTTCCTCCTCCTCCTCCTCTTCCTCTCTCCTCCCTTCTCTTCTTTCATTCCTCCCTCCCTCCCTCCCTCCCTCCCTCCCTCCCTAGCTTCTCCTCCTCTTCCTCCCTCCCTTCCAGATCTCTTTTGAGGCTGATCTCTTTTGTTTGTGTAAGGGGGGGGGGGTGGACTTTTCATGAGTGCCTCTAGGGGCCACATGTCCTGACCCATCCAGGTCCCTCCTTGGGGCCAGACTGAATCTCTCTGGGCGAAACTGGAGAAACTCTCAGCTCTTCCCTCTGAGAAACACAACCTGTTGGTGCGGCCGGAGCCTCTGAGGCTTCCTTGCATGGATGCCCAGCTGCCCAGGAAAAGTGGGGGTGGGTGGGTGGGCTGGGACAGACTGGCCAACTCCCCCAGGGACAACACACTGCAGGACAATTCAATAATTCAGTTTCATGATTTAAAATCATTTTTTAAAAATTTATTTTAAAATTTGTCCTTCACGTTCCTTCGCCATCTTTTCTTTCATGACTCTATCCCACCATTTCTTTGATATGTGTGTAACTCTGGTCCCACAGTGAGTTCTCCCAGTTGCCATGATCTACAGGACAACAAATACATCTCAAAGTCCTGGTTGACCTGTCCCCCCCACCCCCCCACTTGCCATCTCTCATGGAAGGCATGCCGGTTTTTGCAGGAAGTGTCTTAGAGAATTCAGTGGGGGGGAAGCCCCTGTGGCACCAGCCACTCAGCAGATGATCTTGGTATCGGGCCATAAAAGGAGACTCCTGTTTCTGGGGACCAGATCGGCTGTGGATCTTCATTGCAGAAGAAGTAAGGATGGAAGGGTTCTCCTGGAAGACCTTGCTGGTGGTTGGGGATCTTTCAGCCTCCGGAGGCTGCGCACCATCACAGAAACCACTGACCTCTGAGGAGGCTGTGGAACAGGGAGTAGTCATCTACAACAGCAAAGTCGAGGAAGTTTCCCTCTACCATCTCCTGGAGGCTGTTCTCAACCTGAATGGGTAGGTACTCTTCACTTCAGCTCCATTGTGGACTGGACTCTGCGTAGAGTAGACCCTGGGAAGCAGTTCTGAGGCTGTTGTGTAGCTAGCTGAAAAGGGGGGATCCATCCTTCCTGTTCTCCTGGCATGGAGACTGTTATGTCCTTATAAGGACATCCGCCTGGGATTGGCTGAAGATCCTTTCGGCGGGAGTTTGAATCCCTGTCAGTGGGCGGTGCGTCTGCCGGAGCAAATATAAGGAGAGCTCCGGCAGCGCACAGGCAGTTCAGTTCTCGTTAATAAACGTTGTTCTTGAACTCAGCTGGTCACTCTTCTTTCCTGCGCCGATCTAACACTGGCGACGAAGGACTAGAGAAGAATCCCCGCGTGGCACGATCGCCTTAACGAGCTGAAGTCACTCGACGCGGCCTGAGAGATGGCAACGCCGCAAGCGCCGTTCACCTCGTTGGCTCCTTTCAACCCCAGCCGGGAGAAATGGAGCTCCTATATGATCCGTTTCCGCCAGTTCCTCCGGGGAAACGGCTACAACAACATCGACGACGAGAGGAAGAGGGCTCTCTTCCTCGCTCACTGCGGCACCAACGTCTTGGAGCTCGCCGTCAACCTCGTCGCACCCAGAGACATTGAAGTCATGTCCTGGGTGGATCTGCAGACTGCCCTGCAAGACCACTATGCACCAACGGGCACCCCCATTTCAAATCGCTTCACTTTCCGCCAACGGAACCAGAAGGAAGGCGAATCCCTCAAAGACTTTGTTGCGGCATTGCGCCAAATCACATCAAATTGCGAATTTGAAAACGTTGACAATGCCTTACGCGACGGGATCGTCTTCGGGATGAGAGATGCCAACCTCCAAAAGAAGTTCCTGAGCAGAAAAAGACTGTCCCTGAAGGACGTTCTTGAGGAGGCTACGGCTGCTGAAACTTCAGAGACCGCCGCCGCTGCCATGCTCCAGTCCCGAGGGATCCATAAGATCCACAAACCGTCATCTGAATCGTCCGATGACTCTACCACGCCAACCGACTCGGAGGGGGAGTCGACCGTTTTGAAAGTTTCCCGCCCATCTAGGCGGGAAATTCAAAAAGATGGCCGCCGCGCCGCTCAGTGCGGCAGTTGCAAGGGACGCCATCCACGCCAATCCTGCCACTGGCGTGATGCAACCTGCAGACGCTGCCTCAAGAAGGGGCACATTGCCGAGGCATGCAGAGCCTCTGATCCGGTTCCGGAATCGATCAAGCCCCGCACTCAAGAAAATCACCGCGATTCCCAAAGGTCATCCAAACGGTCCTCAACTCAACAAAACCGTGACGACCGCAACAACTCTCATGGCGGCGCTGTGAACCAAACCACAATCGGCCTCACCAGCAACAACAGTGCCACAAAATTCCATGTGACACTGTTGGCAGAAGGCTTGCCGTGCACGATGGAAGTCGATTCCGGCTCCGTGTACTCAATTATTGACTGGCACCAGGCGAAGCGGCTGAAGCCGGCACTCCGCAAGCACCACCTTGAACCCCTCCACTCCAAGCTGGTGGATTTTGGCGGGAATCCCATCGGCGTCCTCGGGAGAACCAGCCTTCAGATCGCCTTCAAGCAGTTCCAAGGCCAGCTCCCAATAACCGTCGTGGAGCACAGCCGCCCGACCCTGCTGGGCGTGGAGTGGTTCCAGCCGTTGGGGCTTTCTATTGGAGGCATCCACCAGATTAGCTCAGGCGAACTCGACTCACTCATCGGAGAGTTCCAAGAAGTCTTCGATGGTAAGTTAGGGACCTTTACAGGGAAACCCATCTCCTTCAATCTGGATAAGGGGGTTACCCCTATTCGGCTTAAGCCCCGCCGGGTTCCATTTGCCTTGCGGGCTAAAGTAGATGCTCAGCTAGATAAGCTGATCGCCCAAGGCATCCTGGAACCCATCGATCATGCTTCATGGGAGACTCCCATTGTGACCCCCATGAAGCAGGATGGATCTGTGCGCATCTGCGCCGACTACAAAGTGACCATCAATAAGGCGTTACCGCAGAGCGCATACCCTGTGCCGGTGGTGCAACACTTGCTGCACTCACTCGGCAAGGGCCAAATTTTTGCAAAACTGGACCTGGCCCAGGCTTACCAGCAACTGCCAGTTGATCGGGAAACGGCGGAGGCTCAGACAATTGTCACCCATAGAGGCGCGTTTAAGTGCAACCGCCTCCAGTTTGGGGTCAGTGCAGCCCCAGGCATTTTCCAATCCATGATGGAACGCCTTCTCCAAGGCGTTCCAGGGGTGGTGCCTTATTTCGACGATGTACTGATCTCTGGAGACTCAAAGGCTCAACTCTTTGACCGACTGAGACTCGTTCTCCAGCGGTTTAGAGAGAAGGGCCTAAGGGTCAGGAGGGACAAGTGCATCATCGGGGTACAGGAAGTCGAGTTCCTGGGCTATCTCATAGATAGTTCTGGCATCCACCCCACCAAATCAAAAGTTTAAGCTATCCATGAAGCTCCCAGCCCCAAAAACAAAGCGGAGCTTCAGGCTTTCCTTGGATTGCTTAACTTCTACGCAATTTTCCTCCAGCAGAAAGCCACGGTTGCTGAGCCGCTCCACTGCTTGCTGGCAAAAGCGGCTTCCTGGAGGTGGGGACGCGAGGAAGAGTCTGCATTCAGAGCCGTTAAGGAGCTTCTGACCTCTGACAGAGTGCCCATTCAATACAATGAGACGCTGCCCATCAGACTGACTTGTGATGCTTCACCCTACGGTGTCGGTGCTGTGCTCAGCCACGAACTGCCTACCGGCTGTACAGCCCCCATCGCCTACTTCTCAAAGACTATGTCCAGTGCGGAGCGCAACTATAGCCAACTGGACAAAGAGGCGTTGGCTATTGTTGCAGGGGTGAAGCGCTTCCACGAATATCTGTATGGACGGCGTTTCACCATTGTCACCGATCACAAGCCGCTTTTGGGCCTCCTCGCAGGCGACAAGCAGACCCCAGCCTTCATGTCCCCACGAATGACGCGTTGGGCCATCTTCCTCGCCGGCTACTCCTACAGCCTCGTCCATCAGCCCGGCAAAGCCATCGCTAACGCCGACGCGCTCAGCAGATGCCCATCCGCCGACGCCGTGGAAGATCCAGCCCCCACGCTCGAGCTGCTGCACATTGACAACGACAGCAACTGTCCAGTAACATCTGCCGACGTAGCGACGCACACGCGGGCTGACCCCATTCTTCGCCAAGTCCACTCCTGGGTCTTAAGAGGCTGGCCGGCCCAAATTGACAGCGACGACTTCAGCCCTTTCAGCCGCAAGCAAGGGGAGCTGTCCACCATGCGCGGCTGTTTACTATGGGGAGATCGGGTGCTGATTCCCGGCGCGCTGCAACGACGGACTCTTGCCGCTCTGCATAAAGGACACCCGGGCATTGTCCGGATGAAAGCCCTGGCACGGAGCTACGTCTGGTGGCCAACACTGGACAAAGACATTGAACAATGGGTCGCCAGGTGTAGCCCGTGCCAAGAAGTCAGACCTGCACCACCTCAGTCTGACCCGACGCCCTGGGAAACCCCCAGCTCCCCCTGGTCGCGCATTCACATAGACTTTGCTGGCCCCATTCACGGGCACCATCTCCTCATCGTGGTGGATGCCTACTCAAAATGGCTGGAAGTCGTCCCCATGGCATCAACCACGACAGAAGCCACGATCCGGGCACTCCGGCGCCTTTTCGCAACCCATGGACTTCCAGACATTTTAGTCTCCGACAACGGACCTCAACTTACGTCCGTGCCCATGGAGACTTTTCTTGCAGGGTTGGGCATCCGCCATGCCCTCTCTGCCCCTTACAGACCGGCCGGAAATGGACAGGCTGAGAGGATGGTGAGGCTCACCAAGGAGTCGCTCGCCAAGATGGGACCGGGGGATTGGCAGGAGCGCATTGACACATTTCTGCTCACACAGCACATCACACCCCACTCTGCCACCCGGAAATGCCCTGCCGAATTGTTAATGGGCAGGCGGCTCCGGTCACCCCTGGACAGACTGCACCCGCAATATACTTCAGAGGTGCCCGCATCAGCCAGCCGTCAACTTCGCCAGTTTTCCGTCGGCGATGCCGTGTTCGCTTTAAATTTCCACGGCTCGCCTAAATGGCTTAAAGCTACAGTACACAGCACAACCGGTCCCAAATCCTACCGCGTTGAGCTGGAAGATGGACAGATCGTGAGACGTCATCTCGACCAGCTCCGCAAAAGGTGGAGGGAAGTAAGTGAAAACCATCCCGACGAGGTAGGCCTAAACCACCCCGACGAGGTAGGCCTAAAACACCCCGACGAGGTAGGCCTAAACCACCCCTACGAGGTAGGCCTAAACCTCCCCAACGGAGCAGGCCAAAACCACCCTGGCGAGGTAGGACTACCCCACCCAGACGAGGGAGGCCGCCAACATGCGGGAAGAACAAGCACCCCTACACCGAGCTTAACGCCAAACCCGGCCAGCCAAGACATTCCGGAAAGCTACCAAGAACAAGTAGACCGGGGACAACCCAGCAGGGGAAGCCAACATCAACCCTGCGAAGTAGGCAACTGGCAGTCCAGAGACGGGGACCTCCAGCCAACACCACAGGAGGCCCTACAACAACCCGCCGACTGCGCAGAAGACCAACCCTGCGAGGAGGGCCACCACCACCCCGGCGGGGTAGGCCAACACCAACCCAGCATGGGCGAGCAGCCCAGCGCACAGAAGGACTCGCAACCACCCCCCCCAGGCCAGCCGCGCAGAGAGGGCCTACACCACCCCTGCAAGGTAGGCCTACACCACCCCGACAGAGCCGACCCATCACCAATGTCGTCCGCCTGTCACCCCGGGAGTAAGCCGGACTCAACCAGGGGACCCGGGGGCTTAACCCGACCAACACCGCCGAACTCGCACCCTGACCCAGACCGGCGCGACCCTATCCCAGCGGGGAACCGAGAGAGACCCAGGGACCTACCGAGGCTCAGGAGTTCCGGACCGGTCGACAGCAGGGATCCAGGATCCGTGCAGGAACGAGGCAGACCAGCATCCACCGCAGGCGGAGATCCGCGACCTGGCCGGAGGTTCGGGAACAGAGCCCGCGTCCTCTACAGCCAGATCCAGTCCGGCACCGGAGCGGAAGCCCCGAGCAGAGCGGACACCCTCTGTCCACGAGAGTGCCCATCCGAACTGTGAACTGCGCAGGTCTACGCGGGCACGTAGACGTCCTGTTTATCTCAGTGATTATTTCCCTGATAGACTGACTAAGAACTAGGGGGGAGGAGTGTTATGTCCTTATAAGGACATCCGCCTGGGATTGGCTGAAGATCCTTTCGGCGGGAGTTTGAATCCCTGTCAGTGGGCGGTGCGTCTGCCGGAGCAAATATAAGGAGAGCTCCGGCAGCGCACAGGCAGTTCAGTTCTCGTTAATAAACGTTGTTCTTGAACTCAGCTGGTCACTCTTCTTTCCTGCGCCGATCTAACAGAGACCTTCAACAGCCTCCATCTACAGTCAATTAGGATGATGACCCTTGAATGCAGAACATCTGGAACCTGCATGGACTCTATTTATTTATTTATTATTAAAATTCATTTATTATTAAAATTTATATGCCGCCCTTCTCCCGTGGGACTCGGGGCGGCTCACAAGGTTAAAACCACAATAACAAAATTCTAAAATATGGTCCAATTTAAAATCCCCAAGTTAAAAACCCCATAACTGGTCAGGGAATTTGATGAAGCAGCCATGTCTTCAGGCCAGCATGGAAAGTGTGGAGATCGGGAGCCGTTCGGTAGGTAACCCATTCCAGTGTAGCCATGTTTAGGCAGCTCCACCAAGACTCATTCAGAAATGATCCCGGTCTAAAATGGGAGAAGGTGCAGGGGGGCTTCAAAGTAACCCCTTTGCTTGGCCATGTCTTCTTTCAAGATCCCAATTCTGAAGGTAACCAAATGTTGAAGTTCACCGTCAAAGAGACGGTCTTTCCAGCAGCAGAAGAAGGTTCCTTAGATAAATGTGACTTCAAGGAAGACGGGGTGAGTGATTGATATCAATGATGGGGTTGGTCATTATTGTAGATGGAGACAGGGCCACGGGACCTCTGTAGGATCTTCTTGGCAGAGATAAAACTGGTTGTCCATCCCCACTGGGTTGAAGGAAGATCATATTTAAGATTGTCTCTTCCCCTTCTACCTTTGTCTTGAGGGACATTATTCCTCTTGGTTCTTCAAGTCAATTCCTTGACCAAGATCCATGGATAGAAAAAGGACTCAACAGTTAATTAACCCTACAATAGTTGTCTCCTTTATCCCAAAGTATGCCTCCGCTTGGCCATGTCTTCTTTCTGGATCCCAATTCTGAAGGTAACCAAAAGTTGAAGTTTTGGAGACCTCAATGAGGGCCAATAGGACTTCTGTAGGACCTTCTGGCAGAGCTGAGACTGGTTGTCCATCCCTACTGGGTTGAAGAAATTTAAAACTGCTTCTTTTGTCTTCCATCTTTGTCCTGAAGGACAGCCTTCCTCTAGGTTCTTCCAAGTCAACCATTAGGGTCAGCTCCATGGATGGAGAAAGAACCAACACTTGAACCCATCAGGAGTCGCTTCTTCTTCCCCCCAAGGGTGAATGGAGAGGTTGAACCAGTCAAGTCTTAGCCCAAAAGCATCTTGGGGTCTTAGCCCAACTCCATGGATGGAGAAGGAACCCAACCCTTGAACCTTTCCATAGTTATATCCTATTCTCCTAAAATATCTATGGATGCTGAAGCATCTTAGCTTGTCCAACATTGCTCAGGAAGGACCCACTTGAAGCCACATCAGGAGCTGATTCAAGATCTTCCCATGGGAAAACCAGATGGGAAGGGGCTTCATTCTCACCAGGTTTCTTCTCCTCTGTAAGTGGTCAGAGAACGCTCAGGCAACTTCTTCCTTGGGGAGAAGTTGCCAATGGCTTTTCTCAACTGTGACACCATGGAGGGAATAATAGAGGAGAAGGAAGAAGAGGTGGAGGAGAAGGAAGAGGAGAAGGGGTAAGGAAGGAAGAGGAGGAGGGGGTAAATAAGTGGTATGGTGTCTGGGACTTCTGGTGATGAGTTCCAAACCTTAGAAGAGAGGTTGAACAATTGGCCAGGTAGAAGAGATCTCATGGGAGGGACTAGCACATTAACAATTTCTGGTGGCAAATTAACAATTTCTGGTGGCAAGTCGTTCCACTGGTTAATTTTTCTCCTTGTCAGGAAATTTTTGCTTAGTTCCAGGTTGATTCTCTGCTGGATTAGTTTCTATTCATTGCTTCTTGTCCTGCTCTCAGGTGCTAAATTTTGAGAATAGTTTGACCCCCTCTTCTTTGTGGCAACCCCCTCTCAGCAGTTGTTTAAAAAAGAAATAAAAAACCCATTTTTAATCTGCATTTCTCAAATCAAGTTCCTAATTAATGTCTTTTGCTTTTAAACTCCTAAAATTACCTCCTACCCTCCCCCACAGCCCCATAGTGGGTGAGAATCTCCTCCTTAATTTGCAAAGGATATAAAATAGCATCCGTTCCAGTGGTGAGTTGCCCCCAGTTCGAACCAGTTTGCAAGAACTGGTAGTAAAACCGGTGGGAGGCCCCACCCACTGCCCCGGATGTCATCATCGGCGATCTGCAGAAGCAAGGCACACGTGTGAGTGAAGCGAGCGCATGCGCACGATCCTGTTGTGAACCGGTGGTAAAGGAAATAGAACCCACCCCTGTTTCATTGATTGAGCCTGGATTGCTCAGCAGATTAAAAGCATTGTGATTAATACCAGCTGTCTGCAATTACTGTAAGTTTGAATCTCACCAGGCTCGAGGTTGACTCAGCCTTCCATCCTAGGTAGGTAAAGATAGTTAAATTGAGGGGCCAGTTTGTGGGGGCAATAAGCTGACTTTGTATAAATATACAATAGTATGAAGGTTATCGCTTCACGCATTGTAAGCTGCCCTGAGTCTCCAGAGAAGGGCGGCATATAAATCAATTTTTTTAAAAAAAATTGTCCAGAAAGGCTACAGCTGCACAGTTTTCAGAGGTCCAGATCTGACCACATAGCAGCACAGAAGCAGAAAGAGGAAGGGGTTGGATAGGCTGTGGGGCTACCTGTTGGAGAACCAGATACAATCCTGTCCTTCCTCCCTAGGATTAGGATTTAGGATTTACTGGATTTATATACCGCCCTACTCCAGAAGGACTCAGGGCGGTGTACAGCCAACAATAAAAATACATACGTACAAAATTTAAAAACCAACTAAAAACAGATTAAATGAATTTGGCCCGGACAGAATTAAAACACCCCAATATAGGATCAGCCCAAACATTTGAAGAAATTCAAGAAACGTTTCAAGAAGATCAGGAATGGCGTAAAGAAAGTCACGAAGATAGGCACTAAGATCGGATTTCAGGTGGTCAGGAAGGTCATCCTAGGACAAATCATAGGATAAAGAAGGACCAGCCTCAGGTGTCTTGAGATCTGAGAAAACTCATTTCCGCAGAAAATGATGGTGATTCTCCGCTTGTCCAACTTGGATTGGATCCGGGCTTTCTATGTTTTTATGCAAATTCAAATTTTAAATAGAATTTGAACCCTGTACCCAAATTTTAAATAGAATTTGAACCCTGTACACAGGTAGAAAGTCAAACATTGCAGCGAAAAGAAGAGTTGGGGAAAAGGGTTGGATGAAACGGCATAAAATGTTTGTAACACAGCTTTTTCTTAAAAAATGAAAATAAATGCTGAAATGGGACCAAGTTAGTCTTTTCTAACTTGTGTAGTTGTGTCTAACTTTTTCTCATTTTGTGTAACGATTTTTTTTTTGTTCAAAAAACTAAAATCCACAAAGGAATAACTTGTAAAAATACAGCAAAAGTTTATGAAACAAGTCAGAAGCCAACTAATCACAAACCAGGAGATTTCCATTTTTCCATTTGAAAAATGGAAAAAAGACCCAGGCATGCTTAAGAAAATGAGCAGCTGAAGGGAGAAGGTGTTAAACATCAAACATTCCTGGATTGCTCCTTACTGAGAATTGCGGCATCCAACTTAACTCTGTTCCTTCCAAAAGACAATTTAGGCCCTTCTTAGCCTTACCTTTAAAAAATAGGGAGCAAATCAACCAAATTACCAAATTTAGTGGCAAAGACAGATGTTTTGTCAGCAGCAAAAAAATAAAATTTCTCCATTCATCATGCTACGATGGGGGAGACTGCCAGCTTCAAGAAAATTCTTACAGAAACAGGTTAAAGGATTATAAACAGTGGTGATAACTAAGTTGTTGGAGTCTTTTGTTTTTTAGTACCTCTTTTAGACAGGCTTTTATCGTTTTATTGCCTTGTTGCCTGCCAAATTCGGGGTGGGTGAGGACAATACATATTTTCTTTCTGTGTTAGTTTACACCTCTTACACATGAGCCATCTGATGGACTCTTCATTATTTCACAAGCCAGAAATTAACATTTCTTGATGTGTCAATGAGTTGACCATCATTAGAAGAAAAGTAAACAAATCAATACTCCCCAAATCAGGTTCTCCAGAATAGACCTTCACACTTCCTGCTTTTTATAACTTTAAAAACAGGACAACCTTTCGAAGATCATGGCGAGAGAGGCTTTGCCGGTTCTATATTGAGATTGTTTCTATGGCCACCCATCACACAAACAGATTAACGCAGGCATTCCTCGAGTTTTTATTATTTATTTATTTATTTATTTATTTGCCGTTCTTCTCCAGAGTCTCAGGGCGGTTTACAATGCGTTAAGCAATAGCCTTCATACTTTTGTATATACCTGCTTAGTAGGGCTTTCGCCCCCCCACCCCTCAACTGGTGTTCTTTTTTATACAAAGTCAGTTTATTGCCCCCACAATCCGGTTCCCCATTTTACCTACCTCGGAAGGATGGAAGGCTGAGTCAACCTTGAGTCTGGTGAGATTTGAACTCACAGTAATTGCAGGCAGCTGGCAGCTAAGTGCCAATTAACAGCACGTTAGTCCGCTGCACCACCAAGGCTCTCTAAGTTATGACTCCATTTCGAGCTATGATCGCAATGGAGTTGAAAATTTATGTTCCTAAGTGAGGCATTGTTAAGTGAGTTTGGCCTCATCTTATGACTTCTCTTGCCGCATTTGTTAAGTGAATCACTGCAGTTGGTAAATTAGGAACATGGCTGTTGTGGATCTGGCTTCCCCTTGACTTAGGTTGGCAAAAGGGCAAAGAGGAAGGGAAGGAAGGAAGGAGGGAGGGAGGGAGGGAGATATATGTGGAAGGAAGGAGGGAAGGAAAGAAATATATGGGGAAAGAAGGAAGGAAGGGATGGAGAGGGAGGGAGGAGGGAGGGAAGGAGATATATGCAGTGGTGGGATTCAAATAATTTAACAACCGGTTCTCTGTCCTAATGACCGGCTAGGTGGGTGTGGCCATAGTGGGCGTGGCCAGGGAGTATGACAGGCAGCATTCAGCCTCCTGCATCCCCCTGGGAACAAAAAACAAGTCGTGGGGGGGGGGTGCTGGCCCCCCGTGCCCCATTTTGGGCCTAGTAGGCCCCCCTGCAGCCTCCTGGGAGCAAAAACGGGCCATGGGATTACTTCTGGAAGGATCAGGAAGGGGAGGGGTAGTGCAGCCAGCAATTTAACAACCGGAAGTGGTGCGAAGCGCTGGATATATGGGGAAGGAAAGAAGGAAGGAGTGACGGAGGAAGGGAAGGAAGGAGAAAGGAAGGAAGGAAGGAAGGAAGGAAGGAAGGAAGGAGTGACGGAGGAAGGGAAGGAAGGAAAAAGGAAGGAAGGAAGGAAGGAAGGAAGGAAGGAAGGAAGGAAGGAAGGAAGGAAGGAAGGAAGGAAGGAGTGACGGAGGAAGGGAAGGAAGGAAAAAGGAAGGAAGGAAGGGAAGGAAGGAAGGAAGGAAGGAAGGGAAGGAAGGAAGGAAGGAAGGAAATTGTGAGAGATGTATTGTGACAATGGATTGCTAAACTGCACCTCTCCCCGACCATCAACTGACCATAGCAAAATCCAGGTTGTGGGCAAGAGTAATAAACCACACAAAGGATCTGTTCAGTCACACTCGGCCGTAGCCACAAAGGGGCTCTCAGACACCCTCCACACAACAAAAGGGAAACCAACAGACACCGGGAAGGACAATTAAGAATGACTCTCTTGAGAGAGTCACGTCTTATGACCAGCACCTACGCAATCCCTCCACACCAAGGACCACCCCCACTATAACACAAGGTCTCTGCACCCCATTTCCTTTAAGTTTAAGATTTGTGGGCCTGAAATTGTGGGATGCTCCATCAATGGAGGTTTTCAGAAGTGGACGGAAGCTATAAGGTCTCCATGGGGATTTTCAAAGAAGAGATTGGACGTCAGCCATTTGTCCAGAGTGGCATAAACAAGGGGTTGGACTAGATGACCTCTAAGGTTGTGGTGAAATCCAAATTTTTTTACTATCGGTTCTGCAGGTGAAGAGGTGGTAGAAAAAATGCTTTCAAAAGGCTCTGACGATCCCAGCTGAGTTGCCTGATCAGTAGAGACATTTTTTTCTTTTAAATGCCTCTGACGATCAGGCAACTCAGCTTGGATAATCAGAGGCTTTTAAAAGCATTTTTTTACCTACATAGTCATCAGAGCCTATTAAGATTTTATGTAAATTAGTCAAAAGTGTTGTAAAGACCTCCTTTCTTACAATCTTCATCATATCTAGAACGTATTTGCAAATAAGAAAACCCATTCATCTTGTTCATCCAGTTCTTGCTTCAACTTAAGTTCACCCTCTTCATCCAATAATTCACTATATCTAACAATTTGTTCCCTTCTAAATATTGTTCAATGTGAAAATGCTTCAATCGTTGATACCCAGATTGGAATTTTCAAATAATGCTGTTTTTTAATCGTCTCCCAGTTTAGTAACAAAGCCTCTTGTATATAATGTCTCTCTAAAGTACTCCTGTGTTTTTGTTCCGTTGTACCATAAAAAAGTGTGCCACCCCAACAGAAGTCATGTCCTTCTAAAGTTAATAATCTGGTATTCCTTAACATTATCCATTCTTCAATCCACATCAAACTTGTCGCTTGATAATAAAGTTCCCAATTAGGTAAACCAAAACTACCTCTCATTCTTGCATCTTGTAACAACTTTAATTTTATCCTTGCCTTTTTTTCCCTGCCAAATATATTTTAACGCCATTTCGTTCAATTCTTCAAAATAATTTTTTCCCAATCTAATTGGAATTGTCTGGATTCGCCAAAGAGATTGTAGAAAAAGTGGTTTTAGAAGTTAAAAAAAAAAAGTTGGCCAAGCCCACCCAGTCACATTACCACCACCACCATCAAGCCACGCCCACAGAACAGGTAGTACCAAATTTTGGATTTCACCACTGCTTCCAACTCTCTAATTCTGTTAGTCTTTTAAACGTAGGAAAGTAGGAAAAAGCCATGTATGAGTATGTATATATTTATTTATTTTTTTATTCATTTGTTCACTGCTGGAGTATCGTTTTGGGGAATGATTGGACGGACTGGGACATCATTTTTCTCTGCCGGTTTTCCTCAGATCGGAGGGCAGGGGGGTCCTTCCGAATTCCCTCTTAGAGGGGATGACCTTCAGGTCGTTGGTGGATTTCTGTCCGTTGTTATTGAAGTTGCTGAAAATGTTCAAGAATCTCTTGACCCTCCTTGGCTGATCCTAGAGAGGAAGAGAGGGACTGGGATCAGGGCTGGGTCTCTAACGGGTGCCCCCGGGGGTCCCCCAGCCCCTTCCTCTTTCTGCTTCCCCACTGCCCCGGGATCGGGCTTGGATTTCTGCAAAGGGTGCAGTTGTGGCATTTCTACACAACATAATGTCTGTGTGAATCAGTTGCTCACGTGACCCTGGAGATCTGCAACGGTCATTAAGCATGAAAAACGGTCCCGAATCCCTTTTTTAAACGCCGTTGCAACTTTGAACAGTCACTAAACGATCTTTTGAAAGTTGAGGACTAATTGTAAAATGGACATAATTCATCTTTTTCCCAGGGCTGTTGTAACTCTGGTCGCTAAACGAAACTGTTGTTGGTCTAGGATAGCCACTAAGTGAAAAATCACATCTGATTGTTGTAAGTTGAGGACCACCTGTATATCGGATGCCATTTTTGGAGTTTCAAAACAAAAGATATTCATTAGGGGACTTGATTTGGAAAATGCAGATTAAAAATGGTATTGCTGAGGAGGGTGGGGGGCTCTTCCCACTTTGGGGAAACGGGAGTCAACAGGTGTGATTTAAGCACAAAAGTTTGGCCTTTCAGCTTCTGGAAAGTGGAAGGCAGGAAGCAGAAAACACTTTGCGTGATCTTGCAACGATCGTTTTATTCAAAGAGGAGAATATATTTAAGTAAGTTTTTCACTTGGATATCACTTCTGGATTTGGTGCTTGTGATGAAAAAAAGAAAAAGAAACTTTGACTCAATTAGTTTTGTCCTTACAGAAATGGCTAATTGTATACTAATGCGTAAAAGCCAAAAAGTTGAGGCTGTAATGTTTTTATCTTGTATTCTGCTAAAAAGAATTGGAAGTCAATGCCTTTTCTTTTTCTTTTTTCCCTTGTACCTCACACTTTCCTTTCCCCTCTCTTTTTTCCTTCCCCTAATTTCCTATTTGCATTTTTCTTCGTATTTTATACATTCAATAAAGAAAAAGAAAAGAAAATGCTTTTATTTAGTTCAATTTATATGCCGACTTTCTCCGAAGACTCAGGGCAGCTTACAATGCATTTAAAAAACCATTATAAACACATTTAAAATTAAAATATTAAAACCCATTCACACCATTCGTGGCTGGATCTCACAAGATCGCAACAGCGAGATCAACGGCCCCAGGCTTTGTACAATCTTTCAAAGGTAATCTGTCATTCCCCTCCCACCCCATCCCTGCATTGCCTGCGATCGAGTGATTATTATCTCTCCTCTTATTGGGTTTCTCCCTCCCTCCCTCCCTTCTGGGAGAAGACCTCCCTCTCCAATGGTCCAAAGTCTCAAAATGAAGACACACAGACCAGCCTTGAGGGGGGCAAGGAAGAGAAACTCCTACGGCTTTGCCAGAGGTTGTTGGAAATTGGGAAATGGCATTCTGAAAATTGCAATCAAAAATGGACTGATGATGTAACCTAGTTACATCATCAAGAAAGTTTCCAAGCACCAATAACTCCATAGTCCTTTTCTTTTTCCTCCTGCTCCTTCTTCTCCTGCTCCTCTCCATAAAAGCCTTTCTCTTCCAGGTCTGCTGATGTTACTTTCAATAGTTTGGTCATAAAACATCTGCTAGAAAATCACCAAGCTCTGAGATCCCCAAGGACCAAACAGTCCTTCCTTCCTTCCTTCCTTCCTTCCTTCCTTCCTTCCTTCCTTCCTTCCTTCCTTCCTTCCTTCCTTCTTCTTTTTCTCTTTCTTTTTCCTTCTTTCATTCCACTTTCCCTCTGTCTTTCTATCCTTCAACCTCCTCCTCCTCCTCGGTTCAACCCTGAGCTACAAATATCCTCTTCTATTGTTTCCAGAAATGACTTAATTCTCTTTGCAGCATATCTCAAGACTGGGCTGGTTGCTGATTCAGGTGGAACCAAAGTTTGGTAAATGCCATACAAGTGGAAGCTGCTTTTCCAAAACCCATGCCCTATGGATGGCTTCAAGTGAGATGGGGTCTCCTCCATTTGGTGAATGGTTCAACACTCCTTCTAGGCTTGGAGCACTTCCCAATCACCATGGCATCTTCTTACCTTCTCGTCTTCGTCGTCTTTGTCATTGTCGTCATTGTCGTCTTCATCGTCGTCGTCCTTGTCTTCACAGTTGAGAACGAACACGGGGGGCGTCTCCCCAAAGACATAGTAGCCAGTGCACTCCATGACGTCCTGAGGAGGAGAAGGCAGCAGGGTGAGAACGATGACGGCACCCAGATTTCATTAGGCGGAGACCACCCTCTCCCTTCCTACAGAGGAATTCGCCCCCCACCTCCCTCCAACCACCTCCTGCTAGGAGGACATTAGACAAACTAAGATGGTTCAGCCTCAAGGTCTCCCTGGGTACAGTTACAGTCCTCGACGTACGACCAGAATCAACCCCAACATTTCTCATGGCTAAGCGAGACCCCACGGGTATCGCCTCGTTTTACGACCGTGTGAAGCATATCCCTGCAGTTGTTACGTTAGTTATTCAGTTGAACCTGGGTTCTGGTTTGTCAGAAAGTGGCAAAAGGGGGGAATCATGTGAACCCCAGGACTTTGCCACCGTCATAAATCTGAGTCAGTTGCCAAGCATCGGAATTTTGATCACGTGACGGTGAGGAGGCAGAGACGGTCGTAAGTATGGGCAGTCCTCGGCTTATGACCACAATTCAGCCCAAAATTACCAAACGAGATGTTAGTTGAGTGAATTTTGCCCCGTTTTATGAGTTTCCTTGCCACCCTTGTTAAGTGAATCATTGCACTTGTTATGTTAATAACACGGCCGTTAAGTGGCTTGTCTTGATTTTGCTCATCAGGTCACAAAAGGGGATCACGTGACCCCAGAGACCCACAGCTGTCATAAATACGAGTCAGTGGCCAAGCGGCTGAATTTTGATCAATGACCCTGGGGACGCTGAGACGGTCGTTAAGTGTGAAAAAGAGTTCTAAGTCCCTTTTTGAAGCACCGTCGTAACTTTGAATGGTCACTAAATGAAGTGTTGTAAGACAAGGACTGCCTACACTTCAGGGGAATTGCTTCCAAGGTTCCAGAAACCAGGAAGAGAAATGCTGATGTTTTTATAAGTAGCTTCTTCCTTTAATGCTTCTACGCCTGCAGACCGAAATCTTGGCCAACTATGAGCAACTATGTCAATTACCATATTTTCCGGTGTATAAGACGACTGGGCGTATAAGACGACCCTCCTCAGAGCCATTTAAGGCTCGTCAGAGCCTTTCGGGCTGGCCTGCCTAGTTACAGGAGAATGAGACCCGGCGTATAAGACGACCCCTGATTTTTGAGAAGATTTTTGTGTGTTAGAAAGTAGTCTTATACGCAGGAAAATACAGTATTTAAGGCAGACTTTGGCTTCTAAACTTTTCGGTCCCTTTTATAACTCTGGAATGTGTCTCCTCCCTCCCAGGAACGTGAAAGAGGTTGGCAGCCCTTTGTCTGAAATGGGAGAGAGTTGCCAGCTCGGGCAATGCCAGTGGACTAGAGGGCCTCCGAGGCCCCTTCCAACTCGGCTATTTGGAGGAGGAGGAGGAGAGAAAGACAAAGTGGAAGGGGAATGAGAAAAGGGTTCCTGCTTGAGCAGGGGTTGGACTAGAGGACCTCAAGGCCCCTTCCGACTCTGTGGTTCTGTCCTCTATCCCTCCTCTGTCCAGGGGCTAAGAGTTGACTTGGAGAAACGAGAGGAAGGACATCCCTCAAGACCAAAGTAGCAGGGAAGGAGAACTCCAGTTTCATCTCTGCCAGGAAGGTCCTAACAATCTCCATGGCCCTGTCTCCATCTAAAATACATTTCCAGCCCAGCTTGGTATCAGCCACTCACCCCGTCGTCTTCAAAGTCGCATTCTTTCAAGGAACGTTCTTCTTCAACCTCGCACTCCGTCTCCTTGATGGTGAAGCTCAGCTCTTGCTTGCTCTGAGAAAGAGGATCCTGAAACAAGACACGGTCAAACAGGACGTTAGTCTGGAGGCCACCTGACCTTCCTCCCACGTTCCCTTGGGATCATGCTGGTTGGGTCTTGACGGAGCCACCAGAATACATCTACAGAGCAGAGTCCATGCAGGTTCCAGAAGTTCTGGATTCCAGGCCCACCATCCTGATTGGTCCTAGTTGAAGGATCTTGAAGATCTTTGTGGTGGAACTGATTCCCCCTTTTCACCTAGCTTCCCACGAGGGAAGTGCCTACTCTACAAAAAGTGTAAACAGGACAATTCAAGTCTAGTCTAGAGAAAAGAAGGACTAGGGGTGATGATAGCAGTTTTCCAATATTTGAGGGGCTGCCACAGAGAAGAGGGGGTGAAGCTATTCTCCAAAGCCCCAGAAGGCAGGATGGATGGAAACTAATCAAGGAGAGAAGCAGCCTGGAACTAAGGAAAAGTTTCCTGACAGAAGAATCAACCTGTGGGACAACTTGCCTCCAGAAGTTACGGGTGAGGTCTTCAAGAAAAAGATTGGATAGCCTTTTGTCCAGAACAGGACAGGATCTCCTCTTTGACTAGAAGACCTCCAAGGTCCCGTCCAGCTCTGTATTCTAGGTTTCTAGGTTTCAGATCCACCATGGACCCAAACTGAAGGGTAGGTAGACCATAAATGAAGACTCCTCGAGATCTCCATGCTGGGAGAAGAGGCTCTTTTTCAGTTAGCCCTCAGGACGGCTTCCCACAAAGGATGGGCCCACCCTACTCTACCCTACAGAGGTCAGGATCAAGTCCTCGGTGGAGCTGAACTGGAGAATACGTACCCACTCAGGTCGAGGAACAGCTTCCAGGAGACGATATATGGAGTCTTCCCCAGATTTGCTGTTGTAGATGCTCACTGCAAGGTCCACAGCCTCGTCATAGCTCAGGGGTTTGTGTGGCAGTGAGGAGGTCCCACCGATCACAAGAGCCCCAACCAGCAGCCAGGTCTTCCAGAAGCAGCCTTCCATCCTTGCTTCTTCTGCTATGGAGCTCCACAGCTGATGTGGTTCCCAGGACCAGAAGGCCTCCTTATATACCCTGATGGGCAGGTCACCTCCTTGTTGAGAGGCCACCAGGGGTTTTCCCCCACTGAATTCTCCACGGTCCTTCCTGAAAAGGGGACGGGGGCTCAGAGAGGCTGGGATTAAACATTTATTCACCGTCCAAAAGGTTTTTCTGGCAGGTTTCCAGATCCGGTTTTCTTTCTTTCTTTTTTTTTAATTGAAAAAGTTTTACAATACAATTTTTTTATACCCCTTCCCCTCCCCCAATCCCACACCTCAACAACCACCCCCTCCCTTTCCCCCCTTGTCCCTCCCCCTTTCCCCCACTGACTTCCACTATTAAACAATCATATATAACAATCAACATCAAACAACTTTTTAGGTGAGATCCAGCTAAAAATATAACAAATTTAACCTTAAGTAATAAAGAATTAATCTAGACTTGTAACATCTGTTTCCCCCCTAACCAAATATATAATAACATAAATCATTTATAAAAAACTCATGGCAATCTAACAAATCTAACAAATATAATAATTATCTTAAAAAAAACTAATAACAATAACTTTGAGCATCATAAATTTTAGATTAAAATATCGTATAAATGTTTAACATTAACTATAATTCCCAATATTCAATCTTATTAATGTTTTTTGACCAATCATATATAACAATCAGCATCAAACAAAATAAGAAGAAAAACATTGGGTGAAGTAACAATTTTGACCTTAAGTAGTAAAAAATTAGGCTAAACTTATAACATCTTTTACACCCCTAATCGAATACATAATAACATAAATCATGACAATCTGACAAATATAACAATTATGTTTTAAGAAAAACTGATAAAACTAATTTAAATTCTAGCATGAAATATGATATAAATGCTTAACATTAAATCATAAATTTCTCTTTAAAATTAAATCTAAATGTTAACATAAATATATAACATAATAGAAATATAAATTCAATTATATAACAATATAATTAATATACATAATTATGAATCAAGTGCTAATTGAAACTTCTTACTTTGATATTTATTCTGCGTATATTCTACCCATTTCTTCCACTCCTTAACAAAAACTTCATGGGTCCTATCTTTTAGGTATGCAGAAATCTTAGCCATTTCTGCAAAATTCTGCATCTTCAATATCCATTCTTCTATAGTAGGTACACTATCCTTCTTCCAATATTGACCAATCAGTAATCTGGCTACAGTAATCATGTATAAAATTAATCTCGTTTCAGTTGATGAACTATTCCCAACAAAAGAAACTGAGGAGAAAATTCAAGCTTCTTCTTCAAAATGTTCTGCATTACCCACCAAAGTTTAATCCAAAATGCTTTCAATTTTCTGCACGTCCACCAAATATGAAAATATGTTGCATCCAAACAATCACACCTCCAACATTTAGGTTGAACATTTGGATACATACATGATAATTTTTTAGGATCTAAATGCCATCTATAAAACATCTTATAAAAATTTTCCCTCAAGTTCTGTGCTTGTGTAAATTTAACATTCTGGACCCAAATCTTTTCCCATGTTTCCAACATTACTGGTTCTGCTAAATTTTGTGCCCATTTAATCATACAATCTTTAACTAGTTCACCCTCTGAATCTCTTTCTAACAATAAATTATACACTCGCTTAATATGCATCGGCCCTTTACATTTTATCTGAGTCACCAAATCTTCTTCATGTAACATTAGTCCAATTTTCTGATCTTCTCTCCATCTCGATTGAAGTTGAAGGTACTGCAACCAAGTTAAATTCATTCCTTCTTCCAACAGAATATTCAAAGGTTTCAAACTCCATCTGCCCCCATCATTAAAAAGCATCTCTTTATATAAAACCCCCCTGAGTGACTTTATATTTGGCATAATCTGCCCAAGATCCAACCACAAAGGTATTTTGTAATCCAATTGAAGCTGGTGCTTCTTTCAAACTCTCATCAAAGCATGTCTCAAAATGTGACTGTTGAATACTCTATCCCTCTTATCTTCATAGAATAAATATGCGTGCCAACCAAATTGCAAGTCGTGGCCTTCTCTATTCAAAATTTCTGCTTTTGTTGTTCCAAACCAATCACCCACTTGTGTCAACACTGCTGCCTCATAGTATAGACGTAGGTTTGGAACTTTAAGGCCACCTCTTTCACGAACATCTTGCATGATCTTAAGTTTGATTCTTGGTTTTTTCCCATTCCAAATAAATTTATTTAAACCTGCTTGCCATTCCGTCAAGATTTTATCACTTTTAAGCACCGGAATCATTTAAAACAAAAACAGAAATCTAGGTAGAACGTTCATCTTAATAGCTGCTATTCTGCCAAGCCAGATCAGGTTTTCTTAATCTTGGCATTTCCCCAGCAACTCAGGCTGGGGAAGTTTGGGGTGGGGTGAGGAGTTGAGGTCAACCCATCTGAACGTGGTCTTTGAATTGCCGAGGAAGAGACGGAGAGGGAGAAGGGGGTTGGACTAGAAGACCTCCAGGGTCCCTTCCAACTGGGTTATTCTGATCAGGGGGAGGGGGAGAGAGAGAGGGAGAAGGAGGAAGAGAGGGAGGAGAGAAAGGTTTCCTTGGTTACCCTCTGCAGAGTCTCAAGTCTCTAGAGACTTTCCCAAAATTTGAGATTCGTTGAAGATTTGTGGGCCTGAAATTGTGGGATCAATGGAGGTTTTCAAAAGTGGGCTGAAGAATCACTGCTAAAAGGTCTCTATGGGGGTTTTCAGAGAAGAGAGTGGAGAGCCATTGGTCCAGAAGAGTATTGGTTCTCCTTTTGAGCAAGGGGTTGGACTACATGACCTCTAAGGTCCCATCCAGTCGTATGATCCCATGTTCACAAACATTTGTCCAGAATAGTATTGGTTCTCCTTTTGAGCAGGGGGTTCGACTAGAAGACCTCTATGGCCCCAGTGCTATGAGTATCTCCCCGTTTTACGACGATTCTTGCCCTGGCGGTTAAGTGAATTTGCTGCCGTTGCTAAGTCAGTCACAGGGTTGCTAAGTCAATCTTGACTTGGCTCGTCAGAAGGAGGCAAAAGGGGCTTCCTGTGACCCTGGGACACTGCCACCATCATAAATCTGAGTCAGTTGCCAAGCCTCTGAATTTTCATCACGGGACTATGGGGATTCTGCCAACGGTCGTAAGTGTGAAAAGCGGTCCTAAGTCCCTCTTTCAGTGCCGTTGTAACTTTGGATGGTCCCTAAATGAACTGTTGTAAGTCAAAGACTGCCTGGGATGGAAGGATGGATGGATGAGAGAGAGGGAGAGAGAGGACAGACATAATAGATAGATAGATGGATAGAATTGATAGATAGATGATAGATAGACACACAGACAGACAGACAGAGAGAGGAACAGAGAGATGATAGTTGAGAGGGGGGGAAGACAGAGAGAGAGAGAGAAAGAGAGATGATAGACATAATAGATAGATAGATGGATAGAATTGATAGAGAGATGATAGATAGACACAGACAGACAGAGGAACAGAGAGATGATAGTTGAGGGGGGGGGGAAGACAGAGAGAGAGAGAGGAAGAGAAATGATAGACATAATAGATAGATAGATGGATAGAATTGATACATGATAGATAGAGACAGACAGACAGAGAGAGAGAGGAACAGAGAGATGATAGTTGAGAGGGGGGGGAAGACAGAGAGAGAGAGAGAGAGAGAGGAAGAGAGATGATAGACATAATAGATAGATAGATGGATAGAATTGATAGATGATAGATAGATAGAGACAGACAGACAGACAAATAGAGGAACAGAGAGATGATAGTTGAGAGAGAGGGGGGAAGGAGAGAGAGAGAGAGAGAGAAGGAAAGAGAAAGAAACAGATAGAAGAGAGATATTTACCCACCATCAAAGATTGTTGTGTGTGTGGCACCACACAGTTGCGCAAAGGAGGCTGATTGTGCAAGGCCTAATTGTTGTCAGTTTGCCACCTTCCCTCCCGTTGTCCTATGACCCTTCGAAGGACGGCTGTGATGAGGCCACCTCCAGAGAGGAGAAGGACAGGCTGAGTCACCCCAACTTCGTGGGGAAAATCCTCACCAAAGAGGGAAGCCACAACTCAGCCGCTGTGGGGTGGAAAGTGCAAAGGGGAGCCTTTACTTAGGACTCTTAGCAGAACTGGAAATGGACATAAAACAAGTCAATAAGGCAGTCCTTGACTTATGACCATTGATTTTGTGGCCGTTTGAAGTTACAACAGCATTGTAAAAAAAAATGACTAATGACCATTTTCACACTCATGACATCAAATAGGGCAAAAATCACTTGTGTCTTACTTAGCAATGGAAATTGTGGTCATAAGTCGAGACTGTATATTACCTGTTTTCTCCTTCTTATTTCATCTTCCTAGCGAGAGATGCCAAGGGCTGCCTGGCTTTGAAAACAGGGAGAAAATTCTCCAAAGAATCCATTTAATGAAAATAAATAAAAATTAAAGTTAAAGTTAAAATTAATAAAATTAAATATATTAAATAAAATTAAAAATAAATCAGAATGAGAGTCAGAATGAGAATCAAAATCAGAATTTAAGCAGAAGAGAAGGAAAGGAAAGGAGGAAGGCTAAGAAAAGTGAACCTCCAACTGAAATTAAACATAACGAAGGAAAGAAAATGGAGATAAAGGAACAAAAGAAGAATATGTTGGGGGGAGGGGAAACTGGAAGCCCCAAATTTCCCCCAGAGAAACCAGGAAGGAATTTGCACAAGTGTTGTAAAAGCCCATTTCCCTCCTGACAAGAATCGCATTTTGCAAGAAATAGCCTCCCTCTGTCTCATTTCAGCATTTATTAAGTTGTTCTTAAAGCAAAAACATTTCTGCAATTTCTCCACTTCACTATTTCCCGAAACGGGTCTCTTCTGCAGGCTGCAACCTTTCCCTGCCCACCTCGATTCAGACTTTAATTCTATTACAAATGTGAATGTACACAATCATTGACAAAGCTCGTCTCTGATTGACGTCCTCCAAGGTCACCAAATGCTGGTCTAAGAGGGGGAAGTTGGAGGGAGATCACCGTCATGGGAGATCAGGGACGGGATCGTTCCGAATCTTCTCTTAGGAGGTGACGTATCCGGTAACAATCTTCTTTTTCTTGAACAATTTCCTAAGGCCTTTCTTGAACTTTCTGAAAACTCGGAGGAATCTCTTCACCCGTTTGGGCTGATCCTAGAGAGGAAGAGAAGGACGGTCTTTGGCCAGGACTGGGTCCCCAACATTCAGGACGAAAAGCAAGACACCTTCACTATAGTCCTCGACTTACGACCCCAGCATTTCTGCTGCTGAGTGAGACATTTTATTAAGTGAGCTTTGTCCCTATTGGACGACTTTTCTTGTCCCAGTGCATACGTTAATCGCTGCGGTTGATAGATGAGTAACGTGGTTGTTAAGTGAACCCCATGGACTTTACTGGTCAGAAGGTCGCAAAAGGGGTCACATGACACACTCACGCACACACCCGGGACACTGCGACCGTCATAAATACGAACCGATTGCCAAACATCTGAATTTGGATCATGGGATTAGGGTTAGGGGCATGGGGATCCTGCGATGGTCGTAACGGTGAAAAACGGTCATGAGTCACATTTTCCAGCCGCCGTTGTAACTTTGAACAGTCAGTAAACAAACTGTTGTAAGTCGAGGACTATCTGTACAGAATACAGAATTACAGGATTGGAAGAGACCTCGGAGGTCTTCTGATCAACAGGTGGGCCTCAACGGGACGATGCATGATATCTTTCAAAAATCCCAGAGCACCGGGAAATTACCTGAGGATTGGAAAAGGTTCCCATCTTCAAACAAGGGAAAAAATACAAACCTGGGAAACTACAGACCAGTGAGCTTAACATCAGTACCTGGGAAGATACTGGAAAAGAATAATCAAAAAACAGATCTGCGAACAGGTAGAAACAAATAAAGTTATATCTAGTAGCTTGCATGGGTTTGTGAAAAACAGATCATGTCAATCCAATCTTATTTCATTCTATGACAAAATGTCTAAATTAGTAGATCAGCGAAATGCTGTTTTCATAGTATACTTAGACTTCAGTAAGGCATTTGACACAGTAGACCACAACCAATTTCTAGATAAAATAGAAAAATGGAGGATAGACAGCATCACCGCCTGATGGATTTGTAGCTGGCTGACAAACCGTACTCAATGAGTAGTCTTTAACGGTACGACATCTACATGGAGGGAAGTAAGCAATGGGATACCACAAGGTTCCATCTTAGGCCCAGGACTCTTCAATATCTTCATAAATGACTTAGATGAGGGAATAGAAGGGGAACTCGCCAAATTTGCAGCTCATACTAAAATGGCAGGAATAGCCAACAACCCAAAAGACAAACTCGGGGTCCAAAAAAATCTTGACAAACTTGAACAATGGGCCCCATCAAACAACAGAACATTTAATGTGGAGAAAAGCAAAGTTTTACATTGAGGCAGGAAGAACCAAAGGAACAAGTACAGGTTAGGCAAATCCTGGCTCAAAAAGAGGGACCTTGGAGTCCTGGTGGACGATCCCTTAAACATGAGCCAGGAGTCTGAGGAAGCAGCCCAAAAACCTAATACCATCCTGGGTTATCTAAACAGAGGCATAGAATCAAAATCACGTGAAGTGTTAGGACTGCTTTATAAATAAAACCCTAATAAGGCTACACCTGGAATAATGCATCCAGTTTTGGTTACCACATTACAGAAAAGAGGTTGAGACTTTGGAAAAAGTGCAAAGAAGAGCAACAAAAATGATGAAAGGCCTGGAGACTAAAACATATGAAGAACGGTTGCAAGAGCTAGGTATGATGAAAAGAAGTCTAATGAAAAGAAGGACTAGGGGGGACGTGGCTGATTAATTTCCATCCACTGTTTCTTGTCTTGCCTTCTGGCGCTTTGGACGATACGGTACTGATGTGATTTGAGAAACACAGATGAAAAAACGGCCTGTTGCTTTTTTTTTTTTGAGCAGGGTAGGGGGCTTCAAGAAAGAAACCCTGCCCATTTCTGGGGCATGGGAGACGATGGATATGATTTAAGCTCAAACCCAGAACTTTTGAGTTTCAGAAGCTGGAATGCAGGAAGCAGAAAATATGTTTGCACAATCTTGCAGAACAATTAGTCTCTCCTTTTCCACCCCACCCCTAAAGAAAGCATCTTGAATCGAGTTATTTTCTCAAGGTGCTTCTCCCTCGCCTTCCGAGAAGACCTCCGTCTTCAATGTCTAAGTTCTCAAAACAGGGAACCTTAAGAGGACTCTTCACAGAGTTCTGAAGAAAACAGGAGGAGAAATTCTTATGGCTTTCCAGAAATGACTTAATTATGTTTAAGTCAACAGTGTTTATGTTTAATATCTCAACAGTGGGCAGGTTACTGGTTCACAAGGAGCCAAAGCTCAAATTATATCTATAAGTGGAATTTCCTCGCTAAAACGTGGCATAGAACTACTTCCTTCTAGATTTGAAGGTCCTCACAGGAGGGATCCCAGCACCTTCTAAACTTGTCCTGCTCCTCCTCTTATTATTTCTCCTTCTCCTCTTCTTCCTTCCTCCTCTCTGCAAATCCCCTTCTCTTCTAGCACTGATGACATTCCCTAGTTGGGTCATGAAACATCTGCAAGAAAAGCACCAAGCTCAGAAAGCACCAAGGACTTGATAGTTTAATGGAGGTACAAATTTCACAAATTATGTTTCCAACATGTCTCAACATTGGACAGGTGGCTGGTTCAGGAGGAGCCAAAGCTTGGGAGATGTCATTGAGGTGGAACCTCCTCTCTGAAAGATGGGGCAAATGTAGGACCTCAGGTGAGATGGGGTCTCTTTTGCCTTGTCAATGGTTCAACCCAACTTCTAGGGTTAGAGCTCATGGCAGGAGGCCCCATCCATCACACTGAGTTCTTCTTACCTTCTCCTTCTTCTCATCATCCTTCTTCTCCTCTTCCTCCTTGTTCTTAGCCTTATTCTTCTCCTCCTTCTCCTCCTCTTCTTCTCCTTTCTCCTCCTCCATTCTACCCACAACTACACAGGTGAGTACAACCACTGGGGGCCTCTCCTCAAAGAAGTAGTAGCCAGTACATTGTCTGACCACCTGCAGAGGAGAAAAATGCATGAATGAAAGAGAGAGGGAGGGAGGGAGGGAAGAAGAGGTTCCCTGAGGATGGGCTTCAGCACAAGTCTGAAAGCTTGGAAGACTAAATCTCTGGACCTGGTGACCGACTCAGATTGGATCATGCAGAAAAAAGATCACTGAGATTCAAACTATCGCCCAGAATTGATTACATGGAGATCACCATCTGATTTCCTAAGGAGGAACCTTAGGTCAGCCCCTGACATTGCTTCAACCATATCCTTCCAACATGGTTAGACAACCTAACCTGGTTCAACCAAGTGTTGGGTCCCTTCTCCAATCATGGTGGTGGACGTAAGTAAGAGTTGACTTGGAGACCCTAGAGGAAGAATGTTCTCCAAGACAAAAGTGGAAGGGAAAGAGGCAATCTTTAAATATGCTCTTTCTTCACCCCAGTGGGGATGGACACCCCGTTTCAGCTCTGCCAGGAAGGTCCTACTGGGTCTTCTGTAGGACCATGGCCCTGTCTCCATCTACAATAGATCACTAGCATCAATAACTCACCCCGTCTTCTTTGAAGTCACATTCATCAAAGAAAACCACATCTTCCAACAGGCACATGGTCTCTTTGATGGTGAAGTTCAGGTCTTGATGGCTTTCAGAAATGGGATCCTGAAACAAGCAGATGGTTAGTTTGAAGGCCATTTACACCTTCTCCCATTTTACATTGGAACTCTTTCTGAATGACTCTTGATGTAGCCGACAAATGTGGCTAAAGAGAGCAGAGTCCATGCGGGCTCCAGAAGTTCTGGATTCCATGCCCATCATCCTGACTGACCATAGATGAAAACTCTTGAAGAGCTCCATGCGAGGAAAACTAGGATGGCTGGATTCCCCATTTCTCACTAGCTCACCGGCAGTCTCAGAACTGCTGTCCATCAAGGATGGGTCTTCTCTACAAAAGGCTCTAAGCAAGCCTACAGTGGACTTGAACTGAAGAGTACATACCCAATCAGGCTCTGCAAGAACCTCCAGAAGCCGATACACACAGTCTTCCCCTGCTTTGCTATTGTAGATAGCCACTGCAAGGTCCACAGCCTTCTCGTAGGTCAAGGAATTATTATGTGGTAGTGAGGAGCACCCAAAGACTGAAAGAGCTCCAACCACCAGCCAGGTCCTCCAGAAGCTCCTTTCCATCTTTGGCTCTTTTGCTAAGGAGGTCCACAGCTGATGTGATCCTCGGGAACAGGTCTCCTCCTTTTAAGTCCTGATACGCAGGTCGTACGTTCTCTGGCTGACAGCCAAAATTTCCCCACACTGAATTTTCTGAGGTCCTTCCTGCACGCTCTCCTTGGGAGGGGGACCAACACAAAAGGGGAAGAGTTTTGTTCAGGTGGGAAACTGGAGTATAAAGAAACAGGTGCAGAGGAGACCCATGCAGAGTGATCGGTGTAGATTGTAATCACCTCCATTTTTTTCCCATTCATGAAGGTTAGGGATGGATGCCAAGGTGTAACTTGGCAGAGTAGGAGACCTTCAATAATATTGTGTAGGATTTTCCGTCTCTGGCATTTTCCAGGTTGCCTGTGACAACCGACAGCAATGGTGGTTGTGTTGCTGGCCTTCATCCCTCACTGTCATCTACGCTGCAGAGGTGGGTTTCACGTAATTTTACCACCGGTTCGCCGCACACTGAAAATGTGAGCATGCACGCCATCCATGCACAGACATAGCCTTCCACGGGTGGCATGTGGCTTGCATGCATGTGCACGGCTCAGAAAACATGGCTAAATAGGTCAGCATAGCACCGGGGTGAGTAGGCCGGACTACCCACAGGTTGCTAATACCAGTTTGCCCAAATTGGTCTGAAGCAGCTGAATCCCACCACTGCTCCGTTCCCTTCATCCTCGTTTTGCAGTCCGATTTGTTATTCCCTGCCACCTTGGAGTTTTCAGATTGAATTCTAGTCCTACATTCTCCCCTGGGAGATTTCTGAAATCTGTTGAGAAGCATTTCTCTATCCTGGCAACTTTTAGACTTGGGGATCTGCGACGGGGTTCAGATTTTTTTTTTTAAAAAAAGCGGATGGTCAAGTCTTCGCCAAGCCTAATTAAGTCAAGGGACCAAGCTTACTTTTGGGTTATTTTAGCAAGACACCCATGTAGGAGAAGGGATGGCAGGAGAAGGGATGGTGAAGAGGGGCATCAGTCTAGAATCCCTACATAGTCATAAGCAAACTAAGCCCAACTTCCTTGAGTGGCGCTGATCGTTAGCTATCTCTTAGCAAGGGCCAAGCATTAGTTGACTCTGTTATTCTGAAATATTATAGGGTCTCTGCTTGAGCTGTATTCGAAGACCCCCAAGATCCCCTCCAACTCTGATCTTCAGTTATCGGGGGCCCACAAAGCCCCAGATTCAGGGTGGGGAACCAGAATGGGGTTTTCTTTGACAAGTTTTATTAGCGCCCCCTCCCCCTCAATACACCCACATGCTTTTTGAAACAGAGTATTGACCGTATCATATCATATACAATTTATCGTATCAAAATATATTTTACTTCGTTACAGTTTCTGCCGAAGTGCTCTTTTTTCATGTTTGTTAATCAAATCTTAATTTTTCTATTCTTATTTCTATAAACAGTATCACCTTCAAATTCTATTTTTCCCATTCTTAATCATATACATTCTCCTTTAATTTTTTTATTATTTTTAAATAATTCATTCTTTATCTTAATATATTTAAACCTGTTTCTTCCATTTCATCTTTTTTTGTTCTACAGCCATCTTTCTCCTCTTTCTCTTCCTCTCCCTCCCTTCTTTTATCCTTCCTATCGACTTCTTTCCCCCTCTCCTATTCCTTCTCTACTTCTCCTTCCTTTCTCCCCTTCCTCCTTCCCTCCCCCCATCTAACTTTCTCTCCTACTCTTATTCCCCTTTCCTTTCTTGCTCTCCTCTTCCCTTTCTTCTCGGGAATCAGAATGTTGAACCAGCAATTTAGGAGGCTGATTGTCCCCATGGCCAAATTAAACCAATTTAAATTGGTTTTAAATGTGGGATTTTAAATTCGGGGTTTTATAATTTGAGCCAAATTTTTTAGTATTTTTAATTATTTTTAAATCTTGTCTGTCTTTGTGCTTTTAATCAGGCTGTACACCGCCCCGAGTCCTTCGGGAGAGGGGCGGTATAGAAATAAAATTATTATTGTTATTGTTATGTTTATTATGTTTATGTTTATTTCGGATTTATATACTGCCCTTTCTCCCAAAAAGGAACTCAGGGTGGTGAACAGCCAAAAAATTAAAACACATAAAATGCAAAAGTTATAAGGAACTAAAATGAATAAATTAAAATCCTTGGCTTCTCAATTTAAAACCCCCAAATCCATAAAATTCCAATTTAAAATCCCGAATCCATATAATTTAAAAACCCTATTAAAAAACATTTTGGGCTAGTCCGGCTTGTTGGAATAGGTAAGTCTTCAGGGCCTTACGGAAGGTGCGAAGGTCCGGGATCAAACGTATACTAGGAGGCAGCTCATTCCACAGGGTGGGTGCCCCCACAGAGAAGGTTCTCCTCCTGGGGGCCGTCAGCCAACGTTGTTGTTGTTGTTGTTGTTGTTATTATTATTATTATTATTATGGTATAGGGTCAGTCTATAGGCGGGACTGCCTGGGTCTCTTTTGTCAAGCATTGACCAAAGACCCATTGTCTTCTCTGGGATTGCACCTGCACTGTCAAACACATCCACCCCACCCCACCCACCCCAAAAATCCAGATATTCCCAACCCTGTTAGACCCTCCCCAACAGGTTCTGCATTTCTGACAATCTCCTCCTCCCCCAAGTCCCAGGACATGGGGCAGGAGGTGGGGTGAACGCTGCTGTTGGTGCGGTTTTGTGATTGAGATGGATTGTTTGCAATATTCATCTTTGTGCACCACCCTCATTGTGCGATGGGTGCCCATGGAAACCTTCAAACAACAGATAAAGAAATTCATATCTTCCACTCGGTGACCCTTGGAAGGGAGTCAAGTTTTTTCAAGTTACAAAAGGGAGGAAGTCTTAAGTAGCACGGGAGAGAAAAACAGGTCTGACGCTTTATTTATTTATTTATTTATTTATTGAATTTCTATACCGCCCTTCTCCCAAAGGACTCAGGGTGGTGAACAGATTAAGATTTCATATACATATAAATATATTTTATAAACAGTAAATAATAAATTGAGTCAACTTGGTGTATCTACTAAGACCTTGACATAGAATTTTGATGTTTATGCTAGCCCTGCTTGTTGAAATAGAAAGGTCTTCAGGGCACGTCGGAAAGTGCGAAGATCTGGGATTATTCGTATTCCAGGTGGTATTTTGTTCCAAAGCGTAGGTGCCCCCACAGAGAAGGCTCTTTCCCTTGGAACTACTAGATGACATTGTTTTAATGATGGAACTATGAGTAGGCCTATTCTGTGAGAGCGTATTGGTTGGTGGGAGGTTATCGGTTGCAGCAGGTGGTCTCACTTTGGTGTAGGGGTGAAGGTGCTGGCCTAAAAACCAGGAGATGGTGAGTTCTAGTCCCACCTCAGACATGAAAGCTGTCTGGGTGACTGTGAGCCAAACACAGTGGTGGGATTTAAGTAATTTAACCACCGGTTCTCTGCCCTAATTATTTCTTCCAACAACCACTTTGTCAAACTGCTCAGAAAGTTAACAACCGGTTCTCCCAAAGTGGTGCAAATTGGCTGAATCCTACCACTGGCCGAACATCAGGAGACGGTGAGTTCTAGTCCCCCTTTAGATATGAAAGTTAGCTGAAAGTTTTTTGGGCTATCTTCCTCTCTTCTCAAACTCCCTCACGAGGGTGTAGTTGTGGAGGAAATAGGAAGAGGAAGAAATATTAGCTATATTTGCTGCCTTGTATTATTTCTAAAAACAATAAAGGCAGTTTAAAAAACGTATACAAAAACTTTTACAAAGTCATCAGTTGAGTGCTACTGTATTATTGTAGCTCTTGTCCTTGGCAGCTACGGTATGCATTGTGATTATTGTTGGTTTAATACACTTTTAAGTTGGAAGCTTGCCCCGAGTGGCTATTGCAAAAGAGGTGGCTGCATTAAAGGATTAAAGCAAACAAACTTTCTTTCTTGAAAGAGAAACTCCAAGGTGTTGGCTAAGATTCACCAATGGTTTAAGGGAACATAATTAGAAAACAGTTCAATCAATCAATTGGTTAGAGAAGATTTGGAAAACCAGAGAAATTATGGACAGTACCTCATTATTTCTGGACTGGTGTTTGCGTAAAGAACTGGGAAATTTTTAGGAGTTTCTGGATTCAAAGATTAAAAAATTTAATGATTAACATTTTGTCTTCCTCTTATTTAATTTAGCAAGCAGAGTCACTACTCTGATGTGAATAAAGTAGGAATTATAGCAAATAAGAAATAAGGTGAATAAAATAAGAATCATACAAAATCAGATACCTGAACCCTAAACGACCCTCTCTATTCACATTATTATAAGGGAGAAGTGTGCTTGGTTGGAAATTCTATTAAGAATCAGTTAAAGCCCATTATTGGTAAATATATCTTCTGATGAGGCCTAGCTGTCAAGGAAGGACAAGCCATATGGAAAACATTTGAGGGGCATCACTGTCAAAGACACAAAGACATGTATGTTACAAAGAGTCACTTATTACCTAAGGACAGCAATAACTCTTCTGTATTGGGAATTACAGAACTCAGGAAGGTTTTCTAGCTAAAGATAATCTTATAAACTAGAAAATAATGGTTTAGTAATGGTTTAGTAATCAGGAAATGTGTCAATTATCATATAACAAGTTATGTTAACCATATATGGAAAATGCATGAGCTCACCAAACTCTTTGTCTTGGAAACATATATACTGTATTTTCCTGCGTATAAGACTACTTTCTAACACACAAAAATCTTCTCAAAAGTCGGGGTCGTCTTATACGCCGGGTCTCATTCTCCTGTAACCAGGCAGACCAGCCCATAAGGCTCTGACGAGCCTTAAATGGCTCTGAGGAGGGTTGTCTTATATGCCCAGTCGTCTTATACGCCGGAAAATACGGTAAACTGTATATCAGAGCTCTTTTCTTTGTTCAAAGTTTCAGGTACAAATTTGGCTTTGAACCTCCGGAAATAAATTGTCTCTGGCTGATCCAGGAATGTTGTTTGGTCCCTTCATTCCATAACAACTCATCCTTGAAAACAATGTGGGGTTGGAGAGCAAACTCTGCTTGCAAACTATTTAAGCAGAAAGGAGAAAAAGAGAAGAAGAAAAGATAGGAATAATTTAGGTAGTCCTCTACTTACGACCACAATTGAGGCCAAAATTCCTGCTAAGTGAGACATTTCTTAAGTGATTTTGTCCCATTTTTCAACCTTTCTTACCACAGTTCTTAAGTGAATCCCTACACTTATTAAATTAGAATTAAATTAAATTATTAAATTAGTATTAAATTAAATTAGCTCAGTTTTTTTTCTCGCCACGTACACGTATACATCCAAACTAGACTGTGTTGCTTCTCTGTGTCATATATGTGGGTATATACATAATTTTCTATTTATTTATTTGTTTGTTTATTTTAATTATTTATTTATTTAGTGTATATTGAGGGTGGTGACCCTTTGAGAGCTGTATGAACTGAATTCTCCCTTTAATATATGCCAATTAGCATACATTCAAAATGACAATAAAGTTATTCTAAGCCTAGTAACATGGTTGTTAAGTGAATTTGGCTTCCCCATTCACTTTGTCTTCTGAAACTCGGTTTTAACCACAGCTACCATGTGCTTTACTGCTCAACTGCTTAACTGTAACAGGAAACAGGAAACTCTACTTAGAACGAAAGAGCATAGAGTATATACCATACAGCCCAACTTGTAAACACTGCCATCTACTGACTGAATACTGTTGTAGTTATTGCATTGCATTCCAACAATGAATGCCAACAATTTACATGTTGGAAGGACGCAAAATGGGATCACAGCCGTCATAAATGCAAATCGGTTGTCAAGTATCTGAATATCAACCACAAGGATGATGCAATGGTTGTGCGTGTGAAAAACTCATAAGTTCCTTTTTTCTGGGGCACTGTAACCTCAAACGGTCACTAAATAAATTGTTGTAACTCGAGGAGCATCTGTATTGCAATCTACATAAAAATCTCAGAAAGGAGAAAGAATTGGGAATAAAGGAACAGAAACTGTTGAAATAGAAGGAAAACAAGAGAAGCAGGGAACAAATTAGAGGAAGGATGTAAAAACTGCTTTCGCCATGAACAAAATAAAAAATTATTTTTACGAAGGAGAGACCGTCCTGCTCTGTTCAGCGTTTATTTCCATTTTTTAAAAGCTGCCTTAGAAGTATTTCTGCCAATTTCCCCATTTCCTTCAACCCCTTTCCCTAACTCGTCTCTTCTGCCTGCCCTAATACAGGTGGTCCTCGGCTTACGACGTCAACTGAGCCCCAAACTTCTCTTCCTAAATCAAACAGCCGTTAAGTGAGTTTTACTCACAGCCTCTCTTGCCTCCATTAAGCAAATTGCCCTGTTAAGTTAATCATATGGTTGTTAATGAATCTGGCTTCCCATAGTTATGTGACCCTGGACAATGGAACACACCGTCATAAATACGAGTCAGCTGCCATGCTCCTAAATTTTTGATCATGTGACCGTAGGGATGCCATGATGATTGTAAGGGTGAAAAACAGTCATAAGTCATCTTTTTTCAATGGAATTGTAACTTTGAGCGGTCCCTAAATAGATTATTGTAAGTCAAGGACTAGATCTTATGAGCCAATTGCTACATGGGGGCCGCAGGAGCTGTGGAAATGTGAAAAAAGGGTTGTGAATCACTTTTCTCTCCATTGCTGATGTACTGTATTTTGGAACAGTCACTAAACAAACGGTCATAGGTTGAGGACTACCTCCTGGGTTTGGATTCTCCCAAGATCGCCTCGGCTTCCTGCGTCGATCAATTCTGCTTCGAAAATGCAGGGGAAACGTACAATCAAATGGGAGAAATTGTAATTTTTTTTTTAAATTAGATTTCTATGCCGCCCTTCTCCGGAGACTCAGGGCGGCTTACAGTAAGTTAAGCAATAGCCTTCATACTTTTGTATATTTTATACAAAGTCAGCTTATTGCCCCCACAAACTGGGTCCTCAATTGACCTACCTTAGAAAGGACGGAAGGCTGAGTCAACCTTGAGCCTGGTGAGATTCGAACTAGCAGTAATTGCAGACATCTGGATATTAAACGCCACTCAGGCTCCCTTTATTTAATCATTTAGCCAGCGTAGGTTTAAGAAGGAAAAACAGAGAATCCGCATCTTTTCCCGTGGAGATTTTTCTGGGATCAGAGTTTGGAGCCGTTCTGGATCCTCATCGTTTACCAGCGGAAATGGGAACCAACAGCCATTTGGGTTTTGTTCATATATGTCTTGATGCCTTCCTTGAAAAATTCCTTGAATCTCTTGACTCGCCTGGGCTGACCCTAGAGAGGAAGAGAAGGACCGCACACGTGGTCAGGGCTGGGTCCCCAACGGGTAGCCCCGGGGGGACCATCCAGCCCCTTCCTCTTTCTTCTTCCCTGCTCAGCTTCTCTCCTGCTCAATATTTTCCCATATCCCCAATTCTGTTTCCTCCGCTATATTTTATCTAGATTTTAGGATCAAATTTCCTATCCTTTCTCCTTTTCTTTTCTACTCGTTTTGGCCTAAATGGGTCGTGAACAGAATTACAGGTTGTCTAGAGCTCCCCGTCTCTTGGTGGTTGGGCCAAAGACACCTAACTGGGTTTCATGCCTTTGCCAGGACTAGAACTCCCCGTCTCCTGGTGGTTGGGCCAAAGTCACCCAACTGCCTATGGCAGTGCTAGAACTCAAGCTGAAAGGTGAAACTTTTGAGCTAAACTCACACCCATCCAGAAGTGGAATTCCCGTGCTGGTTCACCCAGCACCGGAAATGTGATTGCGTGTGTGTGTGCGGCATCACAAAACACAGCAATTCACTCGCACGTGCTGCCCTCACATGCATGCGGTGTTAAAAACACAGTGATATAGGGCGGGATTGTGCCCAAGCAGGTGGAGCAGCCACCTGGCCCTCTCGCAGATTGCCACAGCTTAATACCGCCTCTTCAGCCATCGTCTCCACACCCCAAAAGGCAGCAAAATCTCCTTCCTGTGAGCAATTTCCTTTCTGGGCAACTCCATTTTTAACCTGCGTTTCTCAAATCACGACTGCGATGAATGCGTCTTTGATTTGAGAGAGGTGGAGCTCTTGCCTCACAATCAGGAGTTCGATCCTAGGTAGAGGCAGACATAAGATCTCCTGCTTGGATTCGATGACCTACAAGGTCCCTCCCAACTCTGTGAATCTGTTCAATGCAGATTCAAAATGGCATTGCAGGGAAGGGGCAAGGGGCTTCAGGGAGGAGTTTTTGCCCACTTCTGGGAGCTCAGCCCTTAACCTTTCAACCTCAGAAACTGGAAGAGGGAAAAAATGCTTTTTTATGGTTTCGCAAAGCCAAATCTGCCTTTCTCCTCCCACCCCATCCCTGCAGAGCCTGGGATTGAGTGATTATTTCTGTCCTCCATGAGCTTGTCCCTTCCCTCTGAAGAAGACCTCCCTCTCCAAGGTCTAAAGTCTCAAAACTTAGAGAAGCACATCAGTCCACAGGAAGAGAAATTCCTACGGCTTTCCGGAAATTATTTATGTCTCCAGATGGTCTCAACAGTGGACAAGTTTCAGGTTGAACCAAAGCTTGGGAGATATTTCCTCTCTAAAACTCGCGGCAAATATAGGCTCTCAGCTGAGATGGGGTCTTCTCCCCCTTGCAAATGGGTCAACCCTCCTTCTAGGTTTAGAGCTCATCAAGGTTGCACCCATCAAACTACCTTCTTACCGTCTCCTCTTCCTCCTTCTCCTCCTCCCTTCAAACCCTCCCTCCCTTCTAGCCCCGATGATGTTCCCTAGTTGGGCCATGAAACATCTGGAAGAAAGCCACCAACCTCAGAGAGCTCCAAGGACCCCACAGTTCTCCTCCTTTCCTTCCTCCTCCTCCTCCTCTTCTTCCTCCTCCCCCCTCTTCAAACCCTCCTCCTTTTTAGTCCTGATGACGTTCCCTAGTTGGATCCTGAAATGCAGGTCTGCAGGAAAGCCACCGAGCTTGGAGAACACTAAGGACTTGTCAGTTCAGCTCTGAGCTACAAATTTCTATGGTTTCCACAAATTGCTTAATTATGTTTCCAGCATGTCTCAACATTGGGCAGGTGGCTGGTTCAGGAGGAACCAAAACTTGGGTGATGTCATTGAGGTGGAACCTCCTCTCTAAAAGATGGGGCAAATGTAGGACCTCAGCTGAGATGGTGTCTCCTTTGCCTTGCCAATGGTTCAACCCTTCTTCTAGGGTTAGATCTCATGGCAGGAGGTCCCATCCATTACACTGAGTTCTTCTTACCTTCCCCTCCTCCTCCTTCTTCTCCTCCTGTTTCTCCTCCATTTTCTTCCCTTCTTCCTTCTTTTCCTCCTCTTCTCTCTTCTTCTCCTCCAGTCCAGCCACAGGTCTACAGATGACTACAATCACTGGGGGTCTCTCCTCAAAGAAATAGTAGCCTCTGCATTGTCTGACCTCCTGCGAAGAGAAAACAAAACATGGAAAGAATCAAGCTATCCCCCAGAATTTGTTCCACAGATCCCACCACCTGCTTTGGCATGGAGAAATCTTGGATCAGCCCACAAGGGTGCTTCAACCATGTCCTTCATTAGACAAGCTCTGCCTCAATCTCCATGTGTACTTTAGAAGGGTTCATTGAAGGGTTCAAGTGTTGGGGTCCCTTCTCTATCAATGGTGTTGGGCCTAAGTGTTGAGTTGGAAAACAGAGAAGACACTCAAGACAAAGGTAGAAGAGAAAGAGGCAGCCTCAGATATGCTTTATCTTCAACCCAGTGGGATGGAATCCAGTTTCATCTCTGCCCAGAAGACCCCACGGATGTCCCATGGCCTCGAAACATTGCCAGTCCAGGTTAGCATCCATCACTCACCCCATCTTCTTGGAAGTCGCATTCCTCCAAAGAATGTTCACCTTCCACTGGACATACTGTCTCCTTCATGGTGAACTTCAGCATTTGAGTGCTTTCACAACTGGGATCCTGAAACAAGACATGGCGATTGACCATAGATGAAGGCTCTTCAAGATCTCCATGATAGGAGAACAAGATGGATGGATTCCTCCTTTTTTCAGTAGCTCACTGGCGGCCTCAGAACTATTGCACCTCAGGGATGGGTCTTCTCTACAAAAGGCTCTAAACAAGCCCACAATGGACCTGAACTGAGGAGAACATCCCCAACCAGGCTCACCAAGAGCCTCCAGAAGCTGGTATACACAAACGTCTCCTGCTTTGCTACTGTAGATGGTCACAGCAAGGCCCACGGCCTTGTCACAGGTCAGTGAATTGTGTGGAAGTGAGAAGACCCCACAGATTGAAAGAGCCCCCCACCCACCCACCCACCCATGTCTTCCAGAAACAGCCTTCCATCCTCGGTTCTTCTACCTTGGAGGTCCACAGCTGATGGGTGCGTCTCTCTTTTTCAGTTACCTCTCTGGACTCCTTCCCACCACGGATGGGTCTACTCTTCAAGGGCTCTAAACAGGCCAGGATCAAGTCCATTGCGGACCTGAAACGGAGAGTACGTACCCACTCAGGCTGAGGAGCAGCCTCCAGGAGACGGTAGAGGAAATTTACTGCTGCTTTGCTATTGTAGATGGCCACTCCAAGCTCCACGGCCTTGTCATAAGGCAACGGTTTGTGTGGAAGTGAGGTGGTCCCGCCGATTGTAAGAGCTCCGAACACCAACAAAATCTTCCAGTCCATCCTTGCTTCTTCTACTAAGGAGGTCCACAGCTGATGTGGTCCTCGGGACCAAGCTGTCTCCTTTTATGCCCTCATACGCAAGTTGTCCACTCACTGGTGGATGGTCAGGGGTTTTCCACGCCGAATTTTCTGAGGTCCTTCCTGCACAATTTGACACTTTGAGGAGTGGGGCTGAGAAAAAGCAGGGCCAATCAAAAACTGTTTTGTCCAGGTGGGAAACTGGAGGACAAAGAAACAGGTGCTGCACACCTGGAAGACTCATGGAAAGTGGCTGGTGTACATTACGGTCACCTCCATTTCTTTCCATTCACGAGGGCTGGGGATGGGTGCCAAGGTGTAACTTCAGAGTAGGAGACCTTAAAACAGGATCTTCCGTCTTTGCGTTAGGGTTGTGAACTGTCGAGTAGCAGTCCAGACTCCAGAGAAAAAACATGTCCCCCAAACTGTGATATAAATGAGGCACTTTGGTAAAGCGGTAAAGGTGCAGGCCGAAAACTGTGAGTTCTAGTCCCGTCTTAGGCATGAAAGCCTGCTCAGTTACTATGAATGAATAACCAGGAGACGGTGAGTTCTAGTTTCACGTTTGGCATGAAAATTGTCCGGGTGACTTTGAGGTGACACCAGGAGACGGTAAGTTTTAGTCCCACTTTAGGCATGAAAGCAAGATGGGTGACCAGGCCAATCACCAGGAGTCTGGGAGTTCTAGTTTCAACTTTAGCATGAAAGGTGGCTGGGTGACTTCGGGCCATCTCTCTTTCTCTCTCCCTCTCTCTCTGCCTACCTCACAAAATTGTGTGACTGTGGGGAAAATAGAAAAGAAAAGGATATTAGATATATTTGATGCTTCGAGTTATTTATAACAATAATGAGCACAGTTTTTTAAAAAATTTAAATAAAAATGAGGCTGTGACTTGGTTGTTATGGCATTATTGTGCCTGTTGTTGTCCTTGGCTGTCAGGGTATGTGTTGTCATGGTACTTGGCTTTATCGTATTTAACTTGGTTAGCTGCCCAGAGTTGCCGTTATGGGTGGCTACAGAAATGGATTAAAGTGAACCAAGCCCATGGAGAAACCCCATCAAGGGTGTTGGCTAAGAGTCAACTAAGACTTGAAACTACCTAATCAATCAATCAATTGATTGATTAGAGGCAATTGTGTCAAATTATATAGGGTCTCCTGCTCAAACAGGGAGTTGGACTAGATGACCTCCGAGGTCCCCTCCAACTCTGTCATTCTATGACTTTTCTGTAAAGGTCTCTTGCTTGAGTAGGGAGTTGGACTAGACCCCCCCCCAAGATCCCTTCCGTCCTTGTTCTTCTATGATTCTGTAAGGATCTCCTGTTTGAACTGGGGACTGGACTAGATGACCTCCAAGGTCCCTTCCAACACTGATGTTCTACGTTCTGAATCTTCTATGCTCAGGGCCAATCAGGAACTGAAGGACAAGGAAACAAGTCTTACACCTGGTAGACCCACGCAGGCTGGTTGGTTGGCGCAATTACAACCAACTCCATTTGTGTGGCTCCGAAGAGGTCAGGGATCTGTGCCAAGGTGTAACTTCAGAGTAGGAAACTCTTTTGTTCCTCCTAAAACAATCTGGAGTCTTTGGCACCCTTTGTCGCGCCTGTGACAACTGACAGAGGTGATGGTTGTGGTGCTGATCTTCGTTCTTCATTCCACTGGTTAATTGTGAGAGCAATTAACCAGCGGAACAGCTTGCCACCAGAACTTGTGCGTGCTGCATCACTGGAGGCTTTTAAAAAGAGATTGGACAGTTGTTTGTTTGAAATGGTACAGGTTCTCCTGTCTGAGCAGGAGGATGGAGTAGAAGACCTCCAAAGTCCCTTTCAGTTCTATTCTGAATTTAATTTAATTTAATTTAATTTAATTTAATTTAATTTAATTTAATTTAATTTAATTTAATTTAATTTAATTTAATTTAATTTAATTTAATTTAATTTAATTTAATTTAATTTAATTTAATTTAATTTAATTTAATTTAATTTAATTTAATTTAATTTAATTTAATTTAATTTAATTTAATTCAATTCAATTCTCACCCATGCCTGCCCTCACATCGGCCTCATGTTGTCGCCTGTTTTATCCTTTTGCCCACAGGAGGTTTCAGGCTAAATTATTGTCCTAAATTCTCTACTCAGAGTTGTCATAAAGCATTTATCCCACTTGGCAATTTGAAGACAGCCAGCTGCATGACTTTAGGCCAATGACTAGGTGATGGTGAGTTCTAGCCTTGCCTTAGATATGAAAAGGAGCCTGGTAGCTCAGCAGACTAAAAGCATTGTGATTAACACCAGCTGTCTGCAATTACTGCAAGTTCGAATGTCCCCAGGCTCAAGGTTGACTCAGCCTTCCATCCTTTCTAAGGTAGGTCAACTGAGGACACAGTTTGTGGGGGCAATAAGCTGACTTTGTATAAATATACGAAAGTATGAAGGCTATTGCTTAACGCATTGGAAGCCGCCCTGAGTCTCTGGAGAAGGGCGGCATATAAATCAAATTTTAAAAAGAAGAAAGAAAGAAAGAAAGAAAGAAAGAAAGAAAGAAAGAAAGAAAGAAAGAAAGAAAGAAAGAAAGAAAGAAAGAAAGAGGGAGGGAGGGAGGGAGGGAGGGAGGGAGGGAGGGAGGGAGGGAGGGAGGGAGGGAAGGAAGGAAGGAAGGAAGGAAAGAAAGAAAGAAAGAAAGAAAGAAAGAAAGAAAGAAAGAAAGAAAGAAAGAAAGAAAGAAAGAAAGAAAGAAAGAAGAGCATTCAGCTGCCTGCAATTACTGTAAGTTCAAATCTCGCCAGGCTCAAGGTTGACTCAGCCTTCCATCCTTTCTAAGGCAGGTCAATTGAGGACCCAGTTTGTGGGGGCAATAAGCTGACTTTGTACAAAAATATACAAAAGTATGAAGGCTATTGCTTAACGCATTGTAAGCCGCCCTGAGTCTCCGGAGAAGGGCGGCATATAAATCAAATTTAAAAAAAAAAGCAGCTAGGTGACTTTGGGACAATCCACCAGGTGACAGTGAGTTATAGTTTTCCTTTAGGCACGAAAGCCACTGGGTGATTTTGAGCCAATCACCAGGAGAGTGGGAGATATAGTTCCATTTCAGGATGAAAGCCAACTAGGGCCAATCATTAGGAGACGGTGAGTTCTAGTCCTACCTTAGCAAGCAAACCAGCTGGGTGACTTTGGGCCCAACCCACCACACAGGGTTGTTGTGTTGGGGAGAAGAGAAGAGAAGAGAAGAGAAGAGAAGAGAAGAGAAGAGAAGAGAAGAGAAGAGAAGAGAAGAGAAGAGAAGAGAAGAGAAGAGAAGAATAGAATAGAATAGAATAGAATAGAATAGAATAGAATAGAATAGAATAGAATAGAATAGAATAGAATAGAATAGAATAGAATAACAGAGTTGGATAGGACACTTGGAGGTCTTCTAGTCCAACCCCCTGCCCAGGCAGGAAATCCTACACCACTTCAGACAAATGGCTATCCAACATCTTCTTAAAAACTTCCGGAGTTGGAGCATTCACAACTTCTGCAGGCAAGTAGTTCCACTGATTAATTGTTCTCACTGTCAGGAAATTTCTCCTTCTAAGTTGCTTCTCTCCTTGATTAGTTTCCACCCATTGCTTCTTGTCCTGCCCTCAGGGGCTTTGGAGAATAGCTTGACTCCCTCTTCTTTGGGGCAGCCCCTGAGATACTGGAAGACTTCTATCATGTCTCCCCTAGTCCTTCTCTTCATTAAACTAGACATCTCCAGTTCTTGCAACCGTTCTTCCTATGTTTTACCCTCCAGTCCTCTCATCCTCTTGGTTGCTCTTCTCTGCACTCTTTCTAGAGTCTCCACATCTATTGTACATCGTGGCGACCAAAACTGGATGCAGTATTCCAAGTGTGGCCTTCCCAAGGCCTTATAAAGTGGTATTAACCCTTCAGGTGATCTTGATTCTCTCCCTCTGTCTATGCAGCCCAGAACTGTGTTGGCTTTTTTTTGGCAGCTGCTGCACACGGCTGGCTCCTATTTAAATGGTTGTCCACCAGGACTCCAAGATCCCTCTCACAGTTACTACTATTGAGCAAGGTACCACCTGTGCTATACCTGTGCATTTGGTTTTTCTTGCCTAAATGTAGAACCTCACTTTTCTCACCATTGAATTTTCCTTTTGTTAGATAGGGCCCAATGTCCAAGTCTGTCCAGATCCTTCTGTCTCTTGAGCCTATCATCTTCTGGAGTGTTGGCTCTTCCTGCCAGCTTGGTGTCATCTGCAAATGTGATGAGTTCCCCATCTCTCCCCTCCTCCGAGTCATTGATGAAGATGCTGAAGAGCCCTGGGCCTAAAACAGAGCCCTGGGGAACCCCACTGCCTACTTCCCTCCGTGGAGATGCATTTCCATTGAGGACATCACGTTGAGTGCCGTTGGTCAGCCAGATACGAATCCATCTGGTGGAGATGCTGTCTAACCCACATTTTCTACTTTATCTAGTAGTAGGTAATGGTCTACTTTATCAAATGCTTTACTAAGGTCCAAGAAAATCATATCAACAGTATTCCTCTGGTCCACTAATTTTGTCCTTTGTCAAATAGGAGGAGGAAGGAGTATATTAGCCACCTTGAGTTGCTTACAAACAGAATAAACATGGGATAAAAACATCTAAAGGATAAGAGGCCGTGAGTTCTTGCAATGGGATTTTTGTTGATTTTGTTGACTCCCATGTGAACAAGTAGTTTTCGACTTATGACCACAACCGAGCCCCAGATTTCTGTTGTTAAGTGAGACATTGGTACCTGGAACCAAGGATTATCTGTAATTCTGCTCACAGCCAAGTTAGGCCCAAAAGAACAATAAATTCGATCCTCAAAATCAAGACAAAATATCACGAAGCAAACAGAATTGGAGACAAAGGATGAGAAGTTGTTGGAAAAGAAGAAAAAGCAATATTCTTGCCCAGAGAAATGTTATTATTTATTTATTATTCAGAAAATTTACACAGCTTTTTAAATCAATCTTGGTGACTTCGGAGCGCTTTCAAAATACAGATCGTCCTCAAGTTACAACAGTTCATTTAGTGACTGCTCCAAGTTACAACGACACTGAAAAAAAGCGACTTATGACCCTTTTTCAGACTTATGATCATTGCAGCATCGGTCAAAATTCAGACTCTTAGCAACTGACTCACATTTATGACGGTCGCAGTATCCCGGGGTCACATCATCCCCTTTTGCAAATTTGTCAGGAGTCCATGGGGAAGCCAGATTCACTTAACGACCATGGGACTCAATTGAGAAATGCAATGATTCACTTAACAACGGTAGCCAGAAAATTCATCAAATGGGACAAAACTCTCTTAACAAATGTTTCATTTAGCAACATAAATTTTGGACTCAATTCTCATCGTAACTCGAGGACTATCTGTAGAGACAGGATGGAAAAACTGATTTTTCTCCCCAAAAGACTCATATTTTGCAAAGCCTTCATCCATCTCATTTCGGCTTTTACAGGTTATCCTCGACTTATGACCACAATTGAACCCAAAATGAAAAAACATGCCCCATTTTACAATCATCCTTGCCGTGTTCATTAAACAAATGGTCATTAAGCGAATCCGGCTTCCGCTTTGATTATGCTTGTCAGAAGGTTGCCAATGGGGATCATGTGACAGCCCCCCCCATGCGACCGTCATAAATATGAGTCAGTTGCCAAGCATCTGAATTTCGATCACGTGACCACGGGGAGGCTACAACGGTCGTAAGTGTGAAAAAAAAACTGGTCCCGAGTCCCTTTTTTCAGTGCCATTGGAAATTTGGATGGTCACTAAATGAACCTTTGTAAATGGAGGACTGCCAATATTGCCATTTTTTTTAAAAAAAGCTGGGTTACTGATTCTAAGTCGCACGCTCGTTAAGAGAGCCTGGTCAAAATTCTTCGCCCTAAACACAGGTCTAAGCGGGAAAAGCAAAGCTGGAAAAATGTGGAAAGTTTTTTTTTAATCGAAGGAAGACTGGAAGATTCGGTCTTTCTGAATCACGGCTTAAATGCGGAAATTTACGCCGAAGACAAAGTGGCTATTCTGGAAGAAATCGCGAATGCCATTCCCGATTGTGTGGAAAAAGTCCTTGAATCTCTTGACACGTTTGGACCCATCCTAGAGAAGAAGAACGTAGAACACAAGAGTTGTAGGGGACCTCCGAGATCATGTAGTCCACCCTCCCCACTCTAGCAGGAAACGCTTTTCTCTTTCTCCCCTTCTCCTTCTCGTCCTTCTTCTCGGAATTACAGAGTTGGAGGGAGCTTGGAGGTCATCTAATCCAACCCCTTCTCTAGAAGGAATCCTTTCTCTCCTTTACTTCTCCTCCTTCCGCTCCTCCTCCCCCTCCTCAGAATTACAGAGTTGGAGGGGATCTGGGAGATCATCTAGCCCAGCCTCCTATAACGTTTAAGACATATCGTGGTCCAAATTCTCAATGGAGATGGGGGTCTCCTCCCACCTGGCAAACAGTTCGACCCTCCTTCTAGACAATCCTAGGAGCTTCTTACCTTCTTTTCCTCCTCTTTCTCCTCCTCCTTCGCTGATCCCTCCACAGTGTCACAAGTGAGAACAGCCACTGGGGGCTTCTCCTCCAGGAAATAGTAGCCTGTGCATTGTCTGACCAGCTGCGGAGGAGAAAAAAGTGTGGTGAGAATCAAGATTCCATGGAGACTGTTAGGTATATAGTTTTGGCAGGAAGTTTAAAAGGTAATTGGTCAATTGTGATTGGTCAGCTCCCTGACCGGCAAGATATATGAAGGGAGCTGTGTTACTGTAACCTTTGCTGAAGTCACACCCTGAATTAAAGAGCTGTTGTTAATGAAGGCCTTGCTTCTGCCTCATTAATCACCCAACTTAGAGACCACCATCTGCTTTCCTATAGAGGAATCTTGGAATCTTGGACCCTTCCAGGACAAAGTTAGACAATCTAAGCTGGTTGATCCTCAATCTCTCCATGTACACTTTAGGAGAACAGGAAATAACTTTTGAAGGGTTCAAGGGTTGGGTTCCTTCCCCATCCTTGTATCTGGGCTTAAGAGTTGGCTTGGACAACCGAGAAGTAGATGTCCTTCAAGACAAAGGTAGAAGTTGAAGAGCTCTTTCTTCAACCCAATGGGGATGGCACTCCAGTTTCACCTCTGCCAAGAGGATCCTACAGAAGTCCCAATAGACCTGTCTCCATCCACCATACGTCACCCAACCAGTTGGGTATCAATCCCTCACCCCGTTTTCTTTGAAGTCGCATTCATCCATGGAAAATTCTTCTTCTACCGGGCACACCGTCTGTTTGATGGTGAAGTTCAGCTGTTGATTGCTTTCAGAATAGGGATCCTGAAACAAAACATAGCAAAACCAAGGGGCTAGTTTGAAAGCCACCTGCACCTTCTCCCGTTTTAAATTGGGAATCCTTTCTAAATGGCTCTTTATGTAGCCACTTGAAAGTGGCTGTAGAAAAGACTCCAAGCCAGTTTTAGAAGTTCTGGACTCCATGCCCTGACCAACCATAGATGAAGAGTTTTCGAGATCTCCATACTAGGAGAACAGAGTGAGTGGGTCTCTCTTTTTCAGCTAGTTCCCCCATAGTCTCAGAAGCGATCCCCAAGGCGATGTGTCTACTCTACAAAGGCCAGGATGAAGTTCACCATGAGCCTGAAATAGCTCTCCCAACTCATGGTTAGCACATTTTAGCTTTTAACCCTGCTTGGTAAATCATACTGTACCAGAATGGTGTCCTTTTCTGAAGGGTGCAGGAACAATTGTTTTCAAAGAATGTACAAGGTGCCATGAGCTCATGAAACTCTACTGTGTCTTGAACACTCTTTGAGATGAGAAGTGTCCTTGGTATGGATGGTGCTGTACCAGGAGCAACAGAAATCATCTCAGACCCAGGAGCTTCTAGCGGGATTTTGGGCACCTCCTCTCCTTTCTCTCTCTCTCTCTCTTTCTCTCTCTCTCTCTCCCTCCCTCCCTCTCTCTCTCTGTGCCTACCCTACTTCCTGCCTACCTAGGAGAAGGACGGAAATGGGGAAGTTGTGTTTGCTGCCTTCAGCTTCTGGGGTGGGGGAAGTAGACCATACATATTGTCATCATCTTCAGCATGGACTTCATGATTATCACTATCACCATCACCATCACTTTCATCTTCCTTCTCTTCCTCCTCACCATCATCACTATCACCATCTTCAATTCATACTCCTCAACTCCATAATTGCCATCATCACCTTCATCCTCCTCCTCCTCACCTTCATCTTCACCATCCTTACCATCCTCACCATCACCATTGTCAACTTCACCATTCCCATCCCCTCCTCCTCAACTTCATCATCACCATCATCTCCATCGTCCCCCTCATCCTTGATTTCATCCCCACCATGATCCCCATCACTTTCATCATCTCCTCCTCAACTTCACTCTCACCTTCATCATCCTCAACTTCATCCTCACCATCATCCCCATCACCTTTATCATCCCCATCCCCTTCAACTTCATCATCCCCATCTTCACCCTCATCTCCATCCCTTTCATCATCTCCATCCTCCTCAGCTTCATCAGCACCTTCATCATCCCCATCATCTTCAACTTCATCCCCACCACGCTCTCCATCACATTCCTCATCCCCCCAACCACCCCCTGCCAGGTCTGGACTCTATACCCATTCAGGCTGGGGAACGTCTTCCAGGAGACGGTAGAGGGACTCTTCCCCAGCTTTCTTATTGTAGATCTCCACTCCGAGATGTAGGGCCTCGTCATAGGTCAGGGGATTGTGAGGTAGGTAGGGGCTCCCAGAGGCTGAAAGAATCCCAACCAGCATCAAGGTCTTCCAGAAAAGTCCTTCCATCCTTGGTTCTTGTGCTATGGAGGTCCAAAGCTGATGTGGTCCACGGGACCACGACGTTTCCTTTTATGCCCTGCTATGCAGATTGACCTGCCGCTGGCGGATGGCCAGGGGTTTTCCCCCATTGAATTCCACAAGGTCCTTCCTGCAGAAGATACGCTCCTTTTCTTGGGAGGGCGGCTGAGACAAAGCAGGACCAATCAGGAACTGTTTTGTTCAGGTGGGAAACTGGAGGACAAGGAAACAGGTGCTGCACCTGGCAGACCCATGGAAAGTGGTTGGTGTAGGTTACAATCAGCCACCCTTTTCTCCATTCACAAAGGTTAGGGACCGTTGCCAAGAAGTAACCTCAGAGTAGGGGACCATTCATCTCCATTAAACAATCTGGCGTGGGATCGTCCGTTTTTGGCATCCTCCACGACCAAGGACAACCATGGTGGTCGTGGCACTGGCCTTCGTCCTTTGCTTTCATCGGCTGCTCCCCTCACCTCTTGTCTCTTAAAATTGGTTATTTTCCCCAATGGAGTTTTCAGACTGACCACCATCTCTCCCAAATCCTCCACTTGCACCTGTCTGAAGTTTGTACAACAGGCAACAGTAGGTTTGGAAGCAACTTTGGAACCCATGGCTCCAGCAGGAGACTTGATACAATCCTAGACGAATGGCTGTCCAGTCTTTACAACATAGAATCATTGGGCTGGGAGGAACACTGAAGATCTTCTAGTCCAGCCCCTCTTGAGAAGGAGCCCCTATACCATTCCAGACGTTTTCCTGAAGACATTCAGGGATGAAGCATGCATGCCTTCTGGTGCCAAGCTGTCCCGCTGGTTAATTATTCTCACGGCTGGGAAGTTTCTCCTTAATTCCAGGTTGCTTCTGTCCTTGATTAGTTTCCATTCATAGTTTCTTGTCCTGCCTTGTGGTGCTATGGAAAATAGGCTGACCCCCCCCCCCCCTCTTCTTCGTGGCGGCCCCTCAGATACTGGAAGACTGATATCATGTCCTTCTTTTCCCTAGACTAGACATTTATCACAGGTAGTCTTTGATTCATGACCATAATTGAACGAAAAAGGAAGGAAGGAAGGAAGGAAGGAAGGAAGGAAGGAAGGAAGGAAGGAAGGAAGGAAGGAAGGAAGGAAGGAAGGAAGGAAGGAAGGAAGGAAGATGATGGATAGATAGATAAATGATGGATGGATGGATGGATGGATAGTTGGACAGTTGGATAGAGAGATAGATGATTGAGATGGATAGATAGATAGATAGATAGATAGATAGATAGATAGATAGATGGATGGATGGATGGATGGATGGATGGATGGATGGATGGATGGATGGATGGATGGAAGGAAGGAAGGAAGGAAGGAAGGAAGGAAGGAAGGAAGGAAGGAGATGATTGATAGATAGATAGATGATGGATGGATGGATGGATAGTTGGATAGTTGGATAGAGAGATAGAGAGATAGAGAGATAGATGATTGAGATAGATAGATAGATAGATAGATAGATAGATAGATAGATAGATAGATAGATAGATAGATAGATAGATAGATAGATAGATAGATAGATGATAGATAGATGTGTCTGTGTGTGAGACAGAGAGAGAAAGAGAAGAGAGACAATGATGATAGGCAGAAAGACACAACATTTCTCCAACTTGGCAACTTCAATTCATGTGAACTTCAGATATGCCCACTGTCAAGTCTTGGCCCCTCTTGATTAAGGGGCATCAGAGCCCAGCCTTTTCAATCGAAGCCTTGTTGTCGCATGTGTGGCACCACACAGTTGCGCAAAGGAGGCTGATTGTGCAAGGCCTAATTGTTGTTGGTTTGCCACCTTCCTTCCCGTTGTCCTATGACCCTTCGAAGGACGGCTGTGATGAGGCCACCTCCAGAGACGAGAAGGACAGGCTGAGTCACCCCAACGTCGTGGGAAAAGTCCTCACCAAAGAGGGAAGCCACAGCTCAGCCGGTGTGGGGTGGAAAGTGCAAAGGGGAGCCTTTGCTTAGGACTCTTAGCAGAACCTGGAAACCCAAAAAGGGAACTCTTGAATCTGTGTCTCACAATATCACCTGCTTTTATCCTGTATTTCTTTCTTCCCCTCTTAGTATTTGAATAAATCATTCAAGGTGGCTAATATTACATCCCCTTCCTCCTCCTATTTTCCCCACAACAACATCCCTGTGATGTGGGTTGGGCTGAGAGAGAAGGACTGGCCCAAGGTCAACTAGCCAGCATTCATGGCTACGGCAGGACTGGAACTTCAAGTAACATATCTGTCCTGGATGGACCCCATTTTAATTTAAAGCACTAGGTAATATCATCAGTGCAAGAAGGGACGGGGTTGTGAATGGCGGGGGGGGGGAGGAGGGGGAGGCGGAGGACTGTGGGGGTCCTTGGTGCTCTCTGAAATTTGTATTTTTCTTGCAGACATTTTCTACCCAACTAGGTAACCTTATCAGTTGCAGGGAGGAGAGGGAGGAGGGGGAAGATAAATCAATTGCTGAAGTCCAACCATGGTGACTGGAGATTTCTGGGAGCTGAAGTCCAGTCATATCGGCTGGAAAATTCTGCAAACTGAAGTCCACATTTCTTAAAAGTTGCCAAATCTGTGAACAACTGCTGTCAATCACCCCACTCTCAGCATGCCAACTACAAGCGACACTTTTCCCAACACCAGCCAGTGAAGGTAGGCCAACCAAAAGGTGAAGAAGACTTGAAGACTCTTAGTTTTAGCTGTCTAAATTTTAGGATGAGGAGAGACATGGGGGATTTTGGGGAGGGGGACTGCATCACCCCGAAGCTGAAGCCCCCCCCCAAATCCTCTATGCATTTGACCCACAACAGTGACAATCCATCCCACCCTCCAAGCCCTGGCAGGATGCCTATTTCTCAGCAGTGTAAAAATATTTTCCCCGTAAAGTATCGATCCCACCCCTCAGCCTCTGGACGCCTCACCTGTCACTTTTGAAAATCAGTGAGCTGTGTAATTGTGTAACAACCCAATTGGGCATTTTTGCCAGGTCAAGTGTGACCTCCCTTTGTGTGTGTGTGTGTTTTGTGGTTTCTCAGAAACCGGGCGGGCCGATAAATTGTATTTTCAGCAAACAAACACAACCGTGTTTTCCCTCGTTTGCTCCACTCGAGAACACCAAAGCATAAATCTTTGACCTAACAGATTAATACAGTTGGAAGGGACCATGGAGGTCATCTAATCCAACCCTCTGCTCAAGCCAGAGACCCTTATAGAATCATAGAATAACTGCGTTGGAAGGATCTCAGAGGTCATCTAGTCCAACCCCTGCTCAAGGGGGAGACCCCATTGACTTTGGTTATAGGAAGCTGGCTGGGAAGGTCATGTGACCCTGCGATGCTACATCCGTCATTAGGTACAAGTAGTCCACAACCTTACGACCACAATGGAGCCCAAAATTTCCGTTGCTAATTGAGACAGTTGTTCAGTGAATTTTGACCTATTTTATGATCTTCGTTGCCACATTTGTTAAGGGAATCACTGCAGTTGTGAAGTTAGTCACACAGTCGCTAAGTGAATCCAGCTTCCCCGTCGACTTTACTGGTCAGAAGGTCACAATAAGGGGACCTCAGGACATTTATGTGACCGTCATAAATACAAGCCAGTTGCCAAATGTCTGAATTTCGATCCTGTTGCCACGGGGACGCGACAGTCATAAGTGTGAAAAAGGGCCCTCAGTCCCTGTTTTCAGTGCCGTTGTAACTTGAATCGGTCAATAAACGAACGGCTGTAAATCGAGGTTCTGAATTTGCCTCTTCTTTCTAATTTTATTTTTAGTTCCCCTTCAGGTCAGCTGCGGAGATGGCCAGTTCTTTGATGGGAGGAAAAAGCAGATCCAGAATTATGACGAAGTGCAAGTCTCCCCTCCCCCCTCCCCAAATCGGAGCAAATGCAAGAAGGATTAGTGGGTTTGGATGATTAGAAAAACCCTGGGAGAAAAGCAAGGACGGAGCTCTCTCTGTTGACCAGGGAGGGAATTTTGGAATTAAGATTTATATTTGCTGCAAAGGAAATGGGGAATTCCTTTTCTTTCTTTTGAATTTTTCTTTCTGCATTCTGTTTCTTTTTTGTGGGTGTTGGTGAAATGAAACCTTTCTTTCTTCCTTTCTTTTTCTTCCTTCCTTTCTTCCTTCCCTCCCTCCATCCCTTTTTCTTTCCTTCCTTCCTTCCTTCCTTTCCCCACTACTTTCCCCTTCTTTTTTCTTCCTCCCTCCCTCCCTTTCTTTCATTCTTTTATTCTTTCTTCCTTTCTCTCTCTCTCTCTTTCTTTTCTCTCTCTCTCTCTTTCTTTTCTCTCTCTTTCTTATTTCTTCTTCATTCCTTTGCTTTTCCCTTTCTCCTTTCCTTCTTTCCTCCCTCCCTCCCTCCCTCCCTCCCTCTTTCTTTCTTTCTTTCTTTCTTTCTTTCTTTCTTTCTTTCTTTCTTTCTTTCTTTCTTTCTTTCTTTCTTTCTTTCTTTCTTTCTTTCTTTCTTTCTCATGTTTACTATCAAAAGTGTTTCCCTCCAGAGGGAGGAAAAAAAACAGAAGATTCCAGCAGTTATGGTCCAAAGGACATTTTATTATGCTATTTGGAACGTATCAAAACGAGAGGTAAAAAAAAAAAAGTAGTGGAATTTGTAAGATGCAAGCGAAGTCTTCGAAAGCAAAGCTGTCAGAGATCTCGGGAGTAGAAGGGATATTTCCCCCCTCTTCTGCTTCGGTCGGTATCTTTATCCAATCAGCCGCCGAAAATCCTCTTGATCAAACTGAAGATTCTAAATCTGGTGGTCTGGTTCGTCTGAATTAAGAAGATTTCATGAAATCAAGTAGAGGAATTTTCATTCAGGTCCACTCTTAGTTTCCCTAAGTCACATTTTAAGACACGTGAACTTCAACTCCCAGAATTCATGCCAGCTGGGGGATTCTGGGAATTGAAGTCCACCTGTCTTCAACTTTGATCTAAACACCTCCAGACGGATGTACTTACATAAATATTTGTTTAGTTTAATCTGTGCTTAAATTTAATTTCACGTGTTTGTTATAACACATTCTTTGAAGAAACCACTGATGGCAAGCTTTGATCGAGCCATCAATCATGGTTTGCAAAGCGCAGAAGCTGGATTGACAGTGTCCTAAACGCAGCATTGTTTTGGAAAGATATGATGGCTTAATGCAATGAGATGCATTGAAGATGATAAAATGCCAATTACACAAAAGAATTGTGAGTAGATTTTAGGCAATTGCAACACAATTATATTCTTCCAATAAATGTGTTGTGTTGTGTTGTCTTCTGTTCTATTCTATTCTTTCCATATTTTCTGTTCTATTCTATTCTATTCTATTCTATTCTATTCTATTCTATTCTATTCTATTCTATTCTATTCTATTCTATTCGAGGCTAGGTTACGCTTAAATAATATATAGGTACTCCTCGATTTATGACCACAACTGAGCCCAAAATTTCTGTTGTTAAGTGAGACATTTATTAAGTGAATTTTGCCCCATTTTACGACTTTTCTTCCCATGTTTGATGAGTGAATCACTCCAGTTCTTCAATTCGTAACCCCGTTGTTAAGTGAATCCGTCTCCCCCATTGACTTTGCCCGTCAAAAGGTCGCAAAAGGGGATCACGTGACCCCCGATAGACTGCAAACATCATAAATAGGAATCATTTGCCAAGCGGTCTTAATTTGAATCACAAGGCCATGGGGATGCTGCAACGGTCGTTAAGTGCGAAAAACAGTCCTAACTCTCTTTTTCAGGGCTGGGCTGTCATAACTTTTAGTGACGTAACGGTCACTAAATGAAACGTCCTAAGTCGAGGACTGCCTGGGATGCCTTCCTAATTTAAGGAAAAGGAATTAGAAACAACAATTACCTCTTGATTAATGTCGTCACACCGGATGCTATGAATCGGGGGTTGTTGTTGCGCCGAATAGATTCCGGAACAATCTTTATCCAGCTGTCCAAGGAAATACGAGAAGGGTCAGCCATGGAGAACACACAAAGGTTGCACTTCACAGAGAAGTGGGGGGGGGTCTTTATGGGGGAGCCACACCCAGAGGGCAGGAAAAGAGGCAAGATGGCCATTGTGGGGATTCCCAGCCCCTAAGAGAAGGCCCTCTTCCTGGTCAGGGGCCACCACACCTCAAAAGCAGCAAGGGACCCTACTTGGCAGAGACCCCATCCACCCACCCACCCAGGGAAGTCAACCCAATAGGGCTTCAGATGGACCCCCAGCTCCTCCACTCCTGAGGACCTTCAGAACAGAATGAGGGAGTTGGGAGAGGACTTGGAGGTCCTCAAGCAGGAGACCCTCTACTATGAGATGTCTAATCGCTTCCTAAAAGCCTCCACTGATGGAGCAGGAACTCAAGCAGGAGACCTTATGCCATGTTTCTCAACTTTGGTAGCTTGAAGATGGGTGGACTTCAACTCCCAGAATCCCCCAGCCAGCTGGCTGGCTGGGGGATTCTGGGAGTTGAAGTCCACCCATCTTCAAGCTTCCAAGGTTGAGAAACACTGCCATTTCAGACGAATGGCTGTCCAGTGTCTTCTTGAAGGCCTCCACCACAACTTCTGGTGGCAAGTCCTTCATTGTCCTCCCTGTCAGGGAATTTCTCCTTGGTTCTAGATTAGTTCACATCCGTTGCTCCTTGCCCTGCCCTTCTGGTGCTTTGGAGAGTAGATTGAGCCCCCCTCCTCTTTGTAGGAGGCCCTCAAATATCAGAAGATGCTATCATGTCACTCCTAGTCCTTCTTTTCACTAAACTAGCCATTCCCATTTCCTTCTTCCTGTGTTTTCGCCCCCTAATGCTCTTGGTTGCTCTTCTCTGCGCTCTTTCCAGAGTCTCCGCGTCTTTTTTTATGCTTTGACAATCGCAACTAGATCGACAATTGCAGACAGGGACCAGGGAGTGGTCCAACTGGAGACCCCATGATGTGCTTGTAAGTTTGAAGTGGGCAAGACGCCCACCCACCCCGAGGAAAGCAGCCAAGCAAAACAAGGCGAGGCTGGGCAGAGAAACTCACCCCATCTTCTTTGAAATTGCACTGGGCCAGGTTGTTGGTTTGCGAGTTGGGACACACCGTCTCCTTGATGGAGAACTTCAGCACCTGGGCGGTTTTGCTGTTGGGGTCCTGCACGAAGCAAAAGGGAGTCAGAGAAAGGAGACAGAATGAAACCCCAGGGGATTTCCTCAACTCCCAAAGCCCCCATTCTTGCTCCACAAAAGCCTCAGCCTTGGGAAATCCCAGCAGCAACTTTAAATCTTCACTCCTTCCTCAAAACAAGTCGGCTTTCTCAGCAGAAAGTCAGTGGATTTGCCCAGGAAATAAGGCAATGAAAAAGAAGTCTTTGCAGGAATTCTGTGACTGCAGTTTTTTTAATTGCAATCTCTGGTGTGGATTTCTCCACAGTTGTGCATTATAAAAGTCCTTCTGTATTGTTTTATATTATTGCTAAATGACATAAATCAATACAGTGGTGGCCTTTTGGGTTAGTTGGGAGGAAACGAAAGGAAAGGGAAGGGAAGGGAAGATGGAGAGCAGAAACGAAAGATGGAAGGAGGAAAGGGAAGGAAAGAAAAGAAAAGGAAAGGAATGGGAAGGAAAGGAAAGGAAAGGAAAGGAAGGAAAGGAAAGGAAAGGAAAGGAAAGGAAAGGAAAGGAAAGGGAAGGGAAGGGAAGGGAAGGGAAGGGAAGGGAAGGGAAGGGAAGGGAAGGGAAGGGAAAGGAAGATGGAGAGTGGAAAGGAAAGATGGAAGGAGAAAAGGAAAGGTGGAGGGAGGAAAAGGAAGAGAAGGAAGGAAAGGAAAGAGGGAGGAATGGAGGGAAGGAAAGGAAAGAGGGAGGAAAGGAAGGAAAGGAAAGAGGGAGGGAAAGGAAGGGAAGGGAAGGAAAGGAAAGGAAAAGAGGAGGGAAGAAAGAGAAGGAAAAGAAAGATGGAGAGAGGAAAGGAAAGGAAAGGAAAGGAAAGGAAAGGAAAGGAAAGGAAAGGAAAGGAAAGGAAAGGAAAGGGAAGGGAAAGGAAGGGAAGGGAAGGAAAGGAAAGGAAAAGAGGAGGGAAGAAAGAGAAGGAAAAGAAAGATGGAGAGAGGAAAGGAAAGGAAAGGAAAGGAAAGGAAAGGAAAGGAAAGGAAAGGAAAGGAAAGGAAAGGAAAATTCTGCCCCACTGACATTAAAAGGATGCAAAAGCCTCAGGATCCCACCACCCTTCCTTCCCATGGGGCCAAGACCCCCCCTCCCATCCCCCAAGACTTACCCAGTTTGGTTGGGGTTCAGCCTCCAGCAGGCGGAAGGCAAACTCGGAGGGTCTCTGCTGGTTGTAGAGATTAACGGCCGAAGCGATGGCCTGGTCATAGGTCAGGACCTGTGCCTGGGGGAGTGCAGTAGCCAAGCCCAGGAGCAGCAGAAAAGCCCAAGCAGTGGTCATGTTGCTCAGATGTCTTCTCCAAGGGGGTAACTGAGTCTTGCTGGCCCAGCTTGGAGATGCCACTCGGGGCTGCCCTATTTATAGCCCATCTCTTCCTCTCCAACAGGTGGCTTCCACCCATCACCACCACTGCCCCCCCCTTAGTTCAGGAAATGTGGGTTTGGGGTCCAACCGACCAGGAAGGGGGGAGAAGACGGTTGGAGGGCTGGAGAAGCCCTGTTGAAATCCCTCTTGTGCAACCGAGCATTCGTGGAAGCTCTCGGGGGTCTCTGGGTTAGGAAGGACTGGAGGAATGAGGGGGTCTCTGTTTTAGGGGGGGAGACCCCACCAGAATGGGGCAGCCAAGCAGCCCATCAGTTGGAAGAAGCTGAGTTGAGGGTTTTAGATCAGGCTTATGGTTTTTGTGGTGCTTGTTTGAAATTTATTTTTTTTGGATTAATATCTCTCATTCTCTCTCTCTCTCTCTCATCTACAGTATATCTATCTATCTATCTATCTATCTATCTATCTATCTATCTATCTATCTATCTATCTATCTATCTATCTATCCATCCATCTATCCATCTACCCATCTTTTCTTTATTTGTATCCCGTACTTCAACTTCGTTAATCCCCTAGCCAGCTACACTTTAAGAGGGGAGGACTTCCACTCCCAAAATAGCAAACCACAATAAAGGTGTACAGATAGTCGTTGGCTTATGCTCACAATTCAGCGCAAAATTTCTGTTGCTAGGTGAGACATTAGTGCATTTTGCCCCATTTTACGACTTTTCTGGCTACTGTTCTTAAGTGAATCCCTGCACTTATTAAGTTAGCCAGATGGTTGTTAAGTGAATCCGTCTTCCCCAACGTTTCAAAAGGGGTTCATGTCAGCCCAGGACTTTGCAACCGTCATAACTATGAGTCAGTTGCCGTGCGCCTGAATTTTGATCCCAAATATCACGGGGATGCTGCAATGATCAGAAGTGTGAAGAAGGGTTATAAAAACTATTTTTCAGTGCCATTGTTAACTTTGAACATTCACTAAAGAACTTCTGTTTAGTTTAGTTTATTGTCATCGCACCTTGTACAAGGAAATTAAATGCCATCTTAAGTGTACATTATTAACTATAAAAATACAACACAAACACACATCCTTCGCATTCTATACAATAGAGTCGAAAACCCCTGATATTGCATTTAGTATTGCACTATACAGTAGAATTCAATATAGTTTTACTGCCCTGGGATAAAAGCTGTTTTTCAGCCTATTTGTCCTCGTTTCTATTCTCCTGTACCGCCTGCCAGATGGTAACAGTTCAAAAAATATACTTACTATATTAATATTTAGATAAATTATAATGTTAAAAATAAGTTTATATACCTGATAGATAGACTAGCTTTATCTTATCTAATGTTAAAAATTTATGATGTATTTCTGGATTTTATATTTTTTATATATATAATATTATTTAGACTGAATATTTGGAATTATATTTAATGTTATATATATATACTATACTATTATCTAGAAAAATTATGATGTTCAAAATTAGTTTTCATATATTTGTTATATTTGTTATATTTGTTATACTGCTGTAAGTTTTTATAAACGAATTATGGTTATTATATATTTGAATTAAGGGGGTAAAAGAGGGTGTTAGAAGTTTAGATTAGTTCTTTATTACTTAATGTTAAATTTATAATATTTTATCTTTATCTCACCTATTTTTCTATTTGATGTGGATTGAGATACATGACTGATGTTTGGTTAGCAAAGGAAGTCGGGGGGGAGGGGGGGAGGGAAAGGGAGAGGGTGGTAGTTGGGTGGGGGGATTGGTGGGGGGAAAGGGGGATAAAAATTGTACTGTAAAACTTTTTTAATAAAAATAATAATAATAATAATAAATAAAAAGGGTGTGATCCAGGATGAGATGGATCTTTAAGGACGTTTTGAAGTTTCTTAAGGCAGCGGGAGCTATTAAAGCTCTTTCAAAGAGGGGAGGGGGCAACCCTTGATCCTCTGGGCAATGGAGTTTGACCCTCTGGGGCGCTGTCCTATCTGTAAATATAGCATTGTAAATTGAGCATTGCATTTTAGTGGAACTACATCTGATTGGGAGGGAAGTCTAGCAGACGTCTTGGAAGGGACCTTGGAGGTCATCTAGACCAACCCCCTGCTCTAATAGGGAGCCCTACACTATTTCAGTCCAATCTCCTCTTCAAAAGTGGGGTGCCCCAGGGCTCTGCCTTAGGCCCAATATTCTTCAACACCTTCATGAAGGATTTACAGGCGGGGGGGGAGGCTAGAAGGGGAACTAATCAAACTGCCAGGCCAAACTCGCTCACATTGCACAAATGCCGGTGTTGGGTGTGTAAGAGAATGACCAGGCTGGTCTATCACCCGAGTGGTGAATGACACAAGTCTAACAACCTCCACAGCACCTGGAAAGGAAACGGTTTGAGGGTAGGTGGGTTTTTCGGGTGGTGGGATCTGGAGGTCTTTCTTCTTCAGGAAAGAAATTGGGTAAGGCTTCACCACAGGCTCGCTCCCCACCGTTGCCTGACTCGGCACTTATTTGAGGAACCTCTTCAGATGCCTCCTGTCCGGGTTGACCTGGTCCAACAGTTAGGAAGTGGTTCCTCCAGCAGCTTCAAGCCATTGTGGGGATTGAGAGATGGATGTTTTCAACATTCCAGGGAGATCTCAAGATGCCCCCCTCAAAATTTGGGGGGTTGAGTAGAGCATGATTGTCCCTGAGGGTCCCTTCCCAAAAAATTGTCTAATGCAACCACAGATTCTGCCTGGAGCTGATTAAATCAATGGTTGCATTATTCTTACCATTCTTCAGGGGTCTGCGAGTGAAAAGGATCAACTGGATTTTCACTTGTGGTCCTCTGAAGAGATCTCATTTCAAGAAAGTCCAGAAGTTACACCCTGAAATTTAAGGGGTGACCTTCCCTTCTTGGCTTTGCCATGGAGTTAAATACACTTAAATTTTATTTTATTCGTTATTCTGGAAAGATTTAGAAGTCTCTTCAAATGAAGCTAACTCATACTGGTGTCCAGTCCGATTCCGGTCAATTTGATGTTAGAAATGAGTATTGATAATAATGACAAATGAGCTATTTAGCAAATTGGATGAATTCCCCCATGCCAGCTGGGGGATTCTTGGAGCTGAAGTCCATCTTAAAATTGCTAAAGCAAAGAAACACTGCCTTGTTGCAAAAGATTAAGGAGATTTTTACCAGATAGAAACAGGGCAGATAAGTCACAAGAGAAATATGAAGAATAAATTAATAAATCTTGAAAAACTGGAAAGGATCGTCAGAATTTCCTGCAGGGCAGCAAATAGGTTGGAAAATTGATGAAAACCACGGCTCAGCTTTTTAATTGGTCAATCAATTATTTTTACCTTGCCTGCTTTCAACCATTGAACTCTGTCCAAGGCCCACATTCCTAGATAAAATCAGGAAATAGTATTATATGCCTTTGACTTTTTAAATAAACTTTAATACTCTCAAGCCAAAGGAAAGCAAAGAATTTCAATCAATAAATGGCTGATTTCTGATGTATTAATAAAATAAAAAAAAGAGAATTTCCCCTTCCCAGATCAGCAAACCTCTTTTTCCGTCCCATTGATTGACAGATGGGTTCATTGGTTAGCTTTATACAGGCAGTCCTCGACTTATGACCACAATGGCGTCCAATATTTCTGCTGCTGAGTGAGTTTTGTCCCATTGTGCAACCCTTCTGGCCATAGTTGTTAAGTGAATCCTTACAGTTGTTCGTTAACACGGGTTGTTAAGCGAATTTTGCTCCCTCCTTGACTTGGCTTGTGAGAAGGTCGCAAAAAGGGATTGCGTGACCCCCAGGGACACTGTGGTCATAAATGCAAGTCAGTTGCCAAGAGTCTGAATTCTGATCGTGTGACCATGGGGAACACGCAACGGTCATAAATGTGAAAATCGGTCATAAGTCGCTTCGTTCGAATGTCGTTGTAACTTCAAACTGTCACTAAATGAACTGATGTACCTATAACCACCGTAGGCGGCTTACAAGAAAACAAATCAAAAAACCATTTCAACCATATTTATATGTTTGTTTCCTAAATATATATATTCTCCCAATTGTCTGCTAAGCGACTTTGAATAGCTCACAAGTTAAGACAATCTTCAAATGTTAAAAGATTCAAGATAAAGAATAAAAAATAACCGGTAGCGGAAATTTTGAGCAGTTCGGAGAAACAGCAAATATCACCTCTGGCTGGCCCCAGAGCTGGGTAGGAATGGAGAATTTGCAATATCCTTCCCCCAGGAATGGGGAGGGAATGGGGATTTTGCAGTATCCTTCCCCGAGGAGTGGGGTGGGAATGGAGAATTTGCAATATCTTTTCCTCAGGAGTGGGGTGGGAATGGAGAGTTTGCCGTATCCTTTCTCTGCCATGCCCACCAAGCCAAACCCACAGAACCAGTAGTAAAAAAATTTGGATTTCACCACTCTCTGGAAGGGACCTCGGAGGTCTTCTAGTCCAACCCCCTGCTTAGGCAGGAAATCCTACACCACTTCAGACAAAGGGATATCCAACAACTTCTTAAAAACTTCCAGTGTTGGAGCATTCACAGCTTCTGGAGGCTAGTTGTTCCACTGATTAATTGTTCTCACTGTCAGGAAATTTCTCCCTAGTTCTAAATTGCTTCTCTCCTTGATTAGTTTCCACCCATTGCTTCTTGTCCTGCCCTCAGGGTCTTTGGAGAACAGCTTGACTCCCTCTTCTTTGTAGCAGCCCCTTAAACATTGGAAGACTGCTCTCATGTCTCCCCTAGTCCTTCTCTTCATCAAACTAGACATATCCAGTTCCTGCAACCGTTCTTCATATGTTTTAGCCTCCCGTCCCCTAATCATCTTTGTTGCTCTTCTCTGCACTCTTTCCAAAATCTCAACCTTTTTTTTTTTGTATGGTGACCAAAATTGGTTGCAGTACTCCAGTTCAGTGCGATGGCAGGACTTAAAATAAACAAGGAAAAGACCAAGATATTGACAAAGAACCTTACATAAATAAATAGAAAAATGAAACTGAAGGAAAAGATGGATGTGCAGATAACCAAAGCAGTTAAATACCTGGGAATTTGACTAACAGCTATTAAAGAAGACTAATGTAGATTGGGGACCGTTTGGATGATTACTGGATACTTATTCACTATATTCTAAAAAGATATTCTAAAAGCAACTATATTCTGAAGACAAGAAATATGTGCAGCTGCAGAGAATACAAAAGCCAAGATGTAATTTCCTTTGATGCTCTAAAGAGGCCCCCCTGGCTTGTCAGAAGAAAGGAGCATCCCTAGCTTGTCAAAAGACAGATGGCTAAAGGTGGTTAGGTCATGGGCATCCACATGGGCTAAAACTTGTCCTTCAACAAGAAGAAATTTGTACTTCAGCCAAAATACAAGAAGAATTATGAGTGTGGATAGATAATGTAAAACTTTAATAATTAAGAAAATGACAATTAAAAATGACAAATGTATGTTAACCATATATGGAAAAGTTGCTGTGTTAGCAGAATCCTTTGTTTAGAAAAGTATATAAGTGTTATACAAGCATGGAGACTTTACTCTAAGCCAAGATTGGAACCTGGTTTATGAGTCTTGCGCAATAAACTCTCTCTCTGATTGACCCAGGAGTGTTGCTTGGTCACTTCATTCCATAACAAGACTATTAAACTAAATTAATACAGCAAATACTTTTACTTTACTTTACTTTACTTTTATTGGATTTATATACCGCCCTACTCCCGAAGGACTCAGGGTGGTGTACAGCCAACAATAAAAATACATAAATAGAAAATTTAAAACCAACTAAAAACAGATTAAATGAATTTGGCCCGGACAGAATTAAAACACCCCAAATAATTTAAAATTTTTTACAATTTAACACTAAAATGGAGAGTGGTTAGGCCAGGCCCCCCTGCGAAATAGAAAAGTCTTAAGAGCGCGGCAGAAGGTGGGCAGATCCGGGATCCTCCGTATCTCTGGGGGGAGCTCGTTCCAGATAGTAGGTGCCCCCACAGAGAAAGCTCTCCCCCTGGGGGCCGCCAGCCGACATTGTTTGGCTGACGGCACCTGGAGGAGCCCCTCTTATGAGAGTGTACTGGCCGATGGGAGGCTATTGGTGGTAGTAGGCGGTCCTGCAAGTACCCAGGTCCTAAGCCATGGAGCGCTTTAAAGGTGGTAACCAAAACCTTGAAGCGCACCCGGAAGACCACCGGGAGCCAGTGCAGCTCGCGCAGGAGAGGTGTCACATGGGAACGCCATGTCGCTCCCATCACCACCTGCGCGGCCGCACTCTGCGCCAGTTGGAGCCTCTGGGTGCTCCTCAAGGGGAGCCCCATGTAGAGAGTATTACGGTAGTCTAGACGGGAAGTGACAAGGGCGTGAGTGACCGTGAGCAAGGAGTCCCGATCCAGAAAGGGACGTAACTGGCGGATCAAGCGAACCTGATAGAAAATCCTCCCGGCCACGGCCGTCAAGTGCCCTTCCAAGGACAGCCGTGAATCCAGGAGGACGCCCAAGTTACAAACCTTCTCCGTGGGGGCCAGTGATTCGCCCCCAATAGTCAGTGATGGCGCCAACTGACTATATTGGGACGTCGGAAACCACAGCCACTCGGTCTTGGATGGGTTGAGCCTGAGCCTGTTCCTTCCCATCCAGATCCGCACGGCCTCCAGGCACCGGGACATCACTTCAAGGGCATCGTTGGGGTGGTCTGGGGTGATCTGGACAAATGGAAACATTTACTGTCGTCGTTGGTTGGAAGGACCACAACAAAAATGAATATTCTACCAAAAATTCTATTTCTATTTCAAGTAATTCCGATAAAGTTAGGAAAAAAGTTTTTTGAGGATTTAAAATGGACTGATATTAAAGTTCATCTGGCAAGGGCAAAAACCCAAAATCAAATTGAAAATGCTACAAGACACACAAAAAAAAAAAAAAAAAGAGGGGGGGAATTTGGGTGACACAGGATTGGGAGTTATATTACCAGGCTCCAGTGCTCAAATAGCTAAAAGAATTTGTAGAATAAAAAAAATACTGATGATAGAAGAGCATGATTTATAATTGGGATGGCATGCATTCATATGGTACAGGAAAAGCAAACAACATAGATACTTCCAAATGTTATGGAATGAAGTGACCAAGCAACATCCCTAAATCAGCCAGAGAGAGAGTTTATTTGCGCAAAGACTCAGAAGCTAGTATCGCATCTTAGCTTTGAGCAAAGACTCCATGATTGTATGACGAATTATATACAGTTTCAAACAAAGGATTCTGCTAACACAGCAACTTTCCATATATGGTTAACAGACATTTGTTATATTTAATTGACATTTCCTTATTACTAAAGTTTTACATTATCCTTGCCAAACAATTATTCTGTGATAAATGACTTCCCGCCCAGGTAGTTATTTTGGCCTAATCACCTTTAACTATATTTCATTAGGATGCTCCTTTTCTTCTGACAAGTTAGGGGGTCTTTTAGAGTATCAAAGGATTTTAAGCTGAGCTTGTACTTTCTCTAACCGGATGCATATCCTGCTTTCAGAGTATAGTTGCTTTTAGAATATATTGAAAAGAAAGTTATCCAGTGGTCATCTAGCAGCTCCCACTTTACAAAGGCATTGTATTAGAAATGTTCTGTTGTCAGTATGGGAAGAAATCAAACAGAATAACTCTATGAAAATACTCGCCTGGCTATTCATGATGGAAGCACTAATTTACTCTAATGCTTTAGATATGTATAAACATATACTAAACGAACAAGGCAGTGGTGGGTTGCCCCTGGCTCGGGCCGATTCTCAAGAACCGGTAGTAAAACTGGCGGGAGGCCCCGCCCACCTCCCCAGGTGTCATCATCGGTGATTTGCACATGGGCAGAAGCAAGGAGCGTAAAAAGTGAGCGCATGCGATCCTGTTGCAAACAGATAGTAAAGGTAAGTAGAACCTTTGGGACACGGGGACTTAAAAACTAAACAGGAACTAAAAAAATCAGGGAATTGACTTGGAGTGGTAGCCACCTATCCAAATACAAATGAGACATAAGAAAGATATGGAATTATATGGATTTTATAGAGAGCCCCAAGAATTGGACAAGATGCTATTAGGGACAGGTAAAAAATTAATAAAGAAATTTTATAAATACCTATTGAATTTTAAAATGGAAGAAGAATATGTAAAGGAAACCCTGATAATATGAGCCAAAAGTTTTGCGTACACTATAGAATTAGATAATTGGCAAAAATTGTGGGAAAGAAATTACAAATTAACGATGTCAACAGCATATTGAAAAAGCGTATTAAAAAAACAGCATATTAAACAAAATATATTAATATATATGTAAAGAAAACCTGTACAAAATGTTCTATAGAAGGCACTTGCCATCAGCAAGAGTGGCAAAAATGTTCCCAAGTATGTCACCAGAGTGCTGGAAACGTAAACAGGCACAGGGAACTTACTATCATATGTGGTGGACCTGTTCATCGGCAAAAAAATATTGGTCAAAGATAAAACGGTGGCTAGAAGAGATGACAGCACAACAAATAGATCTAAAACCAGAATTATTCTTATTAGGTATACTACCAAGGAAATACAATAAAAGAACCATATACTTAATGTTACATGTAAAAACAGCAGCTAGAATTAAATAATCCTTCCTTTGTAAATTCTGTCCTCTCTCAAAAAGTGTCCTCCTATATGTCCTCCTTTTCGATAGCTAATCTGTAAATCTCCATATTTGATCGATGCCAATCCAATCCGTTGTGTGTGATGTGGCTTATTTATATTTGACATGACAATTTGGCAAGGCTCGATACTGTGCAGCGAGACGCAATTTTGAGACGCATGCGCCCCGCACAGGAGAATTGTTTTGAGAGAGTGCGCCATGCACAAGTAGCTTTGTTTACTTCTTACCGAAACACAACACGGCACACCGCACACATTAGACTCACTTCTTTCTCAATGAATATTCAATTTTACACAGGTGAGCACAATAATTCATGTTTTATTAATTCATTTATTAATTCTATATTATTGTTGCAATGAATAAAATGTTTCTTTTATTTATAATTTTTTTCTTCAATTTATTGGTGTCCTCCTTCTCATTGTAAAAAAGTTGGTCACCTTATGAATGTATCATTCTGGACAGGTTAAGGTTGCAACTCAAAGATAAAGGAGAAACAGAGTATTTCTCAAGATGGGACTTATTGTACAAATGGTTAGGTAACAGATGCAGAGATTAGAAACTTAATAATGAAAGAAGATTAACAAATAAATACAGGTATATAGATTTTATAAGAATATATACTTAAGCAATACTATTATCAGTGGTGGGTTGCTCCTGGTTCATACCAGTTCACAAGAACTGATAGTAACAACTTGTAGTAGTTCGGAGAACCGGTAATAACATTGGCTGGCCACGCCCCCAAATTGGTCCCCGGCCTGGTCACCGCTCTCTTACCCCACCCACCCTTTTTTTTTTACTTTTCAAAGCATTTTTTCTATCACCTCTTCAGCTGAAAAAATGCTTTGAAAAGTAAAAAAAAAAGCCTCTGACGATTGTGCGGCTCAGCTGGGATCGTCAGAGGCTTCTAAAAGCATTCTTTCTGCCTTGAAAAGCCTCTGGCTATCCCAGCTGACTTGCCTGATCGTCAGAGGCCTTTCGAAGCATTTTTTTTCTGCAACCTCTTAAGGTGGTAGAAAAAATGCTTTTAAAAGTAAAAAAAAAAAGTTGGGCATGCCGACCGTCACATTACCCCCACCAAGCCACACCCACAAAATAAGCCACGCCCACAGAACCGGTAGTAAAAAAATTTAGAACCTATCCCTGGTGACTATAGATGATGATGATGATGATGATGATGATGATGATTTATTCAATTTGTATACCGCTTTTCTCCTATTGGACTCAGGGCAGTGCACAGCCAAGAATAAGAACATATCAATATAAAATTTAAAATCAATTAAAAGAATTACACGATTTTGGCCCACAATTTAAAACAATCCAACTAAAACCCAATTGACACTTAAAAATTACAAACTACAAAAAGACTAAGAAAGGCTAAAAAGGTGGGGGAGGGGGGTGTTACGCCAGATTAAAACGTATAGAGTGGTAAATGTATAGAGTGTTATGGTACAACTATGAAAATGATGGATATAACCATGAAGCACAATATCACGTATTTAAAAGGGACTATATACTATATGACTAAGAGAATAATGGTTATGATCAGGGCGTATAATATTACGTATATTTAAAAAAAAACTTGATACAGCCAGACCACTGTTCTTGCAAAACTGAAATAAAAGAAAATGTATAATAAAAACATTTTTTAAAAAAATTGGTTGCAGTACTCCAGTATGTATGGTCTGGCTAGGGCTTTATAAAGCAGTACTAATATTTCAGGTGATTTTGATTTTATGCCTCTGTTTAGGCAACCCAGGATCGTATTAGCTTTTTTGCTGCCTGTCTCACATACAGGTAGTCCTCGACAGGGGTGAAATGTAGAATTTGTTACTACCGGTTCTGTGGGCGTGGCTTGGGGGAGGAGTAATGTGACTGGGTGGGTGTGGCCAACTTTTTTAAAAAAAAGTTTTCAAAGCATTTTTTCTACAACCTCTTCGGCCTAAGAGGTTGCCAAAAAAAAAAAAATGCTTTGAAAAGCCTCTGACGATCAGGCAACTCAGCTGGAATCATCAGAGGCTTTTCAAAGCCTTTTTTTTTTTTAACCACCTCTTTGGCCAAAGAAGTTGTAGAAAAAAAATGCTTTGAAAAGCCTCTGACGATCCCAGCTGAGTTGCCTGATCATCAGAGGCTTTTTTTTTTACACTTTTAAAAGCATTTTTTCGGCGGAAGAGATTATAGAAAAAATACTTTTAAAAGTTTTTTTAAAAAAAGCTTCTGCTGATCGTGCGACTCAGCTGGGCATGGTGGGGAGGCACAGAGATTTTTGCTACTAGTTCTCCGAACCACCCGCCATCATCGCTACCAGATCGGGTGATCCAGTCCGAACTGGGAGCATTTCATCCCTGGTCCTCAACATACGACCACAATAGAGCCCAAAATTTATGTTCGGTGGTGGGCTGCTACCGATTCACCCCGGATCAGGATACCGGTAGTGGTGGTGGGGGCAGGCTCTATCCACCCGCCCAGGTGCTTCTGTGCATGAGCAAACCGGTAGGAAACTAAATGGTAACCCACTACTGTTTATGTTGTTAAGTGAAACATTTGTTAAGTTACTTTTGATCCATTTTACGACCTTTCTTGCCAAAGTTGTTAAGCAAATCACTGCAGTTTTTTTTATTTGATTTATATGCCGCCCTTCTCCAGAGACTCAGAGCGGCTTACAATGCGTTAAGCAATAGCCTTCATACATTTGTATATTTATATAAAGTCAGCTTATTGCCCCCACAAACTGGGTCCTCAATTGACCTACCTTAGAAAGGATGGAAGGCTGAGTCAACCTTGAGCCTGGGGAGATTCGAACTTCCAGTAATTGCAGGCAGCTGAATGTTCTTTCTTTCTTTCTTTCTTTCTTTCTTTCTTTCTTTCTTTCTTTCTTTCTTTCTTTCTTTCCTTCCTTCCTTCCTTCCTTCCTTCCTTCCTTCCTTCCTTCCTTCCTTCCTTCTTCCTCCCTCCCTCCCTTCCTTCCTTCCTTCCTTCCTTCCTTCTTTTTTTTTAAATTAGATTTCTATGCCGCCCTTCTCCGGAGACTCAGAGCGGCTTACAATGCGTGAAGCAATAGCCTTCATACTTTTGTATATTTTTACAAAGTCAGCTTATTGCCCCCACAAACTGGGTCCTCAATTGACCTACCTTAGAAAGGATGGAAGGCTGAGTCGGCCTTGAGCCTCGAACTCGCATAATTGCAGACAGCTGGGTGTTAATAACAGGCTATCTAGCCCGTCGAGCTATCTGAGTTGATAAATTAATAACCCGGCTGTTAAATGAATCTGGCTTTCCCATTGACTTTGCTTGACAGAAGGTCACAAAATGAGATCACGTGACCTTGGACACTGCAATGGTTATAAGTTGAAAAGCACCTGTATTGTGATCACATGTTCGTGGGTACCTTCGATTTTTCCTGCCCAAATGTAAAACTTTGCTTTTCTCCACATTAAAATTCATGTTGTTGGATAAGGCCCATTGTCCAAGTCTGTGAAGACCTTTTTGGATCCTGAGCTTGTCTTCGGGAGTATTGGCTATTCCTCCCAGCTTAGTGTCATCTGCAGATTTGATGAGTTCCCCTTCTATTCTTTCATCCAAGTCATTTATGGAGATATTGAAGAGTACTGGACATATGACAGAACCTTATGGCATCCCTTGGCAACTTTAAGCCTGGCAGACTTCAACTCCCAGGTTGGAGACCCCGTCCTATGTAGATGTAGTAACATTAAGGACAACTCGTTGAGTACGGTTTGTCAGCCAGCTACAAATCCATCAGGCGGTGATGCTGTCTATCCTCCATTTTTCTATTTTATCCAGAAATCGGTTGTGGTCTACTGTGTCAAATGCCTTACTGAAGTCTAAGTATACTATGAAAACAGCATTTCGCCGGTCTACTAATTTAGACACTTCGTCATAGAATGAAATAAGATCGGTTTGTCATGATCTGTTTTTAACAAACCCATGCTGGCTACTAGTTATAAGGTCATTTGATGAGTTCTAGTCCCTCCTTAGGCATGAAAGTCGGCTGGGTGAATCACCAAGAGATGGGAGTTCTAGTCCTGCCTTCAGCATGAAGGGCATTTGGGTGACTTCGGGCCAATCACTAGGAGACTGAGAGTTCTAGTGCCAGTTTAAGCAGGAAAGCCAGCTGGGTGACTTTTGCCCAATCACAATCTCAGAACCTCGCAGGGATGTTGTTGTGGAGAAAAATAGGAGCAGGAAAATGTGTTGGATTTGTTCACTGCTTTAGATATTTGTAAAAATAATAGAGGTCAGAGGTAAATAAGAGATAGACAGACGGATGGATGGTGCATGATGGATGGATGGATGACAGAGATAGATAGATAGATAGATAGATAGATAGATAGATAGACAGACAGACAGACAGACAGACAGACAGAGAGGAGAGAGAATGAGAGATGTTAATACAAAGAAAATAAACTTCAAACAAGCACCACAAAAACCATAAGCCTGATCTAAAACCCTCAACTCAGCTTCTTCCAACTGATGGGCTGCTTGGCTGCCCCATTCTGGTGGGGTCTCCCCCCTAAAACAGAGACCCCCTCATTTCTCCAGTCCTTCCTAAACCAGAGACCCCCGAGAGCTTCCCCAAATGCTCGGTTGCACAAGAGGGATTTCGACAGGGCTTCTCCAGCCCTCCAACCGTCTTCTCCCCCTTCCTGGTCGGTTGGACCCCAAACCAGCATTTCCTGAACTAAGGGGGGGCAGTGGTGGTGATGGGTGAAAGCCACCTGTTGGAGAGGAAGAGATGGGCTATAAATAGGGCAGCCCTGAGTGGCATCTCCAGGCTGGGCCAGCAAGACTCAGTTTCCCCCTTGGAGAAGACATCTGAGCAACATGACCACTGCTTGGGCTTTTCTGCTGCTCCTGGGCTTGGCTACTGCAGCTCCCCAGGCACAGGTCCTGACCTATGACCAGGCCATCTCTTCGGCCGTTGACCTCTATAACCAGGAGAAACCCTCCGAGTTTACTTTCCGCCTGCTGGAGGCTGAACCCCAGCCAAATTGGGTAAGTCTTAGGGGATTGGAGGCAGGGGGTCTTGGCCCCATGGGAAGGAGGAGTGGTGGGATCCCAAGTCTTCTACTGCTCCCCACCAGCCATTGGGTTTCCCCTGCCCTGGGGGCCTTTGCATCCTTTTAATCTCAGTGGGGCAGAATTTCCTTTCTTTCCTTTCCTTTCCTTTCCTTTCCTTTCCTTTCCTTTCCTTTCCTTTCCTTTCCTTTCCTTTCCTTTCCTTCTTTCCTTTCCTTTCCTTTCCTTTCCTTTCCTTCCTTCCCTCACTCTTTTCTTTCCTTATTTCCCTTTCTCCCTCTTTCCTTTCCTCCTCTTCCCTTCCCTTTCCTCCCTCCACCTTTCCTTTCCTCTCTCCATCTTTCCTTCCCTCCCCTTTCCTTCTCCCATCTTTCGTTTCTGCTCTCCATCTTCCCTTCCTTCCCTTCCCTTCCCTTCCTTCCCTTTCCTTTCCTTTCCACCCAAATCACCCAAAAGGCCACCACTGTATTGATTTATGTCATTTAGCAATAATATAAAACAATACAGAAGGACTTTTATAATGCACAATTGTGGAGAAATCCACACCAGAGATTGCAATTAAAAAAACTGCAGTCACAGAATTGCTGCAAAGACTTCTTTTTCATTGCCTTACTTCCTGGGCAAATCCACTGACTTTCTGCTGAGAAAGCCGACTTGTTTTGAGGAAGGAGTGAAGATTTAAAGTTGCTGCTGGGATTTCCCAAGGCTGAGGCTTTTGTGGAGCAAGAATGGGGGCTTTGGGAGTTGAGGAAATCCCCTGGGGTTTCATTCTGTCTCCTTTCTCTGTCTCCCTTTTGCTTCGTGCAGGACCCCAACAGCAAAACCGCCCAGGTGCTGAAGTTCTCCATCAAGGAGACGGTGTGTCCCAACTCGCAAACCAACAATCTGGCCCAGTGCAATTTCAAAGAAGATGGGGTGAGTTTCTCTGCCCAGCCTCGCCTTGTTTTCCTTGGCTGCTTTCCTCGGGGTGGGTGGGCGTCTTGCCCACTTCAAAGTTAGAAGCACATCATGGGGGTCTCCAGTTGGACCACTCCCTGGTCCCTGTCTGCAATTGTCGATCTAGTTGTGATTGTCAGAGCATAAAAAAAGATGCAGAGACTCTGGAAAGAGCGCAGAGAAGAGCAACCAAGAGCATTAGGGGGCGAAAACACAGGAAGAAGGAAATGGGAATGGCTAGTTTAGTGAAAAGAAGGACTAGGAGTGACATGATAGCATCTTCTGATATTTGAGGGCCTCCTACAAAGAGGAGGGGGGCTCAATCTACTCTCCAAAGCACCAGAAGGGCAGGGCAAGAAGCAACGGATGTGAACTAATCTAGAACCAAGGAGAAATTCCCTGACAGGGAGGACAATGAAGGACTTGCCCCAGAAGTTGTAGTGGAGGCCTTCAAGAAGACACTGGACAGCCATTCATCTGAAATGGCATAGGGCAGTGTTTCTCAACCTTGGAAGCTTGAAGATGGGTGGACTTCAACTCCCAGAATCCCCCAGCCAGCCAGCTGGCTGGGGGATTCTGGGAGTTGAAGTCCACCCATCTTCAAGCCACCAAAGTTGAGAAATATTGGCAAAGGGTCTCCTGCTTGAGTTCCTGCTCCATCAGTGGAGGCTTTTAGGAAGTGATTAGACATCTCATAGTAGAGGGTCTCCTGCTTGAGGATCTCCAACTCCCTCATTCTGTTCTGAAGGTCCTCAGGAGTGGAGGAGCTGGGGGTCCAGCTGAAGCCCTCTTGGGTTGACTTCCCTGGGTGGGTGGGTGGGGTCTCTGCCAAGTAGGGTCCCTTGCTGCTTTTGAGGTGTGGTGGCCCCTGACCAGGAAGAGGGCCTTCTCTCAGGGGCTGGGTATCCCCACAGTGGCCATCTTGCCTCTTTTCCTGCCCTCTGGGTGTGGCTCCCCCATAAAGACCCCCCCCCCACTTCTCTGTGAAGTGCAACCTTTGTGTGTTCTCCATGGCTGACCCTTCTCGTATTTCCTTGGACAGCTGGATAAAGATTGTTCCGGAATCTATTCGGCGCAACAACTACCCCCCGTTTTTAATGTCCGGTGTGAGGACATTAATCAAGAGGTAATTTTTGTTTCTAATTCCTTTTCCTTAAATTAGGAAGGCATCCCAGGCAGTCCTCGATTTAGGATGTTTCATTTAGTGTCCATTCAAAGTCACGACAGCCCTGAAAAAGTGACTTAGGGCCGCTTTTCACACGACCGTTGGCAGAATCTCCATAGTCATGTGATCAAAATTCAGATACTTGGCAATTGACTCATACTTATGACAATTGCAGTGTCCTGAGGTGTCAGGTGATTCCCTTTTGTGACCTATTGACCAGCGAAGTCAATGAGAAAGTCAGATTCAGTTAGCAACCGGATTATTAATTAATCAACTTCAGGGATTCACTTAACAACTGTGGCAAGAAAGATTGTAAAATGGGGCAAAACTCACTTAACAGTTGTCTTGCTTAACAACGGAAATTTTGGGCTCAATTGTGGTCACAAGTCAAGTTTTACTTGTATATTGCTATATAACTATAATATAATTATAATATAATAATGTAATGTCTAGCCTGATCCCTGTTGAATTTTTAAAATTTTTAGTGTTGTAGGGTTGTTGTATTTTAAGTATTTAATTGTTTTAACTTTCAGCCAAAGTTTATATGGGTTTTACAATTTTTAACTTTTATGTACTGTTTTTTATCCGGCTGTTCACCGCCCTGAGTCCGCAAGGAGAAGGGCGGTATATAAATCTAATAATAAATAAAAATAAAAAATAAAAGTAATGTAATGTAATGTAATATAATAAACATGATATAATGGGAGAATATAATTGTGTTGCATTCACCTAAAATCTACTCAAAATCCTTTGTGTGGCAATTAATCAACATTTTTTAACATCTTTACCGCTGAATGCCCTAAGTCATCACATCTTTGGGAACCAATGGTGTGTTCAGGATACTGTCAATCCAGCTCCTGTGCTTTGCAAACCATGATTGACGGCTAGATCAAAGCTTCCCATCAGTGGTTAATTTAAAACATGGTCTATAACAAACCAACACTTGACCAGAATGCAGGAAATTCAGCCCTTCCACCCCCATTTCCGATTCTAACAAAGGTCTGTTTGGGTCGGGTGTAAATATTATATGTCTTCCAATGATCTTTCTCTCTAAAATTGTTGTTATCCTACATAATCAATCTAGTGTTCTTGGATTAGATTAAATCAAATATGCATTTACCCTGTTTCCCCTAAAATAAGACATCCCCTGATAATAAGCCCAATTGGGCTGTTGAGCTCAAAGATATTTTAATGCATGCACAGCCGGTCCCCGCCATTTCCTCTGATTTCCTCTACACACCCCAAAATAATAAGACCTCCCCAAAAATAAGGCCAAGCGCTTATTTCAGGGTTCAAAAAACTATAAGACAGGATCTTATTTTTGGGGAAACACTGTAATATGTACTTATATCAGTCTGGGGGTGTTTAGATCAGTGTTTTCAAAGCCGGCTGGACTTCCACTCCCAGAATACCCAAGCTGGCATGCTTTAAGGCAGGTGGACCTCAACTCCCAGAATTCCTCAGTGAGCATCCATCTTATGTCCACCCATCTTATAGTAGCCAAGTTTCTTTTTTAAAAAAAAAAATTAAAAATTGTAACAAAATCTGTGATTACTTATCTTAAAGAGAAATTGACTTCAACTCCCAGAATTCTCTGGCCAGCATGAATTCTGGGAGTTGAAGTCCACATGCCTTAAAATGACAAAGTTTTTTAAAAAATGACTGTATACTGTACAGCAGGATCTTCAAATCTTGGCCACTTTAAGACAGGTGGACTTCAATTCCCAGAATCCCCCAGCCAGCATGAATTCTGGGAATTGAAGTCCATGTGTCTTAAAGTGGCCGACTTAGGGAAACTCTGCTCTACAGATATTTTAAGAGAGGGCCTGAATGGAAATTCCCCCGGTTGATTTCATGAAATCTTTTTGATTCAGCTGAACCGGATCACCAGAATTCGCTGGAGGAAAGTCGCAAGGATTGCAGGTCGTGTGGCACTCGCCCTGTTTGGATAAAGAAACAGACCGAAACGGGGGTGGGTGGGGTATCCCTTCCATTCCTGAGATCTCTGACAGCTTCAAGACTTCGCTTGCATCTTACTAATTCCATAGTTTGTGATTTTTTTTTTACCACTTGTTTTGATACGTTCCGAATTGCATAATAAAATCTACATTTGGACCACAGCTTTTTCATTTTTATTTTTACTTTGGAAGGAAAAGATGAGAAAGAAAGAAAGAAAGAAAGAAAGATAAAAGGAAGAAAGAAAAGGAGAAGGGAAAGGGGAAAAGGAGAGAGAGAGAGGGAGGGAAGGAAGGGAGGGAGGGAGAGAGGGGGAGAGAGAAATAAAGGAGAGAAAGAGAGAGGGAGAGAGAGAAAGAAAGAAAGAAAAAGAAAGAAGAAGGGAGGGAAGGAGGGAGGGAGGGAAGGAGGGAGGAAGGAAAGGTGACTTACAAGCAATAATTGTATTACGACCATAAGAAAATCTCCACAGTCGTGTGATCCAAATTTGGACACTTGGCGAATGGTATGTATTTACGGTCCATATTTGTGGTCTTCTCAACTGGCTTCTGGGAATTGCAGTCAACAGGGGAAGCTGAATTCACTTAACAATCAACTGATTCCCTTCAAGTATGACAAAGAGGTCATAAAATGGAGTACAGTCATGTGATGACTCACTTAACAACTGCCACACTTAGGGATGGACCTCCCGGTCCAATTGTGGTCATCAGTGGAGGTCTACCTGTATCTCCCTGAACAGTCTCAATATTGGATGGATTCCAGGAGGCCAATTGAAACTTCTCTAGAACTTCTTCAGTGGCAGTGTAGACAGATTGACCTATTGTTGCATGGTGTCCAGGTGTAGGAGGTGAAGAGTTTGAAGGGACCTCTTTCTAATTTGATCCTCGGGGGGAGGGGGGAATCATGGCTTAACCTTGGGTTAGGAACATGGTTTCTTCTAAGCTTATGGAATTTGAGAAGGTGCGGAAGGTTTCTTGAATTGCCTGGGCCTGTGGGCCAGAGTTATACCTCCCTGGCTCTTTGACCATCCAGTCATCAATCATATCAGCCAGTTGGGATGAATTGTGATGGCCTGTTCCAGAACAAGGACTTAGGTCGTCTCCTCTGAAGAAAACATGGTCACCATCTGTTGAAGATCTCCTCTCCGTCATATTTGGCCAACTTTTGAACTTCCTTCTTGAGGGACGCTGTTTGCAAAAGGGATGTGTTGGGCAATCCAGAGATTGGTTCAGAGATCCTAAGTAGGAAATGATCAGTTTCTCCATCCATGGTGTGAGGATGTCCCAGGAACTCTGTTTTGGCTGTTCCTGGTGTTGTGTTATTCACAGCTGAGATCCGTTAAGGTCACCTTTGTCTGTTCCAGTTGTGAAGCACTTTTTGTTCACCCAACCCAGTTTTTGTGCCAAGGACATGATTTAAGGAGCTGCACCAGCAATGGAGAAGTTGACCTGACCAAGGATTGGGTCATTCTTGGCCTTGGGGGCTGACCATCAATCACCCTGCTTGGCCATCAAGAGATGGAGATGGTGGCAAGAACAGACACCCTGAGATTCAGTGGACAGTGGGGCCCGGCCAGATTTTAGGGAGCCTTTTATTTTTAATTAGATTTCTATGCCACCCTTCTCTGGAGACTCAGGGCGGCTTACAATGCGTGAAGGAATAGCCTTCATACTTCTGTATATTTATACAAAGTCAGCTTATTGCCCCTACAAACTGGGTCCTCAATTGACCTACCTTAGAAAGGATGGAAGGCTGAGTCAACCTCAAGCCTGGTGAGATTTGATCTTACTAATTGCAGATAACTGGGTTTAATCACAATGGTTTTAGTCTGATGAGCCACCAGAGCTCCTTTGACAGATCTGATCTTAGATCCTTACATAAGTCCTCACCTTACGACCACAATTGATCCCAAGATTTTGGTTGTTAAGTGAGACATTTGCTAACTGTGTTTTGCCCCATTTGATGACATTTGTTGCCAAAGCGAATCAAAGCTATAGTTGTTAAGTGAGTTACGCAGCCATTAAGTGATTCTGGCTTCCCCCTTTCCTTTGCTTGTCAGATGGTCGCAAAAGGAGATCATGTGATGCTGCGACCGTCATAAATATGAGTCAGTGGCTGAGCATCCGAATTCTAATCACGTGACCATGGGAGGCTGCGATGGTCGTAAGTGTGGGAAAACAGTCATGTCCCGTTTTTTCAGGGCCGGAAATGAACTGTTTTAAGTGGAGGACTCCATGTATTTTCAAGGGTGCCGGATCTGAGTTTTGAAATCGTGTTTTGTTGCTAAGATGATTTTCATGTTCTAGTTACATCCCAATTAATTTTGCAACAGGGAAGGGAAAGAGAAAAAGAGGGAGGGAGGAAGAGAAAAGAGGATGGGAAGGAAGTGAAAGGAAAGAAGGGAGGGAGGGAGGGAGGAAGGAAGGAAGGAAGGAGAGAAAAATATAGATGTGTAGGGTAGAAGGGATCTTAGAGGTCTTCTAGAAAAACTCCTGGCTCAAGGCAGAGATCTTATAGCATCCTTATCCTGTCTATCTTTGAAAACCTGCAGTGAAGGGAGGGAGGGAAAGAAAGAGTGAGGGAGAAAGAAACAGAAAGAGAAAGAGAGAGAGAGAGAGAGAGAGGAAAGGAAGAAAGAAAGAGAAAGAGAAAGAGAAAAACAATAAGAAAGGAAGGAAGGAAGGAAGAAGGAGAGAGGAAGGGAGGAAAGAAGGAAGAAATAGAAAAAGAGAAAGACAATAGAAAGAAAGAAAGAGAGGGAGGGACGGAGGAAGGAAGGGGGGAAGGAAGGAAGAAAAAGAGAGAAAGGGAGAAAGAAAGAAAAAGAGAAAGAAAGGAAGGAGAGAGGGAAGAAGGGAGGAAAGAAGGAAGAAAAAGAAAAAGGAAGGAAGGAAGAAGGAGAGAGAGAGAAGAAAGAAAGAAAGAAAGAGGGGGAGAGGATGGCAGGGAGAGAGGGAGAAAGGGAGGAAAGAAGGAAAGAAAAGAGAAAAAGGAAGGAAGAAAGGAAAGAAAAAAGAACAAAAGAAAGAAAGAAAGGGAGAAAGAAAGAAAGAAGAAAGAAAGAAAGAAAGAAGAAAGAAGGAAAGAAAGGAAGAAGGAAAGAAAGAAGAAGAAAGAAGAAAGAAAGAAAGAAGGAAGAAAGAAAGAAAGAAAGAAAGAAAAAAGAAAGGAAAGAAGGAAAGAAAGAAAGGAAGAAGGAAAGAAAGAAAGAAAGAAAGAAAGAAAGAAAGAAAGAAAGAAAGAAAGAAAGAAAGAAAGAAAGAAAGAAAGAAAGAAAGAAAGAAAGAAAGAATCAGACCTATGACATGGGAACTACAGACCGAACTATCCCAGATTCATCCCCAATGCTGCTTCCTATCCTCCTGATTTTGAGACTTTCTCAGCCTCCCCTCCCCCAGAAAGCAGAAGTCACTAACCCCCCCTCCCCCCCCCCCCGTTTCCTTATCCGAACCATGCCCCCTCCTCTGAGCAAACATCCCTTTCTGGAAATCCACTCTGGGGTGTGTTTTTTGTTGTTGTTGTTGTAGCTGAGTCAGCCAATGACAAATCCCGAGAGGGTCCGTGGAAGGGCTGACGGCGGGGGGGGGGGGGGGGGGGGGTATAAAAAGGCAGGGGGAAAATGGCTGGAGGTCACTTGTGCTGCAGCTCCCCAAGATCTCCACAGCATGCAGACCAGCTCGGGCAGGATCCTGCTGATGCTCAGCCTTGCACTGAGCACCACCAGTTGGACTGCGGAGGGGGAGACCCCCAGAGACGAGGATGCCCTTTCTTCAGCGGTCGAGCTGTATAATCGGAACTCGGGACTGGATTCTGCCTTCCGGCTGTTGCAAATCAAATCTCCTCCAGCTGGGGTAAGTTTGAACCCCTGTCCCCCTAAATTTGGGACCCCCGTTTTCTGACCCAGGTCTTCAGCTAGCCCAGCCCAGCCTAACCCCAAACATCTGCATCGTAGAATGGCTGCAATTGATAGACCGTCCTTGACTTACGACTGTAATGGTTTTCAGGGTGGGAAAGGTCGTTAAGTGAGTCGGTTGAGCTGCATTTGTGGGGAAGGTGATTAAGCTGGTTGAGGGCCCCATTTTGCCGGGGGGGGGGGGGGGTTGGTGCAGCGACCATTAAGCGAATGCCATGGTCTTTCAGTGAATCCAATTTTCCCAGAAATGGGCAGAAAGCCATAAAAAATTAACAGTCCGGCAATGACAACCGTCGTAAATGCGAATCAGTTGCCAAGCACCCCAAAGGCGATCACCAGTCTGCAGGGTGTGAGATCTGACCGTCAGAGCTTAGGAGATGCGTTATAAGTAGCTCTGGGGAGATCGGCTGTCATTTGGAACGGTCATTAAGCAAGCAGTCGCTAAGCGAGGACTACTTCCCTTTTTCCTCTGCTGGGGTTGTTCGGCTCCAGGAACCTTCGAATCCAGATCTTCAAGAGGTGGAACTGACCCTGAAGGAGACCACGTGTCCAAATTCCGGGGATTTGAACCTGGATGATTGTGACTTTAAGGAACATGGGGTAAGTTTTCTATCCAAACGGCCACCGGGGGAAAAAAATGAACAATGCAACACAAAATTGTCTTGCACAATTCTGTAAGTGACGCTTCCTCTTTCATTGCTGCCCTCTTCGTTTTGGAGGGAGGACCTCAAGAAATTCACACGAGGGGGTGGAGAAAAAAAAACAACCCATCACCCCCCCCATGCTCTCTCTACAGGCAGTCCTCGACTTACAACCACAGGGTGAGTTTTTCCCCGTTTTTCAACCTTTCTAGCCACAGTGGTTAAGTGAACCCTTGCAGTTATGAAGCTGGTAACGTCGTTGTCAGTCAATGAATCCCTGCAGTTGTTAAGTTAATAACGTGGTCGCTAAGCGAATCTGGCTGGTCAGGTGGTCGCAAAAAGAGGATTGTGTGACCCTCCAGGACACTGCGACCGTCGTAAATACGAATCAGTTGCCGAGGGTCTGAATTCTAATCACATGACCCTGGGGATGCTGCAATGGTCGTAAGTGTGAAGAACAATCATAAGTCCCTTTTTTTCCAGCGATGTTATAACTTTGAACAGTCACTAAATGAACTGCGGTAAGCCGAGGACTGCCTATGCTTCTTGAATTTTTATTAATTTTTATTTATTATATTTAAGACCTGATACTTTTGACTCGGGAATGGACAGAGAATGAAGGTAGCCCTTGACTTACGACCACTCATTTAGTGACCAAAGTTCAAAGAGACTTATTCAAAGAGACTTATTTTTCACAGTTATGACCATTGCCGCATCCCCATGTTCATGTGATCAAAATTCACATGAGCTTGGCAGCTGACTCGCAGTTATGACGGTCACAGTATGCCAGGGTCATATGAGCCTCTTTTGTGACCTTCTGACAACTCCATGCGGAAAGCCGGATTCATTTAACAACTAAAAACTGCAGGGATTCACAACGGTGGCTACAAAGGTTGTAAAACAGGGCGAAACTCAACAACTGCCTTGCTTAGTAATATAAATGGTCGTAGGTCGAGGACTGCTTGTGGCAGCGTCCCAGGGCCACGAGATCACCGTTTGCAAACTTCCGGCAAAGTCAATGGCGAGAGCTGGACTCGCTTCATGGCCGTGTGATTCACTTAACAACTGTGGCCCAAAAAAAATATTCGTAAAAGTGGATTCTACTCATTTTAGCAACTGCTTTGCTTAGCAATCCTGGGCCCCCCGTCGTAAGGCAAGGACTACCTGTAATGGTGATCCAAGGTGGGTCGACTGACTCTCAAATAAATAAGTTCTTGTGTGCTGTGATTGTGTGGTAAAAAGGAATCGGAGTCCCGGAGCTGTATCTCTTTTTAGATCAGTGTTTCTCAACCTTGGCCGCGGGACGATGGGTGGACTTCAACTCCCAGAATTCCCCAGCCAGCTGGCTGGGGAATTCTGGGAGTTGAAGTCCACCCATCGTCCCGCGGCCAAGGTTGAGAAACACTGCTTTAGACGCTAAACGAGTCACTGTCGCTCAGCCCAGCCTACCTCACAAGGTTGTGGTTGACGCAAGCAAGACCTATCTTTGTCTTCTATTTCTTGGATACAGGTGGTGAAAGAATGTTCTGGAACTTCCTCATCCCAGCCCGGATCCCCCATCTTTCAGATCAAGTGTGACACCATCCCTCAAGGAGTAAGTTTCTTGGGGAAAAGCTTCCTTTTTCAGGCTCACGAATCCTTTCTGTCACATTAAGGGTAGTCCTTGACTTACAACCCATTCGTTTAGTGACTGATCAAAGTTACAACGGCATGGGGGGGGGGGAAAGGAGTGGTGGTGTTTGCTAGAGCGCCTATGAAGTCTGGATGCTCATTGTGGGTGTTTGGCCGTTTTGTGATTGGCGTCACATCTACCATATTTTCCGGCGTATAAGACGACCCCCAACTTTTGAGATTTTTGTGTGTTAGAAAGTCGTCTTATACGCCGGAAAATACGGTAAGTGTGGAGAGAGCAGGAAGTTCCCTGGAGAAGATCTGGAGAAGGTCTCAAGTTCTTCTCATGTGGCCCCATCCTCCTCTCCTACACATATCCCATCAATAACCTCCCTAGAGACAGGGAGTTCTATCCCACTACAGGCATGAAAGCTGGCTGGGTGACTTTGGGCCAATCCCTAGAAGAAGGTGAATTCTAGAATTCTGTGACCCTGCCCATCTCTGGCATCCTTCCTTCCTTCCTTCCTTCCTTCCTTCCTTCCTTCCTTCCTTCCTTCCTTCCTTCCTTCCTTCCTTCCTCCCTTCCCTTCCCTCCTCCTCCTCCTCTTTTTCTTCTTCTTCTCCTTCTTCTTCTCCTCCTCCTCCTCCTCTTCTTCCCCTTCCCTTCCCCATCTCCTTCCCCTCCTCCTCCCTTCTTCTTCTTCTTCTTCTTCTTCTTCTTCTTCTTCTTCTTCTTCTTCTTCTTCTTCTTCTTCTTCTTCTTCTTCCCCATCTCCTTCCCACTCCTCTTCCTCCTCCTCCTCCTCCTCTCCTTCTCCTTCTCCTTCTTTTCTCCTCCTCTTCTTCCCCTTCCCTTCCCCATCTCCTCCTCCTCCCTTCTTCTTCTTCTTCTTCTCCTTTTTTTTCTCCTCCTCCTCCTCCTCTTCCCCTTCCCCTTCCCCATCTCCTTCCCCTCCTCCTCCATTCTTCTTCTTCTTCTTCTTCTTCTTC
>CM075961.1:169030311-169161253 GCA_038048745.1 Coluber constrictor foxii | reverse complement strand
AAACCTCTTCAGTTTCAGTAAAATTGGCTTCTGAAATCAGACGAGTCTCTCCTGATTTTTATTCCCCCCCCTTCCCCCCCCCCCCCAGGGGGATCTGCTATGCCAGGCAGGCAATGATGAGGCAGGTAAAGAGCAAACGGGAATCCACCAGGAGCTATTTATTCCCGGGAAAAAACAAAAAAGGCTAAAATTGCCTGCTGAATCAGAATTACAGAGTACCCTCTCTCAAGGAGAAGTGGCCCATTTAGTTCGGCCGGTCGTGATCTAAATAACAACAAAATGACACGCTGAGCGCACAACACAATGAAAAGCTTGTGTGTGTGTGTGTGTGTGTGTGTGTGTGTGAGGGGCCTTATTCATGTGCAGGGGGTTGGTGGTGTAGAGAAGTCTCTTTGGAGCATTGGCTAAAACATCTGCGAAATGAGGTTGGTCTCCCCAGAAGGCGCATCTTGGCCAGCTCTAAAAAACCGTCCCTTGCTCAGAGGCTGCAATTCTTGGAACAATCAGCCAGCCTGGCTGAGTCTTTGGCCGGAGGAGAGATCGTCACAATCTGGAACACTGGACGCAACCCGGCAAGGTTATTTCGTCGAGGGAGATCAAGGGAAAGTATCGGAGCCAGAGGAATCCATGGGAACGGATGTACGAAAAGGGGACCACGCAAGGAGAGGCAGTTTGGCCTGAGGGTGCTTGGCCCAGAAACTAGCAGACACTGAGTTCTAATCCTGTCTTATCCTGCAGGAAATCGAGCTGGGTTTGGCCCGATCACCAGGAGACAGGGAGTTCTAGTCTTGCCTGAGGCATGGAAACTGGCTGGGTGACTTTGAGCTGGTCACCAGTTTTGATCTTGGGCCAGTTGCGCTCTCCTAACCCAGCCCCCCTCACAGGGTTGTTGTTGTGGGGAAAAGAGAAGGAGGAAGCGTTAGATATGTTCTCCGCCTGGAGTAGACCAAAATATATAAAAACAGGTGGGATGAACTCGTCAGAGGCCGGAGCAGTAGGACACCTGAAAAAAAAACCTTGGTGACTCATGAGTGAAAGCTTGAAGAGGAACCAAAAACATTGTGCAACTGCCAAAAAAACTAAATAGCATCCTTGCTAGCATGAGAAATATAGCTCCTCTTCACACCCTGAACATCGGCACCCGTTCTTGGAAATGCGTCTTCAAAAAAAAAGGACCTTGAACAAAGAGGTGTCTAGTCAGAAATTAGGTATTTTTAGCCTGGAGAAAACAGCCGACAGACATGATAATTGAACAGAAGAGACACGGAAAACAGCACAACCTGTCCTGGGTCGTTGCAGAACACAACACACACACACACAAACACCAAAGCCAAGCAACTACAGAGAGCCCTCAATTTAAGACAACAATTGAGCCCGAATTTTGTCACTAAGCAGTACTGTTAATTTTTTTTCCTCATTCTACGAGGATGCATTTTTGAAACCAACACAATTGTAAAATTACCCTGGGGTAAGACAAGGGGCATATAAATTTTATCAATAAATTAAAAAAAAAATCCCTCTGATGTTGTGCTGTTAGAGGAATTCGACCTTTACAGGTAGCCATAGCCACAGTTGGGCCCAAATTTTTGGTCGCTAAGGGAAACATTTGTTGCGTTTTGCCCCACACAATTGTTAAGTGAATCACTGGAGATGATAAGTCAGTAACTTGGTTGTTAAGTGAATCCGGCTTCGCCCACAGACTCCGCAAAAGGGGATCACGTGATCCCCCCAGGATAACTGCGACCGTCGTAAACATGAATCCGTTGCAAACGTCTGAATTTTGAGCATGGGGAGGCCGCAACAGACGTCGAGGGTAAGAAATGTCCTGTTTTTCAGTGCCGCCGTAACTTCGGATGGTCACTACATGAAGGGTTATAAGTTGAGGAGTACCTGTAATAAGGTTTAAAATGCAAGGAAGGAGATTTCAGCTAGACAACAGGTGAATGGCCAGGAAGAGGAGTCAACCACCTGGGATGAGGAATGCTGACAGGTATTGGGTATGCCTATTTTTTTTAAAATTTGATTTATATGCCGCCCTTCTCCGGAGACTCAGGGCAGCAATAGTCTTCATACTTTTGAATATTTATACAAAGTCAGCTTATTGCCCCCACAAACTGGGTCCTCAATTTACCTACCTTAGAAAGGATGGAAGGCTGAGTCGACCTTGAGCCTGGGGAGATTCGAATTTACAGTAATTGCAGACAGCTGAATGCTCCTTTCTTTCTTTCTTTCTTTCTTTCTTTCTTTCTTTCTTTCTTTCTTTCTTTCTTTCTTTCTTTCTTCCTTCCTTCCTTCCTTCCTTCCTTCCTTCCTTCCTCTCTCTCTCTCTCTCTCTCTCTCTCTCTCTCTCTCTTTCTTTCTTTCTTTCTTTCTTTCTTTCTTTCTTCTTTTTTAAATTTGATTTATATGCTGCCCTTCTCCAGAGACTCAGGGCGGCTTACAATGCGTTAAGCAATAGCCTTCATACTTTTGTATATTTATACAAAGTCAGCTTATTGCCCCCACAAACTGGGTCCTCAATTTACCTACCTTAGAAAGGATGGAAGGCTGAGTCGACCTTGAGCCTGGGGAGATTCGAATTTACAGTAATTGCAGACAGCTGAATGTTCTTTTCTTTCTTTCTTTCTTTCTTTCTTTCTTTCTTTCTTTCTTTCTTTCTTTCTTTCTTTCTTTCTTTCTTTCTTTCTTTCTTTCTTTCTTTCTTTCTTTCTTCCTTCCTTCCTTCCTTCCTTCCTTCCTTCCTTCCTTTCTTCTTCTTTTAATTAGATTTATATGCCACCCTTCTCCGAAGACTCAGGGCAGCTTACAATGCGTGAAGCAATAGCCTTCATACTTTTGTGTATTTATACAAAGTCAGCTTATTGCCCCCACAAACTGGGTCCTCAATTTACCTACCTTAGAAAGGATGGAAGGCTGAGTCAACCTTGAGCCTGGTGAGATTCGAACTTACAGTAATTGCAGACAGCTGAATGCTCTTCCTTCCTTCCTTCCTTCCTTCCTTCCTTCCTTCCTTCCTTCCTTCCTTCCTTCCTTCCTTCCTTCCTTCCTTCCTTCCTTCCTTCCTTCTTCTTTTTTTAATTAGATTTCTATGCTGCCCTTCTCCAGAGACTCAGGGCGGCTTACAATGTGTTAAGCAATAGCCTTCATACTTTTGTATATTTATACAAAGTCAGCTTATTGCCCCCACAAACTGAGTCCTCAATTTACCTCCCTTAAAAAGGAGGGAAGGCTGAGTCAACCTTGAGTCTGAGGAGATTCGAACTTACAGTAATTGCAGGCAGCTGAATGTTCTTTCTTTCTTTCTTTCTTTCTTTCTTTCTTTCTTTCTTTCTTTCTTTCTTTCTTTCTTTCTTTCTTTCTTTTTCTTTCCTTCCTTCCTTCCTCTTTCTTTCTTTCTTCTTTTTTTTTAATGTGATTTATACGTCGCCCTTCTCCGGAGACTCAGGGAGGCTTTCAATGCGTTAAGCAATAGCCTTCCTACTTTTGTATATTTATACAAAGTCAGCTTATTGCCCCCACAAACTGGGTCCTCAATTGACCTCCCTTAGAAAGGATGGAAGGCTGAGTCAACCTTGAGCCTGGAGAGATTCGAACTTGCATTAATTGCAGACAGCTGGTGTTAATCACAATGCTTTTAGTCTGCTGAGCTACCAGGCTCTTATAATTTAATGAAGAGAAGAACTAGGAGAGACACAATAGCAGTTTTCCAATATTTGAGGGGCTGCCCCCAAAGAGGAGGGGGTCAAGCTATTCTCCAAAGCTCCTGAAGGCAGGAGAAGAAGCAATGGATGGAAACTAATCAAGGAGAGAAGCAACCTGGAATTAAGGAGAAACTTCCTGACAGTAAGAATGATTAATCAGTGGAACTGCTTGCCACCAGAAGTTGTGGGTGCTTTATCACTGTTTTTAAGAAAAAACTGGACAGCCGTTTGCCTGAAATGGTATAGCAGGGGGTTGGACTAGATGACCTCTGAGGTCCCTTCCAACTCTGGTGGAGTCTCAGTTGCTGGAGGGTTTTAAGGAGAGGCTGAGGGCTTTGTGATGGGAACGGGGCTGGCCTAGATGAGCTCGAAGCTCCATTCCAATCCTTTTAATTTCTGATTTTATGAAAGGGTTTATCCCTTCCCCTTTTTGGATAGATTGAGAGGGGAGGGGGGGGGCATCGGAAACAAAATAATAGTGTAACTTCAAGCACCAAAAACATAAAATGCCCCCCCCCCGACTAAGCATAGAAGCTTTTTTTGGTGCTCACAGACCATACCGCATTAAGAAGCAGTGATGAGCTACTTATATAAACAATAAATGGATTCCGGAGGCTGAAAATAAGAATTGTGGGAAATGATCTCGTCGGAGGCTTCCTAGAAACATTTTAGCTGCTAGGAAGAAAGTTGTTGGACTTATTCCAAGGCTAATGGGTAATGTCCCCTGGACTTGAAGAACAAACTCCCTCCTAGCATTGATGATGTTACCCAGTTGGGTTGTGAAACGTTTGCAGAGAAATAATGACGCTCATACAGCCCCATGGAATACTCCTATTCCTCCTCAAACTGATGATGTTACCTAGTTTGGGCATGAAACGTCTGGAAGAAAACCACTCAGCTCAGAGAGCACCCAGGACCCCACAGTCCTCCTCCTCTCCATACACCTCACTTCCTTCTGGCCCTGATGATGTTACCTAGTTGGGTCATGAAATGTCTGGAAGAAAACCACTCAGGTCAGACAGCACCCAGGACCCGCAATTCAAGCCTAATCTCCAAATATTCTCTTCTGTTGGAAAAATAATTTTCTACATTTGGAGGATTTAAAAAACACAATGAAAACCTTTGATAAGCATCCCAAGGGTGTGAGGTTTTTTTTTCCCCTCAAGAGGCAACTGGACTTCATGGATTTTCTTTGAAGACATATCACTTCTCATCCAAGAAGCTTCTTCAGCTCTTCAGTTCTTGGGTGAAAAGCGAAATGCGTCCAAAGAAAAACCAGATACCCCAGTTGCCTCTTAAAAAAAAAAAATTAAAAGCACCTTTGGGATAACCATGACCTGGATGACAGAGGATCTCCACAGATCTTTGACAGACAATATTGAAAAATCGGAGAATGGTTTTCAAAGTCTTGTCAAACCACCCCTGTTACTCTGGTGCAGTTAATAAACCTGACTAACGAAAAGCATTCCTCCTTTCGTGAGTCATTCAATTCTTGGAAGAATATCTTGCGTGCAAAGTTAACAAATGCGACTGGAGACAGGGTACCAGAAACTCTGCTGCAATTAAAATCTAATTTTCATACCCTTCTCCCCAAGAATATATAAAAACCAGGCGTAATGATCACTTGGTGTGTTTTTCTGGTTTTTTTTTTTATTACAGTCAAGCCTCCGTAAAGTAGCCTGCGACACATTCTTAAGAGATTGTGCGATGCACAATGCACAAAGCTATGCCAGAGGGGGCTACACCCAATATTTGGGACATTAATCATCTCGAAGGTGACGTCATGCCCAGAATGACATAGAGGAAAAAGATTCTGTCGGAAACAGAATTTTAATTGGCAAAGGCTGGGAAAAAAGGGAAAACCCTTCGAAGACAGCTAGTCCCGGATTTACAACGGTTCATTTAGGGACCAAAGTTACAACAGCACTGAAAGAAATGACATGATTGTTTTTCACACTTGGGACCGTTGTAGCATCCCTATGATCATGGGATCAAAATTCGGACGTTCGGGTGCTCGCTTCGGCAGCACATATACTAAAATTGGAATGATACAGAGAAGATTAGCATGGCCCCTGCGCAAGGATGACACGCAGATTCGTGAAGCGTTCCATATTTTTGTTTTATAAAGTATTTAAGGTTAGACTTGTAAAAGGGAGTTAAAAGTTCAACAGGGTGATAGGAGACTATAGATTATTAGCTTATATTAGCCTATGATTGTTAAATGTGATACCCTGTATTTCGCTTTGGGAGGTGGGGGGTAGGTTAGGGAGGGTAAGAGGGGGAGCGGGTGGGGGGAAGGGGAAATATATGAAAAACTTTTTAAAAATTTTCAATAAAAAAAAAAATTGGACGTTCGGCAAATGACTCGTATTTATGACGGTCCCAGTGTCCTGAGGTTACGTGATCCCTTTTTTGCGACCTTCTGACAAGTAAAGTCAATGGGGAAGCCAGATTCACTTAACAACCATGTTACTCACTTAACAACTGCAGTGATTCACTTAACAAGGTGTGGCGAGAAAGATCGTACAAGAAAGATCGTAAAATGGGGCGAAAATCTCTCAACAAATATCTCAGCTAGCAACAAGATATTTTGGGCTCAATTGTGGTTGTAAGATGAAGACTACTTGCACAGATTATTTTTTTTTTTTGATTTTGATTTGATTTGATTACATTTTCATACCGCCCTTCTCCCGAAGGACTCAGGACGGTGCACAGCCACAATAAAACAATACCAGCACAAAAATTAAAAACCATTAAAATAATTAAATCATTTGGCCATTATTTAAAACCCCTCAACTAAAAACCCTTTTAAAAACTCTTTAACAATCCAATTAAAATCATTGACCCGTCAGATCAGCTTGATGAAATAATAAGATTTTCAGAGCATGCCGGAAGGCACGGAGGTCGAGGATCCTTCATATATCCGGGGGCAGTTCATTCCATAGGGCAGGAGCCCCCACAGAGAAGGCTCTCCCCCTGGGGGTCGCCAGGCGACATTGTTTGGCTGATGGCACCCTGAGGAGGCCCTCTCTGTGGGAGCGTATCAGTCGGTGGGAGCCATTGGTGTCAGAAGGCGGTCTCGTAAATATCCTGGTCCTAAGCCATGGAGCGTTTTGAAGATGATGACCAACACCTTGAAATGCACCCGGAAGATCACCGGGAGCCAGTGCAGCTCGCGCAAGAGAGGTGTTACATGGGGGCAACGAGTCACCCCCATAACCACCCGCGTGGCCACATTCTGGACCAGTTGGAGCCTCCGGTTGCTCCTCAAGGGGAGCCCCATGTAGAGAGCGTTACAGTAGTCCAGATGGGAGGTGACGAGGGCTTGAGTGACTGTGCACAAGGCGTCCTGGTCCAGAAAGGAACGCAACTGGGAAATCAGGTGAACCTGATAGAAAACCACCCTGGCCATGGCCGTCATATGATCGTCTAAAGACAGCTGTGTGTCCAGGAGGATGCCCAAGTTGCGAGCCCTCTCTGAAGGGGGCAAAATCTCATCCCCAACAGCCAGTGATGGCACCAGCTGGCTATATCGGGCGCCGGAAACCACAGCCACTCGGTCTTGAAGGGGTTGAGTCTGAGCCTGTTTCTCCCCATCCAGATCCGCACGACCACCAGGCATCAGGACATCACGTCAAGGGCATCATTGGGGTGGTCCAGGGTAGAAATGTACAGCATACAGTTGACACTTCATCCCGAAACCACATAGATCTCACCCAGCGGCTTCACATAAATGTTGAACAGGAGCAGCGAGAGGACTGAGCCTTGAGGCACCCCACAAGTAAGGTGCCTCGAGGTCGACGTCTGTCCCCCCGTCAACAGACCGGAGAGGAAAGAGGAGAACCACCGCATCACGGTGCCCCCCACTCCTAATCCCTCTAGCTGATGGAGCATGATACCATGGTGGATGGTATCAAAAGCTGTTGAGAGATCCAGGAGGACCAGGACAGAGGAGCAACTCCTGTCCTGAGCCCTCCAGAGATCATCAACCAACATGATCAATGCTGTTCCGTGCTGTATCCCGCCCTGAAGCCCGACTGGCATGGATCCAGACAGCTTCATCCAGGTATCGAGGAAGTTGTTGTGCCACCACATACTCAACAATCTTCGCCATGAAGCGGAAGTTGGAGACTGGACGATAATTAGCTAGTATAGCCGGGTCCAGGGAAGGCTTTTGAGGAGGGGTCCCACCACCGCCTCTTTCAAGGCAGAGGGGAAGAAACCCTCACTCAAAGAAGCGTTAATAATCCCCTGGAGCCTCATGTAGCCTCCCGGGAGACCAGCACCAACTAGGAGGGACACGGGTCCAAGAAACATGTGGCAGCGTTAAGCCTCCCCAAAATCCTGTCCACGTCCTCAAGATTTTTTGACTTTTACGCGTAGCAGCATCCTAGTCATTGTAGGTAGGACGATGTATATTGTAGGCAATTGTTTAATGACCTACCGGTAATTTGTTTAATGATGGTCTCTGAACTAGAAAGAGTGCAGAGAAGAGCAATAAAGATGACTCGAGGCTAAAACATATAGAGAACGGTTGCTGGAATTGGGAATGGCCAGTTTAATAAAAAGAAGGACTAGGGGGAACATAATAGCAGTCTTCCAGTATTTGAAGGGCTGCTAGAGAGAGGAGCGGTCAAGCTATTCTCCAAAGCCCCTGAGGGCAGGACAAGAAACATCAGATGGAAACTAATCAAGGAGAGAAGCAACTTGGAACTAAGGAGCAATTTCCCAACAGTGAGGACAATTAACCCGTGGAACCGCTTGCCACCAGAAGTTGTAAATCCTCCAACACTGGAAGTTTTTAAGAAGAGATTGGATAATCATTTGTTTGAAATGGTGTAGGGTTTCCTGCCTAAGCAGGGGGTTGGACTAGAAGACCTCCAAGGTCCCTTCTAACTCTGTTATGCTATTCTCTTTGCTCTTCTGTTCTCTGCTTTGTTCTATTCTTTCTCTATCCCTGTTCTATCCTATTCCATTCCCTTTCTCCATTCCATTCCACTCCTCTTTGATTCTTTTGTTACAGCCTGGCGTTTTCTACTTAAGCTCTTAATGTCATGGTGTAAAAATGATCTTGTTCGGCAAGAAATTTTAAGATTTGAAGTTCAACAGGTTTAAAAAAGCAGCAGGTTTAAGAAATGGGGGTTCATGTTTTCAGCCCAAAGCCAATTATCCTCTTTATGTTCTATCTGCAATTATGATCTATCCCATTTATACTACGGGGGGTGGGGTGGGGGGGTGTCCTCGACTTAAAACCGTAATTGAGGCACAATTTTCCACTGCTAAGCCAGACAGCTTGTAAAGGAGCTGAGGCTCATTTTATGACCTACCTCCGTGATGGCGAACCTGTGGCACACGGAGCCATATTGGTGGGCACATATGTGTTACCCTAGCTTAGCTCCAGCACGCATGCATGTGCTGGCCATCAGATTTTGGGCTTTCTGCGCCCGCCGGAAGTCGGCAAATGGGCTGTTTCCGGTCTCCAGAGGGCCTCTGGGGGGAATGAGAAAGGCTGTTTTCACCCTCCCCAGGCTCCTAGAAAGCCTCTGGAGCCTGGGGAGGGTGAAAAGGCCACCACATGCCAAAAGGAAGAGGAGCATGGGGGGCGGTCACGCGTGCAGGCATGGGGGAGGGCAGGGCGCATAGAATTATGGCTGTGGGCACGCACAGGCGCGCGACTACCTCACACTCCCCCAGTTTTTGGCACGGGATGGCAAAAAGGTTAACCATCACTGACCTATCTTGCCATGGTTGGTAAATGAACCATGCAGTTGTTAAAGGAATCCAGCTTCCCCACTGACTCTGCTCGTCAGAAGGTCGCAAAATGGAATCACATGATCCCAGGACATCCAAAGATCCTAAATTGGGCTTCCGACGCGGTCACAGCACGGAAACGGCATTGGTCGCTCTGGTGAATGATCTCTGGCGGGCTCGGGATGGTGGTGGTTCCTCCATCCTGGTCCTACTTGACCTCTTAGCGGCTTTTGATACCATCGACCATGGTATCCTCCTGCAGTGACTTGGGGGGTTGAGGGTAGGAGGCACTGTCTTACAGTGGTTCTCCTCCTACCTCTCGGGTCGCTTGCTGTTTGTATGGGCGGGAGGGCGGAGGTCCACCCCGAAGCCCCTAAATTGTGGGGTGCCTCAGGGGTCGGTTCTCTCCCCCCTGCTCTTTAACATCTATATGAAGCCACTGGGAGAGATCATTCGTGGCTTTGGGGTGAGATATCATCAATATGCTGATGATACCCAATTATACATCTCCACCCCAGAGATGCCCTTTCCGTGATGTCCCGTGGCCTGGAGACGATACGGGCCTGGATGGGTAGAAACAGACTCAAACTCAATCCCTCCAAGACTGAGTGGCTGTGGATGCCGGCATCTCGGATTTCAGAAGCCCCATCCCTTTTGATGGATGGAGAAAAACTTGCCCCCGTTGATAGGGCTCGCAACTTGGGTGTCCTCCTGGATGCTCGGCTGTCCCTAGAAGACCATCTAACGGCTGTGACCAGGGGGGCCTTCTCACAGCTTCGCCTGGTACGCCAGTTGCGCCTTTTCCTGGACCGAGATGACCTTTGCACAGTCACTCATGCCCTGGTTACTTCCCGCTTGGATTACTGCAATTCCCTCTACACGGGCCTGCCCCTGAGATGCACCCGGAGACTCCAGCTGATCCAGAATGCAGCCGCACGGGTTGTTACGGGAGCCCCTCGTTACTCCCATATAACACCCCTCCTGCGTCAGCTGCACTGGTTACCAGTGGTTCTCCGGGTCCGCTTCAAGGTACTAGTTCTCACCTATAAGGCCCTACATGATTTAGGTCCAGGATATTTACAGGACCTTCTCCTGCCTGCTTCCCACTGTCCTGTTCGCTCACACAGGGCCGCTCTCCTCAGGGTCCCGACGGCGAGCCAATGTCGTCTAGCGGTGCCCAGGGGTAGGGCGTTCTCTGTGGGTGCTCCCACCCTCTGGAATGAATTACCTACCGAGCTCCGGACGGCTCCTGATCTCCGCTCCTTCCGTCGGGAGCTGAAGACTTGGCTGTTCAAACAAATAGGCTGACTCTGATTCTGGGTTTATTATTTATCATTAATTAGTTATTTGATTTAAAATACGATTTTATTGTACATGTTTCTTAACTTGTGTTCGCCGCCCTGAGTCCTTCGGGAGAAGGGCGGCATATAAATACATGTAATAAATAAATAAATAAATAAAATATTAGCCAGTTGCCAAGCCTCTGAATTTTGGTCACGTGACCAGGGGAGAATTCTACAAGGGTCGTAAGTGTGAAAAACGGTCACAAGTCACTTTTTTTCAGTGTCATGGTAACTTTGCTCACTAAACAGATGGTTGTAAGTCAAGGAGCACCTGTACTCTTCTATTCCTCTGCCTTTACAGACAAAAACCTAGCAAGGAAAGACTTGTACTGCTCCCTGTTTCTTCTATGAGAGTCTGAGAGGCAGGACTTGCTGAAAACACAGCCACAATACAAACTTGACCCAAAATGTAATCACCAAGACCACACAAAGCCACACAGACACCCCCCCCCACACACACACACTAAGCGGGGGTGGGGGGTACTTAATCTGCAATAGAAGGCACTCAATTTTGGTGATCCTCAGCGGCAATGGAACTAAAATGGGTGGGTAGTCCTGCAAGGAATCAGGAAGGCTGCTGAGGGCCCGAGCCCTTCCGCAGCCTTCTCTGGAGGCTAGAAGTAACCCAGCGTCCCTCCAACCACCCTCCATCCCTGGGGGGTCTCCTGGTTGGGTCATGAAACATCTGTAAGAAAGCAGCCAAGCTCAGAAACAACCAAGGACCCCCACAGTCCTCCTCCTCTCCTTCCCCTCCCCCTTCCCTTTCTCTTCCTCCCCTTCCATTTCTCCTCCTCCTCCTCCTTTTCCTCCCTTTCTCCCCCTGCCCTCCTTTCCTCCCCCCTCTGCTCCCCTTCCTGTACCCCTCCCCATTTCTCCTCCCTTCCTCCCTCTTTTCCTCTCCCCCTCCTCTTCCTTTCCTTCCCCTTCCCCTCCATTTCTCTTCCTCCTTCTTTTCCTCTCCTTCTCTCCATGCCCTCCTTTCCTTCCCTTTCCCTCCTCCTCTTCCTGCATTTCTCCCTCTTTTCTCTCCCCTTCCCCACTTTTACTTTCCCTCTGTTCCTCTTCCTTTCCTCCCCCTCCATTTCTCCCCCTCCTTTTCCTCTCCTCCTCCCCCTGCCCTTTTCCTCCCCACTCTGTTCCCCTTCCTCTCCTTTCCCTCCCACTCCTGCATTTCTCCTCCTTTCCTCCCCCTCTCCTTCTTTTCCTCTCCCGCTCCGCTCTTTTCCTTCCCCTCTGCTCCTCTTCCTTTCCTCCCCCTCCTCCTCCATTTTTCCTCCCACTCCTTTTCCTCTCCTTCTCCCCTTGCCCTCCTTTCCTCCCGCTCCCCATTTCTCCTCTTTTCCTCCCCCCTCCTTCTTTTCCTCTACGCCCTCCTCTCCTCTCCCCTTCCCCTCCTTTCCTTCCCTTCTGCTCCTTTTCTTCCTCTCCTTTCCCACCCCCTCCCACATTTGTCCCCCTCCCACATTTGTCCCCCTCCCCCTCTCTATAACCCCCCACCCACCTACCCACCCACCCACTTAGCACTGCTGATATTCCCTGGTTGGGTCATGGAAGCTCAGGGAGGGTCTACTCCCAGATATTGTAAGTTGATCAGGTTCTTGAGCGGGGATGATGGGTGGGGGAAGCCTAGGATCCCCCCAAAGATCATCCAAACGGTCCCCGCTCCCCACATCTCCCCCCCCTTGCCCCTCCCTACTCAGCCCCTCCTTCTTGCTCTCCTCCCTCCCTCCCTCCCTCCCTCCCCTCCTCAGGGTCCCCCTGCTTCCTGTCAATCACGCCCCCCCCCGGGCCCACCTTGAGGGTCACGTCGCACAGCTTCCCCTGCCTCCTGATCTCGCCCATCACCCCGTAGCCGCGGCTGGGCAGGTCGCCCACCGAGAAGTGCACCAGGTCTTCCGGGTCCAGCTCCGGGTCCGGTCCGGCCGCCTCCAGCATCTCGTCGGCTTCCACGCCAAACCCGGCTCTGCCGGGACCAGCCGTCCTTCTGGCTCGCTCGCCCTATGCGGTTTGGCTCCGCCCGGCCACCGTCGCCTCGCCGCCGGGAGATCGCCAGACCGGAAGCCAGGCAGGCCCCGCCCCGTCGTTCCGCCCTCACTCAGCGGAAGCGCCCGTCGCCGCGGCAACAGAGCCTTACGGAAGAAGCCGTCGCCAGGGCGACGGCGTGCTCCGCGCATGCGCCGTTGCCCCTCACTCCCTTTGGAGCCGGTTCTGAGGCGGATTTTTTTTCCCCCCGAGAGGATGGCGGCGGGCCTCCCTGCGGCGCTGCCACCGCCGCCGCCTGGGAGCGGGTCCTGCTAGGTCGCGACGGCGGATGGCGGCTCTCGACGGGAAGGCCCCGAGTCAGGGTAGGGGCAGAGCCGCTGAGGCAAGGTGGACCCTCCGCGCCCGCCCCCCTCCCCCGCCCCCCCCCAAATGAGTCTGGGGGCACTTGGGGGGGGCGAATGGGGAGAAGAAAGGGCGGCCTTGCTTGGCTTCACCTCTTCTTTAGCCTCTGAGGGAATTTCTGTTGTTCTGCCAGGTCTTCCCGCTCTTTTTCCTTCTCTCTGAGAGCCCCTGAGGAGCTTTTTTCCCCCCCTTCTTTTTCTTTTTTTCTTTTTCTTTTTTTTCTTTTTTTTTTTTGGCAGCCCTTCCCTTTATCTTTACCTTTTAATTTTGGGGGAGGGGCTTTTAATTGTAAGCAGCCCAGAGTCTGTCTGTCTATCTATCATCTATCCCTATTTATAATTATCTATTTATAATCTATCTATCTATCTATCATCTCTATCTTTTTATAATCTATTCTATCCTCTCTATTTATAATCTATCATCTATCTGTCATCTATCTATTCTATCTATCATCTCTATCTTTTTATAATCTATTCTATCATCTCTATTTATAATCTATCCTCTGTCTATTCTATCTATCATTTCTATCTTTATAATCTATTCTGTCATCTCTTTATAATCTATATCTATTCTATCTATTTCTCATCTCTATTTATAATCTATCATCATCTGTCATCTATCTATTTTATCTATTATTTCTATCTATTTATAATCTATATTTATAATCTATCATCTATCTATTCTATCTATTCTATCTCTCATCTCTATAATCTATCATCTATCTATCTATCATTTCCATCTTTATAATCTATTCTGTCATCTCTATAATCTATCATCTATCTGTCATCTATTTTATCTATTATTTCTATCTATTTATAATCTATATTTATATTCTATCTATCTCTCATCTCTATTTATAATTTATCTATCTGTCATCTATTCTATCATTTCTGTCTTTACAATCTATATTTATAATCTATCATCTATCTATTCTATCTATCATCTCTATAATCTATAATCTATCTGTCATCTATCTATTCTGTCTATCATTTCTATCTTTATAATCTATCTTTATAATCTATCATCTATCTATTCTATCTATCCTATCTATCATCTATCATCTCTACCATCTCTATTTATAATCTATTCTATCTATCATCTCTATTTACAAATCTATCATCTATATAATCTATCTCTACCTATCATCTATCTCTACCTACCATCTTTATCTATCTATCTATCATATCTATCTATCATCTATCAACTATATCTATTATCTAATCTATCCCTTTCTATAATTTCTTCTTTATATCTTTATCCCTCTCTCTCTCCATCCATTCATGCATGCATCATACATACATACCTATTATTTCCATCCATCCACAATATATGTCTATTCTATCTAATACCTATCCATCCATCACACATATCTATCCTATCTATCCATCATGCCTATTGATCTCCATATATATCCATTCCATGTATCTATGGTAATATCCATGTCTCTAATATCCATGTATGTAATATTCATCCATTTTACATGCCTATTATCTCATCCATCCAACCATACGTTCTTTTTTTTATCTTCTATCTATCCTGTACCTACCTACCTACCCATCTACCAATCATTTATCTATCTTTATTAGTTATCTATATTCTGTTGTATTGATCCGTCATCTCCCCATATTTACTTATGTTGCATCTTTTTTCCCTATCACTCCACCTATTGCATCTATCTATCTGTTAACTATTGAATCCGTCTTTTGCATCTATCGTTATTCCTAAATGAGATTGGCGACACATAAATCAAATAAATAAATAAAATTTATTAATAATCAATATTCTGTCATTGGTTGATCTGTCATTAACATCTATCTATACATTGCATCTATCTTTTGCATCTCTATTAATGATTTATATTCTGTTTTTATGATCTATCAACTAACATGGCATCTTTTGCCTCAATTGCATTCTGTCTTACTGATCTAATCTGTTTATTGCATGGTTTACCTTTTGCATCTGTCATTATCTTCTACCTATCTCTATTATTTATATTTGTCTTACATCATTTTTGGCATCTATTATCAGTTTTCTAAACATTCTGGTTAATAATCTATATTCTTGATCTATCATCTATCACATCTTTCTGATTGCATCATTCATATCTATCTGTCATTAGTATCTATCTGTTCGTTATTCATCTATATCTATCACATTTAGAAACTGCCCAACTCCCACAGGAGAACTTTGGGCAGTATATACTTAAAATGTTAAAAACATAAAAGCTGACAATAAAAGTTAAAAGAGAGGCGAGACTAGATAAATTCAACCTTGCAAGGCCAAGGAAGGACTTATAGGGCACTCATTGGGAGTTGAGTAGCCTATAACTTACATTACTGAATAAATAAAAATATTAAATTTTCCTTCCTAATTACTGTATTTTTTGGACTATAAGACGCACCAACATTTCCACCCTCTTTAAGGGGGGAAAAAAGTGCCTCTTATAACCTGAAAAGTACAGTGATACAGATAGTCCTCAGCTTACCATTTACCCCAAAGTTTCCATTGTTAATTGCTGCAGCATTTCAGTTAACAACTGCGGTAAGAAAGATCCTAAAATGGGACGAAACTCCTAGTAACAACCATCTTGCTCAGCAATGGAAATTTTGGGTTCAGTTGTGATCATACGCCAAGGACTACCTGTGTACATTTTTCAGACCAGTATAATTGTAATCTGCCTAGAATTACTTTGAGGCAAGAAAGGTGACACATACATTTTATAAATAAAGGAATAAACCCTCCGATATTGTGCAGGTAGAGGAATCCAGGCTTCACAGATAGTCCTTGACTCATAGCCGCAATGGAGCCCAAATTTTTTGTTGCTAAGTAAAACATTTGTTAAGTCAATTTTGTCCCATGAATGTAATGAAATCCCTGCAGTTGTTAAGTCGTTCAGTGAATCTGGCTTCCCCATTGACTTTGCTTCTCAGGAGATCACAAAAAGGAATCCACATGGCCCTGGGATACTGTGATCATTGTTCTGTCCGTCTGTCTCTCCTACCCATTATCTCATCTTCCTTTCTGTCTTATCATTTATCTCTGTACGTCTGTCTATCCCTCCCTCCATCCACTTTATGGCCATCGTATATATGAACCAATTGCTGACTATCTGAATTTTGATCACCTGACCACAGGGATGCTGCAATGGTTGTAAGAGTGAAAAATGGTCATAAGTCACTTAGTCAGTGCCGTCGTCACTTCAAATGGCGACTAAACAAACTCGTAAGTCGAGGACCACCTGTATTTCTTTCCCCCAGACCTCATGGCCATGGGCATCAATTCGAAGAAAGTGAAGGCCTTCGCGCGGGTGAAGCCCACGGCCGACTTTCCTCAAGACGTCATCAAATTTGGAGCCGACAACAAGGTAAGAAGAGGATCAAGCTGAAAATTTTGTTTCTCCTCTCAGCCCTTTTTTTCACCGGTGACATGGATGCGCCATAAAAGCGGAACTCACCTGGCTTCCCTTTCCAGACGATCGAGGTTCACATCGAGAGGGATCTTTCCAAAGGCATCGTCAACAACAAGCTGACCGACTGGTCGTTTAAGATGGACGGCGTTCTCCACAACGCGTCACAGGAAGTGGTTTACGATGCAGTCGCCAAAGAGCTCGTCTCGCAGGCCCTGAACGGCTATAATGGTAAACCATTAATGATCGCCACTAACAGAATAACAGAGGGGGAAGGGGGGTCTTCTAATCCAACCCCCTGCCATTTCAAACAATTCACTGTCCAGTCTCTTTTTAAAAACTTCCAGTGTTGGAGCATTCACAGCTTCTGGAGGCAAGTAGTTCCACGGGTTAATTGTTCTCACTGCCAGGAAATTTCTCCTTAGTTCCAGGTTGCTTCTCTCCTTGACGAGTTTCCATCCATTGCTTCTTCTCCGGCCTTCTGGTGCTTCGGAGAACCGCTTGACTCCCTCTTCTTTGTGGCAGCCCCTCAAATATTGGAAGACTGCTGTCATGTCACCCCAGGGGTGGGTTTCAAAACCCGTCGTTACCAGTTTGCTTGTGGGCGCCCCGTCACTATTATAGTTCATGGCGGGAGTACAGCAGGGCCTCTTATTGTGCACAGAAGCATCCGGGTGGAGGCTCCCACTGCCGCCACTACTGGTTCGCCAATCCGGGGCAAATCTGTAGCAACCCATAGCTGATACCATCGCTGACTATTGGTGGTGAGTCATTAGCCCCCACAGAGAGGGCTCGCAACTTAGGTGTCCTCCTGGACACACGGTTGTCTTTAGAAGAGCATATGACAGCCGTGGCCAGGGGTGCTTTTTATCGGGTTCGCCTGATTCGCCAGTTGCGGCCCTTTCTAGATCGGGACTCCTTGCGCACAGTCACTCATTCCCTCATCACTTCCCGTCTGGACTACTGTAATGCTCTCTACATGGGGTTCCCCTTGAAGTGCACACGGAGGCTCCAACTGGTCCAGAATGCAGCTGCGCGGGTGATATTGGGAGTGACATGGCGCTCACATGTGACACCACTCCTACGCGAGCTGCACTGGCTTCCGGTGGTCTTCCGGGTGCGCTTCAAGGTGTTGGTTCTTACCTTCAAACTCCTCCATGGCTTAGGACCTGGGTATCTACGAGACCACCTTCTGCAACCGATAACCTCCCACCAACCAGTACGCTCCCACAGGGTAGGCCTTCTCAGGGTGCCGTCACTAAAGCAATGCCGACTAGTGGTTCCTAGAGAAAGAGCCTTTTCTGTTGGGGCACCTACCCTTTGGAACAGGTTACCCCCAGGGATACGAATGATCCCAGATCTTCGTACTTTCCGTCGTGCAGTTAAGACCTTTCTTTTTCACCAAGCTGGTCTGGCATAAATCTTTTCTAATTTTTTAAATCTTATGCTGAAGTTTCTTTACTGTTGAGCCAAACTGGCTTAATTATTTATATTCACATTCTATATGTATGTCATTTTAACTGTTCACCGCCCTGAGTCCTTCGGGAGAAGGGCGGTATAGAAATTGAATAAATAAATAAATAAATAAATAAACCCACCACTGTGTCATCCCTAATCCTTCTTTTCACTAAACTAGACATACCCAGTTCCTGCAGCCTTTTTTCACCCTAGGATTGCAATTTTTGGCAGCTATTCCATGTATCGGCCTTGATACAGATTCACTGCAACCTAGAATTAAGGAGAAAATTTCAGGACGGTAGGAACAATTAATCAGTGGAACGGCTTCCCTCCAGAACTGGCGGGTGCTCCGTTCCTGGAGGTTTTCTTGAAAACTGGACTGGACAACCATTTTGTTTGAAAAGGGATACAGGGGTCTCCTGTTTAACCAGGGGGTTGGACTAGAGCAGGGATGTTAAACTCAAGGCCTGGGGGCTGGATCCGACCCTTGGGGGGCTTAGATCTGGCCCGTGAGGCCACCATGGAAACAGCAAAGGACCAACCCCACGGTGCCTCTGCCAGTAAAAATGAAGCTTGGGAGGGCTGTGTGCGGCCTTCCCAAGCTCCCTTTTTTCTGGCAGAGGGTTGCAGGCCACCACAGGCGCCCCCAACGCGAGTGACGTCGAGCTGACCCCTCAAGGTCAAACACAGTCCTGATGCAGCCCTCAATGAAATTGAGTTTGACACCCCCGGACTAGAGGATCTCCCAGCTCTGTTGTTATTCGGAACAAAGGTTGCCACCTCTAGGAAGGAGCCAGAATCCTTCTCTGTTGACCCCAAACCATCCCCTAGGGACCATCATGTGCTACGGGCAAACTGGAGCCGGCAAGACTTTCACCATGACCGGAACCACCGGAAACTTCAAGCACAGGGGAATCATCCCTCGGGCTATCCAGCAGGTGGTTGATAATTATTTATTTATTTGTATATTTGTGAATGAATGAATGAGTGAGTGAATGAATGAATATTTGCATGCCCCCCCCCAACTCAGGCAACTTGTAACTGTGAATAGAAGTTAAATTTTAAAATTAATAAGATCCTCCCCTCCCCTCCTTTCTCCCCCCATCCACCCCCCTCCCCATGACAACAGTCAAACTTATTGTTTGATAGGCCTTTGTATCATCGTGAGGCCCCACTTAGGCACAAGAGCAACCTGAGGGACTTTGGGCCAATCACCAGGAGACGGTGAATTCTAGTCCTGCCTTAGGCACGAAAACCAGACTTTCCCCCTCTCTCAACCCAGCCCACCTCACAAGGTTGTTGTTGTGGGGGAAATGGGAGGAGGAAGGAGTATTAGGTTTGTTCCCTACCATGAGCTAATCAAAGAAGAAAGGCAGGATAGGTACGTAGGTAAGAAGATAGATAAGATTCGAATGAGCTCCCCTTTCTCTCTAGGTGTTCAAGTCCATGGAGAAGCACAACAGCCAGTTTATCACCGCCCGGATTTCTTACCTGGAGATTCACAACGAGGTCATCTCGGACCTCCTCCCCTGTCTCCCTCCCTGCTCAGAGAGCGACCTCCCGTTGTCCATAGTGGAGAACCCACAGGGGGTTTCCGTCAAAGGCCTCTCCATCCATCCGGCTCCCAACGAAGAAATTGCCTTAAATTTCTTGTTTGAGGTAAGGGAACCCATTCTCTTGATTTATTCTTGTTACTTGTTTATTAAGTTCACGGTTGCTGAGGTCCTGATTTCCGATCATCTGATTCTGGGGACATTGCAACAATTGTTAAGCATGCAAAGCAGCTGTAATTCGTTTTTCCCAGTGCTGTCATAACATCCAGCCATCATTAAACTGTCTATCAGGGTTCCAAGTAACAGCCCCAACGAAACCGAACTCCGAAGCCTGAAATTCCTCAAAGCGAACTTCTTTTTTTTAAATTTAATTTATATGCCGCCCTTCTCTGGAGACTCAGGGCGGCTTACAATGCGTTAAGCAATAGCCTTCATACTTTTGTATATACCTGCTTAGTAGGGCTTTTGCCCCCCCCCCCAAGCGGTGTTCTTTTTTATACAAAGTCAGCTTATTGCCCCCACAATCCGGGTACTTAGTCTGCTGTGCCACCAGGCTCTTCTGTTCTTTAATTCAAGACGTCATATTGGCACAGTTGGGAAAACCGGGATCTGGGAGCTTTTGGGTTTTCCCCACCCAAAAGACAGTCCCAGCCCCTCACCCACCTAATGTCCCCCACACGTCCAATCAGGGACTGTCCGGAACAGAAGCTCTCTTCCCATTCTCCCCCGCACAGCTGCAGGGCCCCTCGGCCTTGACTTTCTAGGGAGAATTTTGTTTTGGCTACGTGTCTTCTTCACTCTACGCTATCCCAGCTCCCAACTCCCTCCGGATGGCTTCTCTCAGGCCTGGAGCCTGAAATCTCAAAGGTAGAAAGATGGCTTCCAGATCTGACACTGTCGTAAATCAAGGACTACGTGTATTGCATTTTTATGCATTTCAGGGCTACTGGATAGCAAATTCTTTTTAATTCCACTTGGGAAGCGATTCTGAATAAATGAATCTTCTTGCTGCCCCTTTTCTTCCCTTTCTCTTCTAGGGCGACACCAACCGATCAGTGGGTCAGCATGCCCTGAACAAACATTCCTCTAGGTCTCACTGCATCTTCACCATCTACATCGAGGTCAGTATTGGTGAAACTTGGTTTAATGCCCGTAGCTTCTAAAAACTCAGCAGCCCGTGATTCAAAGTATTGTTGTTGTTGTTGTTTTTTAAAAAAAAACATGTCCTATCATATTTGATCTCTCGCTTCAGTGTCATTCAAGAATCCTTTCCGACGCCAGATACGTCACTTCCAAAATTAATCTGGTCGATCTCGCGGGCTCGGAGAGGCTGTCGAAGAGCAAAGTAAGACAATAAAAGTCACATTTTGAATTCACGAAGCGGCTTTTAAACCAGGGGCAGAGGGCAGTCCTCCACTTAACGACCACACCTGAGCCCAACATTTCCAAGACGGTTGTTAAGTGAGTTTTGCGCCATTTGACGACCTTGTCTTCCCACCGTTGTTAAGTGAACCACTGCCGTTGTGGAGTTAGTGACACACTTGTTAAACGAATCCGGCTTCCCCATTGACTTTGCTGGTCAGAAGGTCACAAACGGGGATTGTGTGACACCCCCCACCGCACCTGGGGACACTGCGACCGTCATAAAAGTGAGTCGGTTGCCAAGCTCCCAAACTTTGATCACGCGACTCTGGGGCTGCTGCAATGGTCCTAAGTGTGGAAAAAGGGTCATAAGACTTATTTATTTCAACGAGCCGGCCTAGTTTGATTGGTTGTAATGGGTTTTTTTTAAATTTTTGATATTATTGATTTTTAGGTTTTAAATTGGGTGTTTTAACTTATAGATTTGAGATTTTAATACTGAAACGCCGATGATTTCATTTAATTTTAATTTTTTTCTAATATTTGTACTATATGTGTTTTAATTTGACTGTTCACTGCCCTGAGTCCCCCCGGGCAGGGGGGGAGAAGGGCGGTATATAAGTTGAAATAATAAATAAATAAATAAGTCACCTCTTTCAGTGATGTTGTAACTTGGAATGGACACTCGATGAACGGTTGTAAGCCGAGGACCACCTGCACTCTTTCAGATCCATTGACCAAAATTTCCTTTTTGAACAGTCGGAAGGGTTTGGGCTGAAGGAAGCGACTTACATCAACAAATCCCTGTCGTTCCTGGAGCAGGTGGTCATCGCCTTGTCGGACTGCAGCCGGGACCATGTCCCCTTTCGACAGAGCAAGCTGACCTACATGTTGAAGGATTCCTTAGGTAGGGATTTAGGATTGAAACCCCTGTGACTATCCCTTCCAGGGTCGTAACAAAGCTGGGTTGTCATCTGAAGCCTGGTTTAACGATAAGCGCAATTGACTTTATTGGACCTGGGTGCAGCACCAGCCTCTTCAATAATACCAGGATGGCAGTCAACACATATAGGAAACAAGACAGAATGATTAACAAGGATTCTTGGTTTCAGGTGCTTCTGATCAGGTGGTAGATTGTAATTTCATCGTATTTTACCTATATCTTAGAAGATTGTTCCATTTTCATCTTGGATTGCATCCTATTCCAATTTCATTTTAAATGGTATTTTATCCAATTCCATTTTAAATTGCTTTTTATCAAATTTCAATAATAATTTGTCTCTGGAACTCTGTGCTTTGATATGGCCCGAGGACAGTGGTGGGTTTCAGAATTTTTTGCTACCAGTTCTGTGGGTGTGGCTTGGTGGGTGTGGCAGGGGAAGGATACTCTAAAATCTCCATTCCCACCCCACTTCAAGGGAAGGATACTACAAAATCCCCATTCCCTCCTGATCAGCTGGGACTCGGGAGGCAGAGAATAGATAGGGGGCGGGGCCAGTCAGAAGTGGTATTTACCAGTTCTCTGAACTACTCAAAATTTCCGCTACCAGTTCTCCAGAACTGGCCAGAAGGTGCTGAAACCCACCTGTGCCCAAGGGCTAATCAATCAATCAATCAATCAATCAATATGTATTAAAAGATAGAACGATTAAAAAGGGTTCTTGGTTACAGGTGGTCCTCGACTTAGATCCATGCATTTAGTGACCCTTTGAAATCACAACGGCACTGAGAAAAGCGACCTGTGATCTAAACTCAGGCGCTTGGCAACTGATCCATATTTATGACGGTTGCGGTGTCCCAGGGTCACGTGATCCCCTTTTGCGACCTGCTGATGAGCAAAATCAGTGGAGAAAGTCAGATTCACTTAACAGCCGTCTGACTGGCTTAACGACTGCAGTGATTCTCTTAACAACCGTAGCAAAAAAGGTCGCAAAATAGGGGCAAAACTCACTTCGTAGTTACCTCGCTTAGCAACAGAAATTTTGGGCCTAATTGCAGTCATAAGTTGAAGGCTACCTGTACTCTACATGGGGCTGCCCTTGAAAAGTATCCGGGGATTCAGCTGGCTCAAATTCCAAAGGCCTGCATGGTTTCGTGCAGGTTTAGATTTGAACACAGGTCTCCCCTCCTGCAGCAGCTGCCCTTTTGCTTCAGTTCAAGGTTCTGGTTGTCACCTTCAAAGCCATACTTGGGGGAGGGGCAGGATGTCTGGAAGACCCTCTTTTCCCGGTTTACGTCTACCCAACCAAGCAGGGAGGAAGAAGATGCTAGAAATCTTCTCAGAACAAGGGCCTTCTCCGTGGTGGCTCCTTCCCTGTTATTTGCAGGATCAGCTTTCCCCAGTTACATCCACCACAGCCACCAGACCAAGGGAGGCAGGGGATGTCATGGGTCCCCCCTCTCTTAAGGAGGCCCCTCTTTTTCTTGTTTCCTAGGTGGGAACTGCAACACTGTCCTTGTGGCTAACATCTGCAGTGAGTCCATTCACATTGTGGAAACGGTAAATGCCAGATCAGGGATGGATGGGTGGGTAGATGCATGGATGGATGGATAAAAGAAGATGGATGGATGGATGGATGGATGGATGGATGGATGGATGGATGGATGGGTGGATGGATGGATGGATGGATGGATGGAAGAAGATGGATGGATGGATGAATGGATGGATGGATGGATGGAAGAAGGATGGATGGAGTGATGGAGGAATGGAAGAAGAATGAATGGGTAGGTGGATGGATGGATGGATGCACAGAAGGATGGATGGCTGGGTGGGTGAATGAATGGATGGAAGGAGGGATGGAAGAAGGATGGGTGGATGGCTGGGTAGGTGGGTGAATGGGTGAATGGATGGATGAAAGGAGGGATGGAAGAAGGATGGGTGGGTGGGCAGATACATGAATGGATGGATCGAAGAAGGATGAGTAGGTGGGTGGGTGGGATATATAGAAGGATGGCTGGGTGGGTGAATGGATGGAGGGAAGGGTGGGTGGGTGGGTGGGTGGAGGGATGGATGGAAGAAGGGTAGATGGATGGATAAGGGAGATAAATGGATAAGATCTATCGTTTGGTCGCCACGATGTAAAAAAGATGTGGAGACCCTAGAAAGAGTGCAGAGAAGAGCAACAAAGATGATTAGGGGACTGGAGGCTAAAATATATGAAGAACAGCTGCAGGAACTGGGTATGTCTAGTTTGATGAAAAGAAGGACCAGGGGTGACAGGATAGCAGTCTCCCAATATTTGAGGGGCTCCTACAAAGCGGAGGGGGTCAATTTATTTTCCAAAGCACCAGAAGGCAGGACAAGGAACAATGGATGGGAACTAATGAAGCAGAGAAGCAACCTGGAACTAAGGAGAAATTTCTTGAGAGTGAGGCCAACTAACTAGTGGAACTGGCAACTGGCTCATATTTATGACGGTCGCCATGTCCCGAGGTCACACAATCCCCTTTTGTGACTTTCTGACAAGCAAAGTCAATGGGGAAGGCAGGGTCACTTAACAACCGGGTTATCGGCTTCGCAACTTCAATGATTCACTTAACAATTGAAAGGCAAGAAAGGTTGCAAAATGAGGCAAGCAAGCTGACAGCTGTCTCTTTTAGCCACAGAAATTTTGTCCTCGGGTGTGGTTCGTAAATCTGAGGACTACCTGCAAGTAGACTTTTGTATACAGATTATCTTCAAACACAAACTGTTGGGAGCCCCCAAATAATCTGGTAAACGTGGTGATGCTCATATTTTTTTTTCCCAGCTGTCCACACTTCGTTTTGCCACCAGAATGAAGTGGGTGACTACTTCGGCGATCGTCAACGAAAAAATCGACTCGGAGGTATGTCCTCTTGAGATCTTTCTGCTGCCTCGAAGGGCTGACCGGGTGTAAGAAAATATCAAGTCCAAGGGGTGTTTTCATCAATACTAGAAGGGAGTGGGATTTGCAAGGAGGAGGAGGACTGTGTGGTCCTTGATGCTCTCTCTGAGCTTGGTAGTTTTCTTCCAGATGTTTCATCACCCAACTAGGTAACATCATCAGTGCTAGAAGGGAGGAGGGTTTGAGGAGGAGGGGGAGGATGACTATGGGGTCCTGGTGCACCTTTCATTACCAACCTAGGCAATGTCATCAGTGCAGGGATGATCAGGGCATCCTCATAGCCCCTTATCTTGGTTAGAGGGCGAAGGGTTCTAATTCTAATGAGCACCTTGTGCTTCCTGGGGTCTGTTAGCATCTTTGGGCCGCCCTCGGCTTTGACTTTCCTACCGCTCAGTCCATGCCGTTCTTCTCATCTGCTTAGAGGATGGTGAAGAACTTGGAGAAAGAGGTCCTCTACCTGAAGGAAGAGTTGGCGATGCACAACAGTTTGGTAAGAATCATCCTTCATGGGCTGGTGACGTCACGTGGCCCAATCCAGGTTCATCCGTCACTGTCGGAGGGAGCCGGGCTGAGCCAGGCGGGAGGAGTCAAGTGGGCCTTTAGTCTGGCATCCTTACCTAGGGGCAAGAGACCAAGATCTGACCTCTGTGGAATGCCTGTAGTCCCTGATGCGAATTGCCAGACTGGGAAAATTCCTGCAATATACAAGTAGTCCTTCACTACAACGCTTCACTTAGTGACGCTTCAAAGTTGCAACGGCACTGGGAAAAAAAGGGACTTGCGACCGGTTTTGCACACTTAACGACCATTGCAGCATCTCCGTGATCACGTAGTCAAAATTCAGACGCTGGACAACTGACTCACATTTATGACGGTCGCAGCATCCTGGGGTGACCCTCTTTTGCGACCTTCTGGCAAGCAAATCCCAGATTCACTTCACGACCGTGTGACTCACTTAACAAATCCAGGGATTCTCTTAACAGCTGTGGTGAGAAAGATCGCAAAATGGGACAGGGCTCATTTGAACGAATGTCTCGCTTAGCGACAAAAACCTTGGGGGTTGGTTGTGGTCGTAAGTCGAGGACCACCGGTACACATTAAGCGATACAGTAGCCAACTGAACTCTTCACAGGTAGATCTGGCTTTTTCTATCTGTGCTTGACCTTAATGTTTCCAGTATGGCAGTTTACACCTGGGCCGGCCTAGATAAGGTTCAGCGGGAAACTGGAAGTTTTGAAGAAGAGACTCGGCCATCATTTATTCCGCTGAAGTATAGGGTCTCCTCCTTGAGCACTGGGGTTGGACTAGATGACCCCCGAGGTCCCTTCCAGCTCTGTCATTCTATGATTCTGTAAGGGTCTGCTGCCCGAGCAGTGGGGTTGGACTAGATGACCCTCGAGGTTCCCTCCCGTCCTGTGATCCTGTGTTCTACTTCAGGCAATTAAGCGGAGCCGCAGGGGATCTCCTTGATTGATTCTTTGATCTTCCTCCTTCAGCTCAATCGCCCTCCGGTGACCTACGAGCCTCTGAATGAAATCCAGATCACAGAAATCAACTCTCAAGTCCGTCGGTTTCTGGAAGGTTCCATTGATGAGCTAGATGTGAGTCGGTGGATGTTTCAGTCCTTCAGAGGGTTTGGATATATGTATATATCTCTCCCCCCACCCCCCGCCCCACACCTTCTGCTCTAGCCTATCCCTTTGTGGGAGGCCGCCTGGACCAGCCTCCCAGGAAAGATTTGCCATTGCTTCTTTTCTAGGGCTGAGAGAAGGTGGCTGGTGGGAATAGAATTCAGGGTCACCCAGTTTCTAGCCTCAAATATCCAGTCTGGGAATTCTGAACAGATAGACCTCAACTTACGACAGTTCATTTGGTGACTCTTCAAAATTACTGCAGACTGAAAAAAGGGACCTACGATCGTTTTTCACACTTAACAACCGTTGCGGCATCCTTCTGGTCACATGAGCAAAATTCAGATGCTTGGCAGCTGACTCATATTTATGACAGTCGCAACGTCCCGGGCTCAGCGACCTTCTGACCAATAAAGTTAATAGGGAAGCCAAATTCACTTAACAACCATGTGACTCACTTATGAATCGCAGTGATTCACTTAACGATGGTGGCAAGAAAGGTCAGCCAATGGGCCGAAATTCACTTAATCAATGTCTCGCTTAGCGACAGGAATTTTGGGCTCATTTGTAGTCATAAGTCGAGGACTCCCTGTATCCAGCTGGCCAAATCTATTGCCACTTAGGGAGTAAGCATCCCTGAGAAGAAGGTTGATTGATTAAATGAGTTTTGCCCCTTTACGAGCTTTCTTGCCAGTTATTAAGTGAATCCTTGCAGTTGTTAAGTTAGTAACACCATTGTTAAGTGAATCTGGCTTCTGCTTTGACTTTGCTTATTAGAAGGTCACAAAAGGGGATCACGTGACCCCAGGACACTGCGGCCATCATATCCACCTCTGTCTTCCTATCTATCTATCTATCTATCTATCATCTATCTATCTATCTATCTATCTATCTATCTATCTATCTATCTATCTATCTATCTATCTATCTATCTATCTATCTATCTTGCTCTATTTATATATATCTAGTTATCTCTCTATTTCTATCTATCTGTCTCTGTCTGTCTCTTTTTATCTCTGTCTATCTCTCTACATCTATTTATCTCTATTTCTATCTGTCTGTCTATATATATCTATTTATCTCACTCTCTCTCTATATATATATCTATTTCTAGCTATATCTATCTGTCTGTCTGTCTCTCTCTCTCTGTTTATCTCTGTCTATCTCTCTACATCTGTTTATCTCTCTCTATTTCTATTTGTCGCTCTGTCTCTCTATATCTATTTATCTCACTCTCTTTATATATATATATCTATTTCTAGCTATATCTGTCTCTCTGTCTGTCTGTCTCTCTATTTATCTCTGCCTGTCTATTTATCTCTGTCTGTCTGTCTCTATATATATCTATTTATCTCGCTCTCTTTTATATATATATATCTATTTCTATCTATATCTATCGGTCTATCTGTCTCTCTATTTGGCCAGGTTTTTCCTACATAACTGAGATCTTTTGGAACCACCACTGAGTGAAATCACAATTCACTACATTCTGGGCTTTTTTCCTCATTATGGTTGCAAACAGATTTTAGTGTTGCATTGTGGGAGCCCACTGGGTTCTTCTCTTCATTATGGTTGCAAACAGATTTTAGTGATGCATTGTGGGAGACCCAGATAGCTATTTCTGGCTCATAAGCCGTCGTCGGTGGGCCATACCCATTTTATATATTCCTCCCTGTAAAGGCATAATATCTATTTTCTTATTTTTGTAGATTAATGTGTGCTTTTCTTTTTAGGCCAGCTTTTTCCTACATAACTGAGATCTTTTGGAACCACTACTGAGTGAAATCACAATTCACTACATTCTGGGCTTTTTTCCTCATTATGGTTGAGGAAAATAATAAGAAAATAAGAAAATAAAATAAGATATTAAGAAAATATATATATATATTTCTATCTATATCTGGCAACTTTAAGAGGAGTGGGCTTCCACTCCTGGAATCCCCCAGCTGGCATGCTTTAAGAGGGCTGGACTTAAAAGCCAGCTTTGTACAATAAGCTACATTTTGTGGGTCACTCCTCGCACAAACGTTAGGGGTGATCCTGAGCTCACAATGACAACCTTCTCTGTGCTTCTCCCTTCTCCCTACAGATCACGAGCATCCGTCAAATCCAAGAGATCTTTAACCAATTCAAAATCATCTTAAGGTAAGGGCTTTAAGAATGCAGGTAGTCCTCGCTTAACGACCGGTCACATAGCATCTGTTCAGGGTTATGATTGGTTCCTCCGAAACTAGGTACTTAGCCCAATCACATGGGTAATTCACATTTAGGGCCATTTGCAGCCACCTGACCATGATTCCGAATGTTTCTAGCTGAAAAATGCCCGTTGGGCAGAATGGATTTAGCAAGAAAATGCCCTCTGGAGACATCATCTATTCCTGTACCTCCAAAACTCCTGTAAGTAGAAGGAGCAGAGGGGCTCCCTTGGTCTGGGCTTTCCCTGGTAGACTAGCCTCCAGAGGCAACCCCTGACAGCTTCTCCCAGCAGCCCTAAGGCAGGAGCCAAGACTCCTCTCAAAAGGACCACGACACCGACTTCGGGCTGTCTTAATTTACTTGACTTTTGAACACAATAAAAGTACAGAATGCATTTTAAAACCCTGAAATATAATAGGAAGAGACGGAGAGAGAGAGAGAGAGATCATCAATAGATAAATAAAAGATATTTAGATGGTTAATTAAGGTAGAGAAAAGATGTATGAGATAGATAATAGATAAATGAGAGAGAGAGAGAGAGATAATGATAAATAAGTAGTAGATGAAACTAATGATAGTAATAGATAGGGGATAGAAAATAAGGATAAATAAGTGGTAGATGAAGCATTATCATTGCTAATATGATCATAGATCATAGATAAATGATAAAGAGATAGGTAATATAGATAAATAAAGAAAACAAGAGACAGATAATATAGGGAGTCCTCAACTTACGACCATAATTGAGCCCAAAATTTCTGGGCTCATTTGTTTAGTGAGCTTTACGACCTTCCTTGCCTCATTTGTTAAAATAATATCTGCCCTTGTTAAGTCAGTAACCCGGTCGTTAAGGGGATCTGGCTTTCCCCTTGACTTTGCTAGTTAGAAGGTCCCAAATGGGGGTCACATGAGCCCCCCCATCCACCCCCGGGTACACAACAACGGCCATAAATGTGAACCAGTTGCTGAGCACCTGAATTTTGATCACATGTCTACGGGGACGCTGCGAAGGTCATAAGTGTGAAAAGTGGTCATAACTCACTTTTTTCCATGCTGTTGTAACTCTGAACACTCAGTAAGTGAACTTGTGAGTTGATGACTATCTGTATATAAATGATAGATTAGTATATAGGGAGTAAGGGGGATGGGAGGATGGAAGGATGGAGGGATGGAGGGATGGATGGATGAATAGATGGAAGGGAGGGTGGATGGATGGATGGATGGATGGATGGATGGATGGATGGATGGATGGATGGATGGAATGGTGGATGGATGGATAGAAGGGTTGGTGGGTGGGTGAATGGATGGATGGATAGATAAGATAGATAGATGGAAGGACGGATGGAAGGAGGGATGGAAGGGTGAATGGATGGATGGATGGATGGATGGATGGATGGATGAAAGGGTGAGTGGGTAGATAAATGGAAGGGTGGATGGGTGGAGGGGGGATGGATGGATGGAGGGAAGGAAGGAAGGAAATGGAGAGGAGGTGTCAATTGATCAGTCAGTTCCAAAGGTAGATTTTGGAAGACGGAAACAAAGGCTAAGCCAAGGAATGCCTAGCTGGTACTTGTGGCCCTAGAGGGACTGGGACCGATGGTTTCCTTCCATTGGTCAGTTCATGAGGTCCTGCTGCCCTTGTATTGTGACATCAAAGAGGCTCCAGAGAACAAGTGGGCCATCCCTGAAAGCTCCATCAGAAGTGGGGGGGGGGGTGGAGCCCTTTGCCTGAGAAGCAGGAGAGATGGGACTGATCCCAAGACCCTTCCAGCTCCCTCCCTCCCTCCCTACAGCGGCTGAGGGGTTCAGTCTACGCCAGAGCGGTGGAGTTAGTACTACAGGCTAGATCAGGCTAAAATCGGGTGAGCAGCTGGAGGTTCTGTGGTGGAAGAAGCCATCTCTTCTGGCCGTAGCGTATTGTATGAATTTGCCCGTCCTGTCAAGCGTGTGTGTGTGTGTGTGTCTCCAAACTTCGGCAACTTATTGTTCTGTGGGCGTGGCCTGGCGGGCCTGGCAGGGGAAGGATACTGCAAAATCCCCATTCCCACCCCGTTCTGGGGCCAGCCAGAGGCGGTATTTGCCGGTTCTCCGAACTACTCAAAATTTCCGCTACCGGTTCTCCAGAACCTGCTGGATTTTACCCCTGAAGAGAAACCCTCAGGTGGGGGTTCATGGCAACGGCTGCACCCCGGCTCCTTTCTTGTCCACAGTAAATCCTGGACGTAAACTGTTTCCACAATCGATCAGAAAGGTCGGCAGTTCGCTTGGTTCGAATCCCTAGTACAGGCCTCCTGGGTGAGCAAGGGGTTGGACTAGATGACCTCGAAGGTCCCTTCCAACTCCGTTACTGTATATATCTCCCCTCAAGAGGACGCTGTAGGGCATGGCACACCAGAACAACTAGACATAAGGATGGTTTTCTGCCCCGTCCCCCAAATGCCAACACTGCTAAGCAACCAGTTCCCTCAACGCTGTCAAACTATTTAGTAAGGCTGTATTGCTCTTCTTCTTCTTCTCCTCTTCTTTCCTATTACCTGCCTCCTGCTCTTCACTTTGTTGCTTCTGTCTTACGATTTGTATTGTTTTGTTTAGTATCCTAGTGGTGATTTGTATTGATTGCTTATTTAGTATCCTAGAACTACCACTGAGTGTTGTATGCGCTGGAGACAAATTCCTTGTGTGTCGAATCACATTTGGCCAATAAAGTATTCAATTCTATCCTATCGTATTCTCTATGCTCCTGTTCTGTTCTGTACTACTCTCCTCTCTACTCCCTACTCTCTATCCTATCCTATCCTATCCTAATCCTATCCTATCGTCTATTCTATTCTATTCTATTCTATTCTATTCCATTCCATTCCATTCTTTATTTTTTTTCTATTCTCTATTCTATTCTATCTGTTCTATTCTATTCTTTCTCTATTCTATTCTCTATTCTATCCTATTCTTTCTCTATTCTTTATTCTCTCTCTTCTCTCTTCTCTTATTTCTCTACTCCTATTCTATTCTATTTTTCTATTGCCTATTCTATTCTATTCTTTATTCTTTTTCTATTCTCTATTCTATTCTTTATTCTTTATTCTTTATTCTTTTTCTATATTCTATTCTATTCTATTCTATTCTATTCTATTCTATTCTATTCTATTCTATTCTATTCTATTCTATTCTATTCTATTCTATTCTATTCTATTCTATTCTTTCTCTATTCCTATTCTATTCTATTTTTGTGAGTCTCTCAGGAATTGTTTTCTTCTATCTCCCGGTCTTGCCTCCAGCCCTTGGATTTCCTGGTGCTGTTCCATCGAAGCATCTATCGCTGTTGATCTTACTTAGGCTTCCAGGCCTAACCAGGCCCACCTCTTCTTATTTCCTAGTATGGCTGACGTTTTAGCAGACCTTGGTGGTCTCTGATCTTGGCTGCTTTCTTGCAGACGTTTCGTGACCCAGCAAGGGAACATCATTCATGCTAGAAAGAGGGTGGGGTTTGCTCTCTCTATGTATATACAGTTATACATAGTAACAGATATATAGACCCTTTTAGCACAGCTGATGCTAGATCTTAACTCATTGGTTAATCCAAGATCTGTATGGAAACAACCAAGTTCAGAGAGCAGCACATCATTTCTCCATTCTTCTCTTCTACTCTTCTTCCTTCTCCTCCTAACACCTACCAATGACATGTCACTAGTTGAGTCATTAAATATCTGCATTAAAACCACCCAGCAGAAAGAGGGAGCATCCTACAGTTCTCCTCGTCCTCTTCTTCATCCCTCCTCCTCCTCCTCCTCCTCCTCCTTTTTCCCCATTTCCTTCTAACAGTGGTGATGTTGGGTCATGAAACTTCACCTAGTAAAGAGACAAGCTTGGAAAGCATCAAGGAGACCCCTCATCCTCATCCTCATCCTTCTCCTCCTTCTTCTCCTCCTCCTCCTCCTCCTCCTCCTCCTCTTCCTCCTTCTCCTCCTCCTCCTCTTCTTCTTCCTCTTCCTCATCCCCCCTCCTTCTCCTCCTGCTTCTCTTTCTCCTCCTCCTCTTCCTCTTCCTCTTCCTCATCCCCCCTCCCTTCTATCACTGATAAAGTTCCCTAGTTGGGTCATGAAACATCTGCCAAAAAAGGAGCCCAGCTTTCAAACCTCTGCTAGAACTTTTCTCTTCTACCGGTGGCTGCTTTTGTTGATGATAGGCAACGTGGCCGCATTCTGTGTCCTTCGGGGTTTAATGTCTTGTATGGACCGGTCCAACGTGTGTTACTTTCAGCCAACAAGATCAAGAAGTGGAAGCCCGATTGCGGAGCAAATATGCCCTCATTGACAAGAACGACTTTGCGACGCTGTCGGCTGTTCAGAAGGTGAGTGAAGAAGAAACTCTGTGGGGCTTCCTGTCCTAGATGATCTTTTCCCCAGTTTCAAAAATTTTAAGGCAAACCCCAGTTTGGGAAGTGGGAGTTCAGTGTTTAGCCTGAGAGATTTGGTCCAGCAAGGAGGCTGATTCACACCTGGCTCCTGCTCTTCGCTCCCAGGCAGGAATAGTGGACGCTGAGGGACATCTGGTTGGAGAAATGGACGGACAAGGATTTGGCATCGGCTCGGCCCCTTTCTCCTCCAAGCCTGGCAAGAAAATAAAAGCCAAGAAGGGGAAAGAACAGACCAGGTTAGTCTCTATCTTTCCCTCCATCCCTCTTTTCCCTCCTTCCTTCCCTCCCTCTCTCTCCTTCCTTCCATCCCTCTCTCCTTCTCTCCCTCCTTCCTTCCCTCCCTCTCCTTCCTTCCATCCCTCTCTCCTTCTCTCTCTCCTTCCTTTCTTCCCTTCCCTCCTTCCTTTCTTCTTCCTCCCTCCCTCTCTCCTCCCTTCTTTCCCTTCCTCCCTCCCTTTCCTTCCTTCCCTCTCACTCCTTCCTTCCTCTCTCACTCCTTCCTTCCTTCCTTCCCTCCCTCCCTCTCACTCCTTCCTTCCTCTCTCTTATTCCTTCCTTCCTTCCCTCCCCTTCTTCCTTTCTTCTTCCTCCCTTTCCTCCCTTCTTTCCCTCCCTCCCTTTCCTTCCTTCCCTCTCACTCCTTCCTTCCCCCTCTCTCACTCCTTCCTTCCCTCCCTCCCTTCTCTCCCTCCTTCCCACTCTCTAACTCACTCCTTCCTCTCACTCCTTCCTTCCTCTCTCCTTCCTTCCTTCCTTCCCTCCCTCTCACTCCTTCCTTCCTCTCTCTCACTCCTTCCTTCCCTCCCTCCCTTCCTCTCTCACTCCTTCCTTCCCTCCCTCCTTCCTTCCTCTCTCTCACTCCTTCCCTCCCTCCCTCCCTCCCTCTCTTTCACTCCTTTCCTCCTTCCCTCCGTCTCACTCCTTCCCTCCCTCCATCCCCCCTCTCTCCTTCCTTCCTTCTCTCTCACTCCTTCCCTCCCTCCCTCCCTCCCTCCCTCCCTCCCTCAGGGATGCTGTGATGGGTATAAGCACAAGGACCTAAGTAACTTTTATTGATGTTTCAGCCCTGGAGGCCATCTTTTTTTTGGGATCATCAGGGTTGCCACACTTAGTCTGTGGGAAACTGGGAGGGGGGTATGTATGGAGTTGCTAGAAGTATCTAGCCATAATAAGATTCCTTTCTCTGAGAGTCAAGGACATTTGCATCTGCAGCTGGAGTGGCATGACTCCAGTGGGGACGGTGCTTTGACTGGGCCATGTGATAAACATGGGTGCGGGGGGGGGGGTGGGAAGAGACTTTCCTTTGGGTGGGGGAAACCTGGAAGCTTTCAGATTTGGCTTTTCCCAGCTGTGCCAACATGACATCTCTAATAAAGTGGAACTTTGAGGAACTTCAGGCCTCTGAGTCTTCTTTCATTGGGGGCGTTACTTGGAACCCTGGCACAGTGTTGTTGTAATTTTGGTCACTAAATGAATGGTTGTGAGTCAAGGACTGCCTGTCCTCATCTTTCCCTCTAACATTTGACCTGCCTTTGATGAGGTCTGCCAGCCCCTGAGACCCTCAGGCGACCCCTCCCATTTTCCCCAAATGGCTCACACAGGGCTCCTCAAGTGAGCTCAGCCTGCTCCCCACTCTGCCTCCTGCACTCTGTGTTCGTCTTTGCCTTCCAGCCCCACCACTCGCAAGGAAGGCCTGGGGAGCCCTTTTTCTGGAAAGGATCTGGAAACCCTTTCGGGATCTCGCAGCCAAGTGGCAGCCACCACCAAGGACCTGGAAGGGAAAGAAGGTCTGTTCCGTGACCAGGAGGTCTCCAGCCTTGACACGCATCGTTCTGACTCGGCCCCGAGGGACGACAGCAGCATCAGACCCAGGTAGCCTTTCACAGTGGCCTCTTGTCCTGGGGCTGCGAGTCCCGGTCCTTCTTTGCAGGGGGCAGCATTTCTGGCCTGAACGAGCTGCGATGTGAGAAAGTCCTTGGGAGACCAAGCAAAGAGAGGCTGCTTAGGGAACGATCAGATAAGAGACTTCAGAGCCCACGGCTGTCTAATGGGCAGTGCAAGAGGCTCAGAAGAGACCAGCCCTAGTTTCTGAGACTATAAAGGAGACAAATTTAATAGTAGGTTTCCCCCCTTGAGCAGCAGCTTGGATTAGGACAGGGGTCTCCAACCTTGGCCACTTTAAGACTTGTGGACTTCAACTCCCAGAATTCTGGGAGTTGGAACTCCACAAGTCTTAAAGTGGCCAAGGTTGGAGACCTCTGGACTAAAAGACCTCTAAGATCCATTCCAACTCTATCATTCTGGTATGTGAGAAAGACCTTGGGAGGCTGAGCAAAGAGATACTGCCCAGGGAACAGTCTGATAAGAGGCTGCAGAAGCCCACAGCTGTATAACAGACGGAGAAAGAGGTGCAGAAGGGAATCTGTCTAAATTATTTATCAGTGTTTTAAGAAAAAGAGACAATGGGCGATTCGTTCTTTCGGACAGCAGTGAAAGGTCTCACTGCACCTTCACTGTCTACATCGAGGTCAGTCTACCAGTGAAACTTAGCTTAATAGCAGTAACTGTGAGAGGCATGTGTTGCAGCTGCCAAAAAGGCCTATGCCATCCCTAGGTTGCATTGACAGAAGGGTAGACTCAAGATCACTTGAAGTTTTATAAGGCCTTGTTAAGACCACCCTTGGAATATTATAGCTAGTTTTGGTTGCCATGATATCCAGAAAAAGGACGTGGAGACTCTGGAAAGAGCTCAGAGAAGAGCAACCAAGATGGTTAGGGGGTTGGAGGCTAAAACATATAAAGAGCAATTGCAGGAACTGGGTAGGTCTAGTTTAATGAAAAGAAGGGCATGGGGGTGACATGGTAGAAGTTTTAAAATATCTAAGGGATATTGAGAGGGAAGTGGGGGTCCATCTATCCTCCAAAACCCCTGAAGGCAGGATAAGAAGCAGCAGATGGAAACTAATCCAGAAGAGAAGCAACCTAGAATTAAAGGAGAAACTTCTTGACAGTGAGACCAATTAACCAGCGGAACGGCTTGCCACCAGAAATTATGGTGCTCCATCACTGGCAGTTTTTAAGAAAAGACGGGACAGCCATTTGTCTGAAATGATCTAGGGGGGTTGGACTAGAAGACCTCCAGGGTCCCTTCAAACTATTATTCTATGCCTTGCAAGATTCCGTCAACGTAGCCTTACCATAAAGTAGAATTAGATCCAGGGTCCTATTTCCTGTCTGCCTGCTTGGGAAGACCGACAATAACAGGGCAAACGATGCGCAGATCTGTGGCCAAAAGGCACTTGTTGTAAACTGACAGGCGTCACATCGCTCAGATCGGCGGTCTAGAAATCGAACCGATCAATTATAGGTCGCATGACGACCACAACGGAATCCAAAATTTGCTAAGCGAGACAGCCATTAAGTGAGTTTTCCCTCATTTGAAGGCCTACAGTCGTTAAGTGAATCCAGCTTCCCCTTTGACTTTGCTTACTTGTCTGAAGGTCGCAAAAGGGGATCACATGACCCCGGGGCCCTGCAACTGTCGTAAATACGAGTCAGCTGCTGCCAAGAGTCTGGATTTTGTTGACGGGACCAGGGGGATGCTGCAACGGTCATAAGTGTGTGTGAAAAACAGTCACAAGTCCCCTTTTTTTCCAGTACCGTTGTAACTTCGAACGGTCACTAAGCGAACGGTTGTAAGTCGAGGATTATATGTAACCAATAACCTTCCCTCTCCTCCTCGGGACAGCTCCCCTCCGACCAGGACATCGGCCTTCGAGGACTTCAAGGGCGAGCGAGGCAGTGAGATTAACCGCATCTTCAAGGAGAACAAAACCATCCTGAATGACCGCAAGAGGAAACTCGGGGAGGTGATCCAGAGGATCAGTCTGGTCAAGCAGGAGATGGACGCCACCCGCCAGGCCCTTGAGATCCAGAAATTGGAGCGGGAGCAGCAAGGTGAGCAGGAGGGACTTTGGAAGGAAAGCGGTTTGCTCACTTTCCCGGTTTGACAGCCGGTGGAACTCCTGGCCACCAGACCGGCTAAACTGGGTTTTTGCCCTGGCTCAGAGTGCAATTTTAATTTCTGTATTGATTTTTTTAAAAAATTTGATTTATATGCCGCCCTTCTCCGGAGACTCAGGGCGGCTTACAAGGCGTTAAGCAATAGCCTTCATACTTTTGTATATTTATACAAAGTCAGCTTATTGCCCCCACAAACTGGGTCCTCAATTGACCTCCCTTAGAAAGGATGGAAGGCTGAGTCAACCTTGAGCCTGGGGAGATTCAAACTAGCAGTAATTGCAGACAACTGGTGTTAATCACAATGCATTAGTTTGCTGAATTATCCAGGATCCTAATGATTAAAATTATTAAAATTATTATTTTTTATGCTGCCTTTCTCCTTTACCAGGCAACCCTGGGCGGCATCAAAAGACACCACTCTAGTGGCGATGCGTGGGAGGGTTTGAAAAGCATAGTTGGTCCTTGTCTTATAACAGTTCATTTAGTGACCATTCAAAGCTCAGTGAACTGAAAAAGTGATTTAGGACCGTTTTTCACACTTACGACCATTGCAGCATCCCCCAGAGTCTCACATGGCCAAAATTCTTATGTTTGGCAACTGACTCGTATTGATGACAATTTCAGTGATCCAGGCAGTGGTGAAATCCAATTTTTTTTTACTACTGGTTCTGTGGGCGTTGCTTGGTAGGCATAGTGTGGCTTGGTGGGCGTGGTTTGGTGGGTGTGGTAGGAGAAGGATACTGCAAAATCCCCATTCCCACCCCACTCGGGGGCCAGCCAGAGGTGGCATTTGCCAGTTCTCTGAACTACTCAAAATTTCCGCTACCACTTCTCCAGAACCTGTCAGAATCTGCTGGATTTCACCCCTAGATCCAGGGTCTTGCAATCTCCTTTTGTGACCGTCTGGCAAGCAAAGTCCATGGGGAAGCTGGATTCACTTAACAACCATATTACTGGCTTAACAATGGCAGTGATTGGCTTAACAACTGTACCAAGAACGGCCGTAAAATGGAGCAAAGTTGGCTTTAACAACTGTCTCGCTTAGAAACAGAAATTTTGGGATCCATTGTGGTCGTAAGTTTAAGGACTACCCAAGCACTAAATGGGCCTTCCCGTGATGTGATGTTTTGAAATCTCCATTACGGGTATTCCTCGATTTATAACATTTCACTTAACCTGCCCGTGATGGTCAAATGTCATGACGATCATTAGCCGGGTTCATTACACGACTGACCTGATTTGAACGTCATTTTTGCAGCTGTTGTTAAGCGAACCCCACACTCCTTAAGCGAATATTGCAGTGAACCAGTGAGTCCTGAAACGTGCAGTTTTGCAAAAAAAAACCCAGAAGGAATAGGTTCAAGCAAAACCGTCATTAAACATAGTCACAACTGCGGATGCTGCAAACAGCAGTAAACACGTATGGGTCGCCAATTATCATAGGACTGCAGTCTGGGAAGGGCCCCACCGTCAGAAGTTCAGATCGGGATCAGAAATTCCCTTTTTCGGATCCATGGCAATGATGAACAATCTCCAAGCGACCGGTCGTAAATCAAGGACCACCTGTGGATGACTCCGTTTTGTTCTGAATCGCCTTTGGTCTTCTCTGAGCTCGGTGATTTCCTTGTAGATGTTCCAGATTATGTTATCCGGGCTACAGAGAAGTGGGATGTGTGCAAAGGAGGAGGAGGAGGAAGACTGGGGGAGGGGGTGGTCCTTGGTGGTCTCTGAGCTTGGAGGTTTCCTTCCAAATGTCTCGTGACCCAACTAGGCAACATCATCAGTGCTAGAAGGGAGTGGATATTATGCTCTCTGTCTATGTTCTAGGCCATGGGCTCGTCAAGGGAGGAACTCATAGGGGCCCTTTGATTCCTTAGTTAAGACCAGAATAAGAGAGTTGGGAGGGGCCTGGGAGGTCATCTAGTCCAACCCCCCCCCCCACTCAAGCAGGAGACCGTGTCAAACTCGATTTCATTGAGAGCCGTATTAGGGTTGTGTTTGACCTCAGAGGGCGGGGGTGGCCCTTGTGTTAGGAGCGTCTGTGGTGGCCCGAGCGCACTGCCAGCAAAAGTGGGCTCCCGAGCACCGTTTTCAGCTGCGATGGCCTCCTGCAACCCTCTGCTGGCCAAAATGGGGCTCCGTTTTCGATGGCAGAAGCACCGCAGGCTGGTCTCTCGCTGTTTCCAGGGGAGCCCTGCGGGCCAGGTCTAAACACTCCACAGGCCAGATCTGGTCCCCGGGCCTTGAGTCTGACACTCCCACTCTATACCATTTGAGACAAGTAGCTGTCCAGTCTCTTTTAAAAAATCTCCAGTGATGGAGCAGCCACAACTTCTAGTGGCAAACTGTTCCACTGTCAGGAAATTTCTCCTTAGATTCCAGGTTGCTTCTCTCCTGGATTAGTTCCCACCCGTTGCTCCTTGTCCTGCCCTCGGGTGCTTTGGAGAATAGCTTGACTCCCTCTTCTTTGTGGGCAGCCCCTGAGATATTGAGCCTCCTTTAAACCCTGAGCTGCAGATATTCTCCTTTATTGAATTCTCCCTGTGGGAACAACGATCTAAGGACCCAACACGGGGGCCCCATGTTGCTGTGCTTGCGTCTTCCGCTGGGCGCCCCTCCACCTCAGGATGCCCCCTTCTCACCTAGGGGAATACCTGAACGATGAAGGGCAGATCATCATCGACGAAGAAGAGTTCCTCCTCATTATGAAACTGAAGGATCTCAGGAAGCAATACCGGGACGATTACAGCGAGTTGCGGGATCTCCGCTCCGAGGTTCAGTACTGTCAAAACCTGGTGGATCAGTGCCGTAATCGGCTGCTCACAGGTAAGGCCGGGCGCTGGATGTGGAACCGGTGGTTCTGCCCCACCTGGGGGAAGGTGGTGGACATGGTGTGCGATAGTCCCACTTTGTGGGTGAGTCCTCCCAGCCTGCCTGTTAATAACCCCCATCATCTCTTCCTCTCCACTCTCTTTCCCCCCCTCCACACACAGAGTTCGACATCTGGTATAACGAATCCTTCCTGATCCCCGAAGAGGTCAAGGAAGCCCTGCGGCCAGGAGGATCCATCAGGCTCGGCATGATTCCCATAAACAGGGTCCTCACTCTGGTAAGTCGCCTGCCCTCCCCCATGCCAGCTTCAGAGCAGCTCTAAACCAACCAAGGAGAGAAATGAGTAAGAGCCTGAGTAGCGTAGGGGAGTAATGCTTCCTACAAAGGCAGCATTTAAGATCCAGCTGCCTGCAATTACCTGCGAGTTCAATCCCAGGCAGGCTCAAGGTCGACTCAGCCTTCCATCCTTTCTAAGGTAGGTCAATTGAGGACCCAGTTTGTGGGGGCAATAAGCTGACTTGGTATAAAATAGACAAAAGGATGAAGGCTATTGCTTCACGCATTGTAAGCCGCCCTGAGTCTCCGGAGAAGGGCGGCATAGAAATCAAATTAAAAATAAATAAATAAATAAAACCCAGAAGTAAGAGGAGACGTTTGCTGACGGGGAGAACTATTAACTGGGGCAATGGCTTTGCCTGCAGAAGTTGTGAATGCTCCAACACTGGAGGTTTTGAAGAAGAGGTTGGACCCCCATTTGTCTGCAGTGGTAAAGGGCCATGATGGCAAACCTCTGATGGCACACGAGCCGTTGCCCCAGTTCAATTCTACTGCATATGCATGCGTGCTTCACGCTGGCCAGCTGGCGTTCAGGTCTCTGCATGGGGGCCACGCATGCATGCATGGGGGCATGAGGGGGACGCATTCACATGCACAGGGGCAGGATGCATGCGCTGGGGCTGCACACACATTGCATTTGGGGGGGTTTGGACACATGGGCATTCGCCCATTTGCGTGCCCGCTTTGGGCACTCAGTCTGGAAAAGGTTAGCCATTGGCTCCTACTGCAGATCTGGTCAGGCAGGACTTCCTGATCTCCTGAACCAGGCTGGGAACCCCCTTTTAGTGTGCGGGTTGTGCATGTGTGAACAGGCACAAACTGATGGCTTCTCATGCTTCTTCCTTAAATGTTTGCTCCTGACTGAGACACCTTAAAGCAGCGACTCTCAACAACGGCCTCTTTAAGTTTTGTGGTCTTCAAATTGGTGTAGCCAATTTATGTTGTGTATGTTGACGTTTTCAGACAGTCTGAATGTCTTCAGATGGATGGACTCCAACTCTTTCAATTCCCCAGCCAGCCTGGAATTCCTCCTCCTTTTCCTCTCTTTAAATCCTTCTTCCTTCTGCCACTGATGATGTTCCCTGGTTGGGTCATGAAAATGTATGCAAGAAAGGTTCACAAAACTCAGAGAGCATCAAAGATCCAAATATTCTTCCTCCTCCTTCTCCTCCTCTTTCTCTTCTTCCTCCTCCTTCTCTTTCTCCTCCTCCTCCTCGCCTCCTCTTCCTCTTCCTCCTCCCCTCCTCCTTTCTCCTCCTCCTCCTCCTCCTCTTCCTCCTCCACTCCTCCTTCTCTTTCTCCTCCTCCTCCCCCCTCCTTCTCCTCTTTCTCCTCCTCCTCGTCCTCTTCCTCCTCCCCTCACACTTCTCCTCCTTTCTCCTTCTCCTCCTCCTCCTCTTCCTCCTCCCGTCCTCCTTCTCCTCTTTCTCCTTCTCCTCCTCCTCCTCTTCCTCCTCCCCTCCTCCTTCTCCTCTTTCTCCTTCTCCTCCTCCTCCTCTTCCTCCTCCCCTCCTCCTTCTCCTCTTTCTCCTTCTCTTTCTCCTCCTCCTCCTCCTCCCACCCATACCCCACTCCCTTCTAGCAGTGATGACCTTACCTACTTGGGTCATGAAATGTATGGAAGAAAACCAGCAAGCAACAAGGGGGCACCAAGGACCCTACAGTTGCCCAACTTCAACCAATCCTGGCACGATTCCCACACCGCAAGCAGAAATGTCTGGGCTGTTGCTCCCGGGAAGCCCGCGGCTCGTTCAGCCTGTCCTTCTCTCCTCCGAACAGGATGAAGATGAGCAGGAGAGATTCGACCGAATGCAGCAAGAAGTTTTGCCTTTCTGCCCGGCTTCTGTTTCCTTCTACAACGCCAAAGCGAAGGTGGACCGTAAGGTAAATTGTACAGGCTGCCCCAAAATTGGCCCTTGTTCCAAGAGTCCTCTAAATAGTCACCAGTGGGCCCCAGTGTTGTTAATGGGATGGTTATTAAGTGAATTTTGCTCTGTTTTAAGGTCTTTCTTGCCACGGCGATTAAGTAAGTCACTACGACTTTAAACTTAGCAGCACGGTTATTAAGTGAATCTGGCTTGTCAGAAGGTCGCAAAAGGAGAATCACGTGACCTCCGGGAGGCTGAAACCGTCATAAATACCAGCCAGTTGCCAAGCGTCTCTTGAGCTTTGATCAGGTCCCCAAGGGGGATGGTGCAGCGGTTGTGAAAAACGAGCCTCTATCCCTTTTCTCAGTGCTGTTGCAACTTCGGTCACTAAACAAACGGTCGTAAGTCAAGGACTACCTGTAATACAAAAATCCCATCTCTCTCTCTCTCTTCTCTTCTTTGAAAGCACAAGTATTCTCGAGCTATGAGCGCCTTTGAACAAATGAGGAAGAAGCCGGGATACGTCCAAGCTGCGGTGAAGAACAAGCCTCCATCCGTCCTGGACATCGTGTAGCCGAGCGAGAAAGCCGCTTGTCTCCTTTCTTACGAGTAAAACCACTGGCACAGCTCATAAATCACAACTTTACTTTCTTCCCCCACCCCAACCCCCACCCCTTAAATGTTCAGAATTTACAGTTTAATAAATATTTGAGGATTTTTACATATGACCAACATTCATAAACACACCAGGGGCCAGGGCGACTTCACCCAGGTGTAGCAGTGATGAACAGTGAATCGTCAAATTTGCAAATGACAACCAAGCTGGGAAAATTACCAACACTTCCGGAAGTCAGGCTTAAAATTTCAGAAGGACTTTTGACAGATTTGAACACTGGGACATGTTCAAGAAAATGCAGCAGAGTCAGGATTGAGTGGCTGGGGGTTCGAAGGGAGAACCTCTAGCTAAGATTCTGTGCAGTTTGGAGAACCCCCTAATCAGTGGTGGGATTTAGCCGGTTCGCACCACTTCGGGAGAACCGGTTGTTAACTTTCTGAGCAATTTGGTGAACTGGTTGTTGGAAGAAATCATTAAGGCAGAGAACGGGTTGTTAAATTACTTGAATCCCACCACTGGATGCAGGTAAGTGCAGGGCACCCATGGAGGCTCGGGGAGGGTGAAAAATGGGCCAGTTTCTGCCTCCGGAGCCTGGGGAGTGCAAAAACGCCCCCCCCATGATGGTTTTGGCATCCCAGGGTCTCCATTTCCAACCTTCCCATCTGGCTTCTGAAAAGTAAAGTCAATGGGGGGAGCCAGATTCACTTAACGACTGCAGCAATTTGCTTAACGGCTGCAGTGATTCGCTTGACACTAATGGCATAAAATCAGGGTTGACTTATTTAACATCCACTTTGCTTTACAACAGAAATTCAGAAATTCCCAATGGTGTCCGTAAGTCGAGGACTCCCTGTGTTAAAAAGCTTAGGTGGCGCTTTTCACCCCAAAACCCCTTTTTGCCAAATAAACTACGGTTAAAGCTCTTGTGCGGTAGTTTTATTAAAACCCTACCAATCTTTCTGGATACACTTGGTATTCTTTCCAACTTTTCCATTTTTTTCTCCTCCTTCAAAGTAAAACTGTTCTTAAAGAGATGAGAAAAAGACCATTTTACTTGTCAGCTCTAGGCTCATGGTCAGTTCCTAAATTCTTGCCTGGAAGCCAAAACCTCTGCCTCGCCTTTCATTCCTGGCTTATCATCCGACAGAAACCTTCTTTCCCACACCCCAAAGAGAGAGAGAGAGAGAGAAATGGAATCCACGGTATCTTCCTTTGAGCTCCACAAAGTCTGAGACACTAAGGTTTGAGAGATTAAGGAAGTAAAATAGTCCCACAAAGAATGTAAAATAAACCGAAGATAAAAAGCGGGAAGAATGAAGCGGATAAGAGAAAGCAAAAGGGAGATAAGGTTGGGTCAGTTTTGAAAAATAAAACTCCAGAGCACAATTGCACAACCTGTAAAATGAGGCCCTTAACTCGGATTAAGAGAAATTCAGGTAAAAAGTGAGGCTGATTTAGAGATCTGAGATCTCTGCAAGATCTGAGCTCCAGGGTGGGACAGGTATACCTCTGAAATATCTCAGGTGCCTCTCGAAGGGGGGGGGGAAATGACATCAGACCTACCTGAAGGTGGTATCCTTCAGGTAGACTGCGATTGTCTGTCACTGTGATTTGCATACTCATCCAAATGAGTGGATGGATAGGCAGGATAGCTCAGCAGACTAATGCATTGTGCATTGTGATTAACTCCTGTCTGCAATTACTGTAAGTTCGAATCTCCCCAGGCTCGAGGTTGATTCAGCCTTCCATCCTTTCTAAGGTAGATAAAATGAGGACCCAGTTTGTGGGGGCAATAAGCTGTCTTTGTATAAAATATACAAAAGTATGAAGGCTATTGCTTCACCCATTGTAAGCCGCCCTGAGTCTCCGGAGAAGGGCGGCATATAAATCAACTTTTTTTAAAAAAATGAGGAAGATCATCAATAAAACATTCGTAGCTTAGGTTTGAACAGTGGCATCCTTGGTGCTCTCTGAGCTGAGTGGTTTCCTTGTAGACATCTCATGACCCAACTAGGGAACATCATCAATGCAAGAAGGGAGTGGGGTTTGTGTGGAGGAGGATGAAGAGGAAGGATTGAGGGATCCTTGGTGCTCACTGGGGTCAAAACGGCCTGCCAAGTGATTTTCTTGTAGACGTCTCATGACCCAACTAGGGATCGCCATCAGTGCTAAGTTGGTCACACGCTCAAAATTCAGAAGCTTAGCAGTTCATTTAGTGAACATTCAAAGTTACAACAGCACTGAAAAAAAAAGTGTCTTTATATGACTCCTTTTTCACACTTAACAACCATTGCAGCATCCTCCTGGTCACGTGATCAAAATTCAGGCCTTTGGCAACTGACTCACATTTATAACGGTCGCAGTGTCCCGGGACTTTCTGATAAGCAAAGTCCACGGAGAAGTCCAAATTCATTTAACAACCATGTTACTAACTTAACAACTGCAAGGGCTCGCTTAGCAACTCTGACCAGGTTGCAAAATGGGGCAAAACCCACCTAAGATCTGTCTTGCCTAGCAACGGAAGCATTTGGGCTCAATTTCTGGTCACAAGTCGAGGACTTCCTCTCCATAAAAGAAGCCCCAGGACCTAAGAAGCTTCTAGATAGGACCATGACTCACTTCTTGGCTTTAGGGAGACACCTTGTGGCCACACCAATTGCAACAGGATCACAAGGGATCTAGAGAGGGATCTGCTGAAGTCTGTTTCCGGAGATTTGGAAGGGTCGGAATATCTCAGGAATGCCTCTGGCGGAAGATTGGCAGCTAGCCCTCAACTTACAAGCATTCGCTTAACGACGGTTGAAAGTTACAACAGTACTGAAGAAGGGGGCTGTTTTTTCACACTTGCAATCGTTGTGGCATTCCCACGCTCCCATGAACGAAATTCAAAGGCATGGCACCTGGTTTATAGGTATGATGGCTGCTGCAGCACCTTGGGATCACAGGATCCCCTTTTGTGGCCTTCTGACCAGCAAAGTCAATGGGGAAGCCAGGTTCACTTTACGAGGGAGGAGGAGAAGGAGGAGGAGGAGGAGGAGGAGGAGGAAGACAGTGCTGTCCCTGGTGCTCTCTGAGGTTGCTTGCAGACATTTCATTATCCAGCTGGGTAACATCATCAGTGCTTTATATATAAGGTTTGCACTGTCATTGTTGGTGAGGGAGACCCTTTCCTTCCTTCCTTCCTTCCTTCCTTCCTTCCTTCCTTCCTTCCTTCCTGTCTTTCCATCATATCCTTCCCTCCCTCCCTCCTTCCTTCCTTCCTCCTTCCCGTCTTTCCATCCTATCCCTCCTTCCTTCCTTCCTTCCTTCCTCTTTCCATCCTATCCCTCCTTCCTTCCTTCCTGTCTTTCCATCATATCCTTCCCTCCCTCCCTCCTTCCTTCATTCCTCCTTCCCGTCTTTCCATCCTATCCCTCCTTCCTTTCTTTCTTCCTTCCTTCCTTCCTCTTTCCATCCTATCCCTCCCTCCCTCCCTCCCTCCCTCCCTCCCTCCTTCCTTCCTCATTCCTTCCTTTCTTCCTGTCTTTCCATCATATCCCTCCCTCCTTCCTTCCTGTCTTTCCATCCTATCTCTCCTTCCTTCCTTCCTTCCTTCCTTCCTTCCTTCCTTCCTTCCTTCCTTCCTTCCTTCTTTCCTGCCTGCCTGACTGCTTCCCTCCCTCCCACCCTTCCTTCCACTTTTCTTGAGGATGTTCCCTAGCTGGGTCATGAAACATCTGCAAGAAACCCCCCCAAGCTCAGAGAACACCAAGGATCCCCTCAGTTGTCCTCTTCCTCCTGCTCCTGCTCCTTCTTCCCATAACCCTCCCTCCCTTCTAGCACTGATGACGTTACCCAGTTGGGTGACGCAACGTCTCCAAGAAAACCATCAAGCTGAGAGAACCCCAAGAATTCCACATTCCCCATCCTCTACTTCTCTTGGCCCCGGGGGAAAAAATGCCAGCCATTCCCATTCCAGCCAATCTGAAATTATCCTGTAGACATGGACCCCAAGAAACATAAGCATGCACCGAACCTTTCAGGGGCAAAATTACCATAATGGCTAAATACTGGACCATCTCTGTCTCATCTCCTGAATCCCCCCCCCCCAAATGTAGAGGAATAAGAAGTTCTCCACCAAGGGGGAGCTCACAATACATCACAAAAGAAGCTTTTGTTCAGCTGGCGCCCCAGCCAGCCCCTCACAATGAGAAGGGAGGTTGGAGGAACAAAGGCAGCCATCTAGGAAGGGGGGGGGGGAAACCCCAAAAAACTTTTGTTTTGCTGTGTGCAGCATCTTCCTCAGAAGCACTGCCAGGAAAGGAAATTAAGCATTGATTATCTTTAAGAAGGCGGTGATTGTTATGGAAACGCCTTTGGTCATTTCCACTTAAAAGAACAACAGAATAAAACGGTAATTTAGCAGAATAGCAGAGTGGGAAGGGACCTCGGAGGTCATCCAGTCCAACCCCAGTGTTCAAGCAGGAGACCCTTACGGAATCATAGAATGACAGAGTGGGAAGGGACCTTGGAGGTCATCCAGTCCAACCCCAGTGTTCAAGCAGGAGACCCTGTACCATTTCAGACAAATAGTTGTGCAGTCTCTTCTTAAAAGACCTCCAGTGATGGAGCACCCACAACTTCTAGTGGCAGGCTGTTCCACTGGTTAATTGTTCTCACTAGTTTCTCCTCAGTTCCAGGTTGCTTCTCTCTTGATTAGTTTCCACCCATTTTTTTTCTTGTCCTGCCTTCAGATGCCTTGTAGAATAGGGGGATTCCCCCACCCCTCTTCTTTGGGGCAGTCCCTCAAATATTGGGAGCCTGCTATCCTGTCACCCCTGCTCCTTCTTTTCATTAAACTAGATCTACCCAGTGCCTGCAGCTGTTCTTCAGATGTTTTTGTCTCCTGGACTTTAATCGTCTTCGTTGCTCTTCTTTGTAGTTTTTCCAAAGTCTCAACATCTTTTTTGTAATGTGGTGACCAAGACTGGATGGAATACCCCAAATATTTATTTATTTATTTATTTATTGGGTCGATTTATATGCCGCCCTTCTCCGGAGACTCAGGGCAGCTTACAATGCGTTAAGCAATAGCCTTCATACTTTTGTATATTTTATACAAAGTCAGCTTATTGCCCCCACAAACTGGGTCCTCAATTGACCTCCCTTAGAAAGGATGGAAGGCTGAGTCAACCTTGAGCCTCGGGAGATTCGAACTTACAGGAATTGCAGGCAGCTGAATGTTCTTTCTTTCTTTCTTTTTCTTTCTTTCCTTCCTTCCTTCCTTCCTTCCTTTCTCCTTTCCTTCCTTCCTTCCTTCCTTCCTTCCTTCCTTCCTTCCTTCCTTCCTTCCTTCCTTCCTCTTTCTTTCTTTCTTTCTTTCTTTCTTTCTTTCTTTCTTTCTTTCTTTCTTTCTTTCTTTCTTTCTTTCTTTCTTTCTTTCTTCTTTTTTTTTTCAATTTGATTTATATGCCGTCCTTCTCCGGAGACTCAGGGCAGCTTACAATGCATTAAGCAATAGCCTTCATACTTTTGTATATACCTGTTTAGTAGGGCGTTTGCCCCCCCCCCCCCCGCAAAGCGGTGTTCTTTTTTTATGCAAAGTCAGCTTATTGCCCCCACAATCCGGGTCCTCATTTTACCTACCTTGGAAGAATGGAAGGCTGAGTCAACCTTGGTTTTATGGTCTTATTAGAGCATCTGAGATTAATATTTCAACAGGAGAAGCTGTACGCAGGGCCATGGAGTTTGCTAAGGGAGTGACCAACTGGGTGGGTGATTTAGTCCCTGCTGGTCAGCCTGAGAAATTGAAAATTTGCATTTTATGGCAATCCTAGATATTAACAATAGAGACCTCACCTTGCCGACAAGGGTCTGTATAGAGTAGTCGACTTAAAACTGTCCATTTAGTGACCGTTTACAATGACAATGGGAAAAAGTGACTTATGACTGTTTTTCACACTTACGACCATTGCAACCTCCTTAAATGCACATGAGCGACAACTGACTCCTATTTATTATGATTGCAGAGTCCCAGGGTCCCATGATCCCCTCTTGCGACCTTCTGACCCACCAACGTCAATGCAGAAGTCACTTAACATGTTCCCGACTTGACAACTACACTAACTCACATAACGACTATGGCAAGAAAGGTTGTAAAATGAGGCAAAACCCCGTTAACTGTCTTGCTTAGGAAATTTTGGCCCTATTATAGGTGTAAGTCAAGTTTGACTATCTATAGTCAAAAATTACCCAGGAAATTACCCAAAATTACCCAGTTTTTCCCAGTAATAAATGTACATATGGCTGGTTGGTTGGTTAGTTAGTTAGTTAACTGTGGTTAGTTGGTCCATAAGGAAGCCTGAGCGCCAAAGAATTGATGCTTTTGAATTGTGGTGCTGGAGAAGACACTCGCAAAGGGATCCAATCAGTTGATCTAAAAGAAAGCAACTCTGCCTGTTCTTTGGAACCAATAACAGAGAATATTTGTAGCTCACAGTTGGCACAAGTGGTCCTTGGTGCTCTCTGAGTTTTTTGGCTTTCTTGCAGATATTTCGGGATCCAACTAGGGAACATGCTAGAAGGAAGTGGAATTTGCAAGGGAGGACTGTGGAGTCCTTGGTGGTCTCTCAACTTGGTGGTTTTCTTGTACAGTTGTGGCCAAAATTGTGGAAATCTTTTGGGAAAAGTGTATTTTCTAAAACTAGCTAGTAACACTACTTTCCTCCCCCTCAAGTAGTACCATAAAATTATATACCAATGGAAAGATAATTTAATCAAGAACGTAATGCAATAACTTCTATGGAGGATTTGCTATTAGAATAGCAGTTACAGTATAAAGAAGAAAAGTGAAACATATAGAAAAAATGAGATATGCAAAAATGATCACTATGTCAGTTAATACTGAGTTGGGTAACTTCCAGCATGAATGATGGCCTTGCCACGTCTTCCCATGGAGTGAACCAAGTCTTTGAGTTCTGCAGCTGTTCTCATGGGAAACCAAGATTGAAGGATGGCTTCTATTAACTGGATTTTATTGCTGGGTCACTTCTGATTAACAAGTTTCTTGAGTCCATAGATTTTAAATTGGGTGAATGTCTGGGCTATTCCCAGGCCATCAATGGAATATGATTATCGTGACACTCCCCCCAAAAAAGTGGTGTTATTAGCCATCAAACCTCAAAAATATACTTTTCCCAAAAAGTTTCCACAATTTTGGTCACTACTGTAGATGTTTCATGATCCAACCAGGTAACATTATCAGTGCTAGAAGGTGATGAGATTTGCAGAAAGGAGGAGGAGGAGGAGGAGGAGGAGGAGGAGGAGGAGGAGGAGGAGGAGGAGGAGGAGGAGGAGGAGGAGGAGAACTGAGGGGTCTCTGACCTTGCTGAAGCTCAAATACTTTGGCCACCAAAGGAGAAGAGAACTCATCAGAGAAGGCCCCGATGTTGGGAAAGAGGGAAGGCAAAAGGAGAAGGGAATGGCAGAGGATAAGATGGGTAGATAGTATCATTGACGCAATGATCATGATTTTGGGTGAACTTCAGAGACAGTGGAGAATCTCTCTCACTTTCCCCCCCCACCTTTCTGCCCATCCATCCATCCACTTCCCTTATCCATCCATCCATCCTTCTTTCTTTCTTATTCATCCATTTTTCTTATCCATCCATCCATCTCATTTATTCATCCATCCATCCTTTTTCCTTAAATATCTATCCATCCTTCCTTATCCCTTGCTCCCTTTTATCTCTCCATCCTTACATTATTTATGGGAGCTCATTGGTAGCGGGTTTCAAATCCCGTCACTACTGGTTTGCTCATGGGCGCGCGCAGGCTTGCACATGCGCAGAAGCGTCCGGGCAGGTGAGCAGAGCCTCTTGCCCCCGCTACCAGTTTGTCTGAACTGGTAGCAACCAACCCCTGGAGTTCATCCTACAAGGCTTGGTTACCTATTTTCATAAACTCCGAATAGTGTCCACTGAGAGTTTAGATTGAATGTGAAATCTAAGCTTGGATTTTAAAGAACGATCAGGACCAGAGGCCTTGCACATTTAATAAAAGAGTTGGAAGGGACCTTGTGGGTCATCTAGTCCAACCCCCCAACCAGTGGTGGGATTTAGCCGGTTTGCACCACTTTGGGAGGACCGGTTGTTAACTTTCTGAGCCGTTTGGTGAACTGGTTGTTGGAAGAAATCATTACGGCAGACAACCGGTTGTTAAATTACTTGAATCCTACCATTGGGCGTGGCCTTACTAAGGTTTTACAGAGTGGTATTAATGTCACTTGATCTTGATTGTATCTCTCTGTTAATGCAATTTAGGATTGCATGGGTTTTTTTGGCTGCCACTGCACACAGCTGGCTCCTATTTAGTTGATTTGTGCAGCAAGACTGCGAGATCCCTCTCACAGTCACTGGTATTAAGCCTGATATTCCCCCGTTTGTATCTGTGTTTTTGGTTTTTCTTACCTAAGTGTAAGACTTCACTTTTCTCTACATTGAATTTCATTTTGTTAGATAGGGCCCAGTGTTTATTTCTTTGTTTATCTGTATCCCTTTATTTTATAAATAATCCAGTGATTTACAGAGTTACCCTGTGGTAAGATGTGTGGCCAATAAAGTTGATAAACCAACAAACCAAGGCCCTGGATAGCTCTGCAGACTAAGCACCCTAATTAACATCTAGCTGTCTGCAATGACTCCATGTTCAATTCTCACCAGGCTCAAGGTTGACTCAGCCTTCCATCCTTTCTAAGGGAGGTAAAATGAGGACCCAGTTTGTGGGGGCAATAAGCTGACTTTGTATAAATATACAAAAGTATGAAGGCTTTTGCTTAACACATTGTAAGCCGCCCTGAGTCTCTGGAGAAGGGCGGCATATAAATCAAATCAAAAAAAAAAAAAGGAAGCTTCAGGGCAGCAATCATACTTGATTCTCTATTTTTTCACCCAACAACGACTCTGCAAGGTAGGTCAAGCTGAGATTCATTATTTGTGATGTATACATTTATAAATTTTACAGTTGAAAATTGCACACCTATTTCTGGGGTTGTTAATCACTGTGCAAAAAGCAGCAGAACCAAATAATTTGTATTACTAGAACTATGAAATGAGCCAGAGAAAGTGGACACTGATGATCTTCATAACTGTGTAAAAAGGAATTAAAACACGAATTAATGTGATTATTTTTATACCGCAGGTGCTCAGAAGGCCAGATAAATTAAATTTACCCTTCTTGTCTTTCCAACTCTAAAAAGAAGGAGAAAACCCCAATCCCAACCTGGGGGGGAGTGACATCATAGGGGCTGATACTGTAGGTGGGTAGGCAGTTGGAAAGTCACGAGGTCAGCCTCAATTTCCCATCTGTAAAATTGCTTTTTGGGGGTAGGAGTGGGGTCACACACAAGGTCAAGAAGATATTGAATCCCATCCACCCAGGCTTGTTGGAAACCAGTTTTGTTAAACTGGGATTCAATTTCGGGGCCATTACAGGAGCCCCCACAGTGCAGCCAAGGATCCCAGCTAGGGCAGGGACTCCAAGTCCCATGGGGCACATGGGCTGGAGACCAAGGGCTGAACACAGCAAATGAGCTCTTAGGGCACAGTGCAATCTATTACCCCGGTCGGAATGAGAAAAACTCTCAATCGGGGACTCTAACTCCCATGGGGCACGCTGGCTGGGGAAGATGGGGTGCAAGCGAGGAGAATCTGTCGATCAGGGACTCCAACTCTCATGGGGGGTGGGAACGATGACCTTAGGGATGCAGAGCCCCACGGCATGCTGCAATCCACCATCCCCGGTCCAGTGGTGAAAAACTCATTTTACGTTGTGGATTCCAACTCCCATGGGGCACAGCCGGCCGGGGATCTTGGGCTAGCAAGGCGGTGCAAGCACCCCTCAGCAAGCCGAGCCTTTCATGGGCACTTTTTGCAAACCACCTTCCAGGATAGGGCAGGGAGTAACTACATAGTCAGGGACTCCAAGTCCCATGGGGCACATCCGCTGAGTAACCATGGTCTCAGTCCCGGAGCCAGACCAGCCCCCCCTCCCCCACAATGATCCCTCAGATCGGACAGGGAAGAATCTCTCTCTCTCTCTGTCTCGCTTGCTCGCTCGAGGACTCCAACTCCTATGAGGCGCGGCGGCTGTGGACGATGGGAGGAGGAACACTTCCTACCCACGTGGGAGTGCGGGGGGGGGAGGAAGAAGCCGCGGCCGGCTGGAGCGATCGCTCGGGGACTCCAACTCCTATGAGGCGCGGCGGCTGTGGACGATGGGAGGAGGAACACTTCCCACACACGTGGGAGGGGGAGAAAAGAAGCGATCGCTCGGAGAGGGAGGGAAGGAGGGAGGGAGGGAGGGGGCGTGGCCAGGAAGAGTAGTGGGCGTGGCCGGCAAAGGTGGGGAGGCGTGGCTGGGGACGGGTTAAGAAACGCCTCTTGGCCTTTTTCTCGCCTGGATTCGGCTGAGTTCGAGTCGGCTCGTTCGGGTTAGCTCGGCGCTCGGCTGAGGTCGTTCGGGGGGGTATCTCGACGCTCGGGTGGACTCGGGCGGGCCCGCTCGTGCGCTCGTGCGCTCTCGGCTGTCCTCGGGCGGTCGGTGGAGTTAGAAAAGGATGTGAGCGGGAGGCGGCGGCGCAGAGGGCGCGGAGCATCCCGTCCGTGCGCCCGGCGGCGGACGGATCGGGGCTTCGTGCGGGGCAGGAGCCGCCGCCATGGAGGACTTCTACGATCCGGAGCACCCGACCCCCGAGTAAGTGGGGCTGTGGGGGGGGGGAGGGGGAGGGGGAGGGGCGATCCTGAGGGGGGGGGAGGGGAAAAAAAAGTCTCCTCAGACCTCGCGCGGGCCCCCCCCCGCCAGGACGGCACCAACGGTCGCCGCCCACCCTCAGAGCCCCCCCCCCCTCTCTCACGACGCCCCCCGACAGGCCTCTCTGAGGCGGCCGAAGGAGAAGCAGAAGCCGGGCCTGACTAGGCCGCGCATCCCCGGCCTCGCGTGAGAGCCGCCGCCGGCCCCCTGCACCCTAAGCCGGGGGCAAACAAAGCGGGCGGGATTTCGCCTTTTCTGGTCTAGGAAAGCGAGGTTTGCTTTTTTTTCTCCCCTCCACCCACCCCCAGTCCCCCTTCCTCCCCCCACCCTGGAAACCATTGGGGGAGGGGTGGGGGGGGGGCCCAGCAGTTTCCTCAGAGAAAGCTCTTGAGGGGGGGGTCTTTTGCTGGAGGGCGGGGGGATTTTGACACACGCCCCTCCCCCCCCCACCCCAATTCCCCTTCTGCCATGTGGGCGACCCCCTCCAAGCTCCCCTTTTGGGGTGGGGGGTTGGGGGGGTGAAATTGAGTTTATGTGGGGGGGGGCTTTTCTCGAAGAGCTTTATTGGTCTGCTTTTCAGCCCCCTCCCCAAACTTTTTTTCCCCCCTTGGGCTTTTTTTTTTTTAAAGAAGCTTTTTGAGTGGCTTTTTTTGGGGGGGGGGGATCGCAGTATGGACGAGACCCCTGCTCCTCTCCCCCCCCCTTCCCAGAATAAAATCCTTGGATTTTGGACCCTTTTTGGGCTGGTTTGGTGGGAGGAATGGGGGGGGGGTGTCTCTTTCCTTAAGAGAGTGGTTGCTGATTTATGAACCTGTCTTCCAGAATAACACCCTCTCCTCAATTCTGTATTTTGATCCCTTCTGTATTTTGAGCCCGCGGAAGATTATTTCTATAATACTGTTTGGTTAGTTATCTTTTTAGAGCCAAAAAGTTGCCCTTAGGAAAGAAAAAGGTCTCCTGTTCTGGGCAGGAGGTCAGACTAGAAGGCCTCCAAGGTCCCTTAGCTGGAGAAGGAAAGGCTGATGTCTCCTGCCATGAAGGGGGGAGGTTTGGGGTGGGCTGTTGTTGCACTAGAAAGCCCTCCTTAGATGAAGAAAGCAAAACCAAGGTCTCCTGCTCGAAAAGACCTCCAAGGTCCCTTAGCCGAAGGAGAAAAGATAAGATTTGGGGAGGGTGGGAGTAGAAAGCCACCAAGGTCTCTTAGCTGGGAAAGGAAAGATTATAGGCACGAGGTTGGATTTGAAGACCTCCAAGGTCCCTTCCAACCGTGTGATTCTAGGTCAGACCTAGTCATTATATTGGCCCCTTGACTCCCTGTCTGGTCCGTGTGGGTTGCGGTTGCATTTATTTTCTAGTTAACGGCTATTTTTTCCCCCCACAGTTTAGGTGTGGTGCCTGTGCAACTTCACAACCCCATTGGTTTGGCTCTTCACAACAGCCCCAGTTTCTCATGTAGCTCCCCTGGGCAAATAACCCATTAAACTGAAGTTGCTGCATGATGGCTGCAAGGACCCAACATAATAAGTTGAGCCTTGACCTGGATCCGAAGGTCACCATGTGAGTCAGAGCATGGCTAGCACATGTGGGGGAATCTTTTAGAGCACCTGTCTTCTTTCCTGGGCTCTAAGCAAGCCATGATTGTGGCGCAGAGAGAGAGAGAGAGATTTGGTTGAAAATGTCCCCCACAGGTGTATCTGTGCAAGCTGTAATTCACATTTTCTCTTTAAATCCAGGTCTGGGGGGGTGGGGGGTGTAAGTTTGAAGCAGCAAGCCCCAAACATGGAAGATGAATTGGGAACTGTGTCTGTAACAACAGGCTCTGCAGCTATTTTTTTTTTTTTAAATTCTTCAGGAACAAACTTGAAAAGGACAAAGGATTGCTATTGTTTGATAAGAATTTGAATCCAGCTCTAGGGGAGAGCACCTGCTTGGAAGCACTTTTTTTCTATAAGCTTATTAGGAATTTTTCTCTAAAACCTCCTCCTTTTATATATGTAGGGTCTCCCCTACCTCCCCCCCCCCAATTAAAAAGAAATAACATCCATAGGTTTTTAGTCCCAGAGAACAAGCAAATAAGAAAGGAAAATACAGGTAGTCTTTGATTTTGACCACAATTGAGCTCAAAATTTCTGTTGCTAAGTGAAACGTTTGTTAAGTGAATTTTGTCCCATTTTGCAATGTGAATCACTGCACTTGTTAAATTAGTAACTTTGTAAATTGTTGTAAATTGTAAATAACATGGCTTCCCTTTTGACTTCGCTTGTCAGAAGGTTGCAAAAGGGGATCACCTGACCCCAGGGCACTGCAACCGCCATAAGTATGAGTCAGTTGCCAAACATCTGAATTTTGATCACGTGGCCATGGGGATGGTTGCAACGGTTGTAAGTGTGAAAAATGGCCATGTCGCTTTTTCAGTGGCATATGTTTGAACGTTTACTAAGTGAACTGCTTGTTGTAAGTCGAGGACTGCCTGTATTCCTGATAACTTTTGCCCACTATTCTTTCATTTTTATTACACAAAGGGATACTTTATATTGTCTCAAGGCATGGTTGAACTAATGGCATTCAGAAATTAGACTTTTATACATGCCTGTATAAGGGAGAGAGTTAGTTGTTAACTTGTGGGGCTTCATCAGTATTATTTATTCAATTTATATGCCATCCCTCACTGATAACGGCAATTCTGGGTGGTTTACAGACAATTTTAAAAGATAAATATCCGGTAGAGGATAGAAACACCCACATTTTTGTGATACTTAAAAAATGCATTATTGATAGTCCTTTGGGCCCAGTGCATTAATTCTAATCAAGGAGAGAACCAACCTAGAATTAAAAGAGAAATTTCCCAGCAGTGAGAACAATGAATCAGTTTGCTTCCAGAAGTTGTGAGTGCTCCATCACTACAGGTTTTCAAGAAGAGATTGGACAGCCACTTGTCTGAAATGGTATAGAGTATCTCCTGCTTGAGCAGGAGGTTGGACTAGAGGACCTCCGAAGTCCCTTCCAACTCTTGTTATCCTGTTAATCCCTGCCCTGAGGAGAACTGGGCTGCCGTTTCTGTTTTCTGGCAAAAATGAGTTTCAGCAGCTCAGCCCTTCCTTTCTCCTCTGGCTCACCTGTGCATGTAACCCTCAACTGTCTCTCTTGAATCCTGTTTTGTTTTTATAGCACGGCTTTCACACTGAAGGATCCCAGTGGACACCAAATGGCTAATGCGTCCAGCAGCACTGAAATTGCAGTCACCTCTGAGGTGGAAAGGGACCACAGGTGCATCTTTGCAAAGAATATGGATGGGTCTGAAGAGGTAGAAAGGTAAAAGCTTGGACCAAGGCAATAGGGCAAACCTCTGTTTTTGCAAATTACTCTCCTTGTTTTTATGGATGCCTGAGCAACATTATGGAATTCCAGAAATTAATTGTACAAAAAAAAAAAAGTAAAATTCAGCTTCTGTTTTGCTAACGTAAATTCAACATTCCCCCCTCCCCTCTCTGGATGTCTTTGCTTAGCAGGTGTCGAAACGGGGAACATTCAACAATTCTTTGGGGTATAATTACTGGCAGGCAGTTCCCCCCTTTCCCCTTCCTTCCCTTCTTCCTTCTCTTTCTGATTTTCTTCTCCTCTTCTCTAGTCGTTCCCTTCCTTTCTTCCTTCTCTTCTTCTCTCCCTTCCCTTTTTTCTTTCTTTCTTTGCCTCTTTCCTTCTTCCCTTCCTTACTTCTCTTATCTTCTCTTCTTTCCTCCTTCCTGTACTTTAAAATGTTAAGTCTTTTGACTAGATTGGCAGGAAACAAATTTTGCCTTTTAACATATTCCTCCTCCTTATCTTTAGTCAGGGTGGGGTGGTGGGCGCTTAAATAAATTCTAAAATTGCAAGTAGTGTCTTGAAAAGATAGGGCCTCTAAAATGTGTTACATTCGGAGGGCGACTTCTGCCCCATATTTTCAGGGATCACCCCTTTCGTGGGCTATAAGGTGTCCACCATTCTGTTAAAACCAGATACCATAAACTTTTTTTGGAAGCCATTGGGAATGGAGGTAGACATGGTTTGGTGTTTGAATTTTTAAGTTGTTCTCTGAATTGCATCTTGAGCAATATTTGTTCCCTCCTGGCCTCGCTCTCCAAGTGCCATAAATTTTTTAAGAGGTGCGTGCCTCCAAGAGCTGAGTGTCAAACTTAAGACAGGAAAAGGACAGAGAACAATTTGGAAGTAAAACCCATTATGTCTCGGAGATGCTGTTTGCTTGCTGTGGAAGATGGCTTCCAGCACAGAAGGAACTTAAACAGGGAAAATTGTTAGTTTATGGTTGATTGTTACAGGAAGTTACAGTTAACGGGAAAATTTCAGGTAGTCCTCGACTTACAACTTGACACACAAGTGACCACAAATTTTCCCTTTCTAAACAAGACAGTTGTTAAGTGACTTTTGCCCCATTTTACAACTTTTCTTGGCACCTTTGTTAAGCGAATCGCTTCAGTTGTTAAAAGTTAGCAACCTGGTTGTAAAGTGAATCCGGCTTCCCCATTGACTTTACATGTCAGAAGGTCACAAAAGGGGATCACGTGATCCCGGGACGCTGGAACTGTCATAAATACGAGCCGGTTGCCAAGTATCTGAATTTCAATCATGAGGATGCGGCAAAACAATCGTATGCGTAAGTATGAAAAACGGTCATAAGTCACATTTTTCAATGCCGTTATAATGCCTAAAGGTCACTAAATGAATGATACTACAGTTAGTCCTCGAGTTAAAACCACTCCTGCAATGACTGAAGTTACAGTGTCACTTTTACAACCCTTGCAGCGTCAATTTGGTCATTTGGCTTCTGACTCATACTTAACGACGGTTGCAGTATCCTGGGGTCATGTGATCCTCATTCGCAATCTCCCATCTGGTTTCTGTCAAGCAAACGTCAACGGGGAGAAAAACCCGGATTTGTTTAATGGCTGCACAATTTGCTTAATCCCCGTGAGAGGATCGGATGCAATTCAACTCAATAGCCACTTAGCAACAGAAATCCTGGTCTAAATTATGGTCATAAGTTGAGGAATCCCTGCAGTTACAGATAGACTTCTTTAAATTTTCCTGGCAGGGAGAAAGAGTTTCAGTGCTTATTTTCTCCTTTTGCTAAATGTGGATGGATAAAACCCCAATATATAAATAAATATACGCGTGCACACACTTCCCCCTTCTCTGGAATAATTGCTGAGAAAAGCAGTTTTGAGTGGTGGCTGGCAGAGGAACTAAAGTGTTCTGAGATCACCTCCGGTATTTTATAAGTAGACAAGGTCAACTGCATTTAAGGGGTTCATTTTTAAAGACAGGTGGGAAACAAGTGAAATAGTTCAGTTATAATTGGATGGCTGCTGTGACACAGTGCTCCGTTTTCAAATGGAAACGAGCTTATTTCATTTGGTTTCGGTTGTGAATAACACTGTAAACGAAGAAGCAATATATATGGTGTGTGTGTGTGTATGCCTGTCAGACCTGCCCCAATTTAGACATTTAGGAAAGAGGGACCCTCAAATTTTTACTTCTTTTACTCAAGTGCTTGCAGCTAGATGTGAGTATCTCCGCCCTCCCCCCTTGGTCGGTCCATAAAGGCAGCTTTGGAATGATTTGGGAACGGCTGGGTTCTTTGGCACTTGTGACGGCACTCTCCCCTTCGCTTCTCAAGTCAGGTGTCCTTGGTGGCTGGCTTGTTTTGTCAACATGCCTCCCCTCTGGGCGCTTTGCCTCCTCATTCCCAGGCCCACAGGATGTACTGCCCCAAATTCCTTCTCCCCCTCCTTCCCAATTCATGGCGGGAAGCCAGTGAAGCCGAGAAGCTGGAGACGGCAGGCCTGACACTGTGTCTCATGCGTAATATGCACACAGATAGACACCATACATCCCAATTTGAAATGAGTTCTAGTCCCACCTTAAGTATGAAAGCTGGATGGGGGACTCTTGGCCAATCACCAGGAGATGATGAGTTCTAGACCCACTTTAGGCATGAAAACCAACTGGGTGGCTTGGGGTCAGTCCCCAGGTGAGAGTGAATTCTGCTAGGTGACTTCGGGCCAATCATCTGAGCACGGTGAGTTCTTGTCCCACTAGGCATGAAAGCCAGTTTGGTGACTTTGGGCCAGTCCCTCTCTCTCAACCCAACCCACTTCACATGGTGGTGGTAGTGGAAAAAATTGGAAGAAAATATGCTTGCTGCCGTGAGTTATTTGTAAAAATAATAAAAGTTGGGATACAAATAAATAAAAATAAATTTATTTTTGTTTTATTTCTTAGCATCCCCCCTTTTAAATAATATTTATAAATTATAAAAAATAAATTCATCTTTAGCACTGAAAAGCATTTCCTTTTGTCCTGCTTTCTCTTTAGAATTGTTAGATTTTATTTCCAGGTCAGCTTCACCAAGCCCTCAGATCAGAAATGACCTTGGTTAATATTTTACACCTTAGATAAATCACAAATCCCAAGAGTTAAGCAATAAATCATGGTTCCCTTCAGCCAGTTTAGCACCTTGTGCAAACCCAGGTTTGTGTTAATCTGGAATAAATGAAGGCGGGGGTCTCCTGCTTGAGCAAGGGGTTGGCCTAGAAGACCTCCCAGGTCCCTTCCAACCCTGTTATTCTATATTCCAGGGATGAGCAACTGTGGCCCTGATACAACTTGTGGACTTCAACTCCCAGAATTCCTGGGCCAGCCAAGATTGGCTGGCCCAGGAATTCTGGGAGTTGAAGTCCACAGGTTGTATAAAGGCCACAGTTGCCCAACCCTGCTATATTCTACTTCTGGAATTTATAGCTGCCGTCTACCACTTTGCCTTTTGATAAATAGGAACTTCCCCATTAGTAGCCTGGCAACCCCATTTTGTGAGGCAGCTTTCTCGCAATAGTCTATTGTGGGTCAAAGACAACACAGTTCAGATTTCTCTCGAGCGGTTTTCATTTTTTTCCAGTTGTGGCCTAAACAGAAACTGGTTGTGCGTATAGCATGGTGGTCTTTTATGTATTGTCCCCTTCCAGCCAGGGATGCAGGAGGCTGTGGTGTTGCTTGAGGTAGTCCTCGTCTTACAACCATTTATTTAAGGACCATTCAAAGTTACAACGGCACTGAAAAAAGTTGGCATAACAACAGTTTTTCACCTTTATGACTATCAACGCATGCCCACTTCGGGCGCTTGACCACTGGCATGTATTCATGACGGTTGCTGTGTCGTCACCGCCCCCGGGTCACGTGATCGCCATTTGCAAGCTTCTGCCCAGCAGATTCACTTTAAACAAGCCACACGGTTCACTTAACAACTTCAGTGATTCGCTTAACAACCGTGACAAAAAAGATCATACAGTGACACACATCTCATTTAACAACCACCTTGCTTAGCGACGGACATTTTGAATGCTGTTGTCGTAAATCAAGGACTACCTGTATCTCATGGTTCAGACACAGTGAATCACAATGCTTGCTGGGCTGCCAGAGCTCCGTGGTGGTGATTGCAGGCACTCCTCGATTTACGACCACAATTGAGCCAGACATTTCTGTTCCTAAGTAAGACAATTGTTTCACCCCCGTTTTACAATCATTATTGACACAGTTGTTCTTGGAATCCCTGCAGTTGTTAAGATAGTCACATGGTTGTTAAGTGAATCCAGCTTCCCCGGTGACTTTGCTTGTCAGAACGTCACAAAAAAAGGATCGCGTGGCCCCCTCCGGGACACTGGCCGTCATAAATAGGAGTCAGTTGCCAAGCGTCCAAATTTTGGATCACATGACTATGGGGATGCTGCAACGGTCATAAATGTGGGAAACTCATAACTGACCCTTTTTTCTGTGGCACTAACTTCGGTCACTAAATGAACTATTGTTTGAGTTTGAGTTTTATTGCATTTATATACCGCCCTTCTCCTGAATGGGACTCAAGGCGGTTTACAGCCATGTTAAAACAATCAGGTATAAAAATTAAAACTAATAAAATAATTAAACTGTTTGGCCGTAAAATTAAAACCCCTACTAAAAACCCTATTAAAGTTTAACGCAAATTTAAGTCATACCGGCTTGGTGAAACAGCAGAGTCTTCAGGGCTCGTCTGAAGGCATGGAGGTCAGGAATCTTTCTTATATCTGGGGGTAGTTCATTCCATAGGGCTGGAGCTCCCACAGAGAAGGCTCTCCCCCTGGGGGCCGCCCGCCGGCATTGTTTGGCCGACGGCACCCTGAGGAGGCCCTCTCTGTGAGAGCGTATTGGGCGGTGGGAGGTATTCATTGGCAGAAGGCGGTCCTGTAAATATCCCGGTATTGTGAGTCATAATGGGCAAGAGGATTTTTCAGAGACTGGATAACATTGGGAGGACAGTGAAATCCAATCCTGGAAGAATCAGAAATACAATTTAAATTTTAATTTCCCTGGTTAGCTCCATCTTTGCAGCATTTTCTTGTGCCTTCAGCCTTGGGCGTGTGAGCTGGTGGACAAAATTTTATGTTGTTCTTTTTCCAATCCTCCCTTGGCTCTTCTTATCTTTTGCTTCCTTTCCCCCCCTGGAGGGAGTATTAATTGGTAAATTCAGCTTTCAGCCCAACTGTTTGCTGGTTGCAAAACACAGTTGGCAAAGTGAGTTAAACAGAGAGGAGCCGTTGCTGCAATTACGTGGTAGTGATTATAGTGCACCGGGGAGACCGTTGAGGCCCAAGAAAACAATTGTTTGATATCTGTATTTTTCATTTTTTTTCCCCTTCTTAATGACACTGTAGGTAATCCTCGACTTACAACCATTCATTTAGTAACCATTTGAAGTTACAACATCACTGAAAAAAGTAGAGAGGGCCGTTTTTCACACTTACAGCTGCTGCAGAATCCCTGTAGTCACGTGATCAAGGATTCGGCCGCTTGGCAGCTGACCCGCCTTTGCGACGGTTGCAGTGTCCCAAGGTCAGGTGATCGATCCCCTTCTGACAAGCCAACAGGGAGGCTAGATTCGCTTAGCGACTGCACAATTCACGTAAGAGACATGGCAAAATGTAACATGAGGTGCAGTTCACTGAGCCCCCTGCCTTGCTTTGAAGCAGAAATTCTGAGCTCCATTGTGGTCGTAAGTCAAGGACTCCCTGTAATGTCCCTTGCATCGCACTCTGGCTTGAGCAAAGATTTTGGAAGATGCTTTTGGAACAAAGGGGGTAGTAGTAAAATACCCTTTGAGGAGAAAGTTTGGTCATCCTTACTTTACATGATGAGTCTGGCTTTTATGGGTGAAATGCAACACGGAATTTGGCCCCAGCAATGAGGAATGAGTGTTATCTCAACCCCTCCATTGTCTACACAAAGATTTGGAGGTACAGGTGATCCTTGATTTAGGACCACAACTGAGGCCATAATTTCTGTTTCTAAGCGAGACATTTGTTAAGTGAGCTTTGTCCCATTTTACGAACTTCCCTGCCACAGTTGTTAAGTGAATCCCTGCCATTGTTAAGCTAGGAACATGATTGTTAAGCAAGTCCAATTTCCCCATCAACATTATCATCATCATCATTATTTATTTATTTATTATTTATTATTTATTCAATTTCTATACCGCCCTTCTCCCATTGGACTGAGGGTGGTGCACAGCCAAGAATAAAAACATATCAATACAAAATTTAAAATCATTAAAGGAATTTCACGATTTTGGCCCACGATTTAAAACAATCCAAGTAAAACCCAATTGACACTTAAAAACTAACAGCTACAGAAAAGCTAAAAAAGGCTAAAAAGGGTGTGGGGGGGGGGGTTTACGCCAGCTCTGCTTGATGGAAAAGAAAAGTTTTTAGGGCACGGCGAAGGACCCGGAGATCTGGTATCCTTCGTATCTCCGGGGGCAGATCGTTCCAGAGGGCAGGCGCTGCCACAGAGAAGGTCCTCCCTGGGGGTCGCCAGCCGACATTGCCTGGCTGACGGCATTTTAAAGGTGGTGACCAACACCTTGAAGCGCACCCGGAAGACCACTGGAAGCCAATGCAGCTCACGCAAGGAGAGGCATCACATGGGAGCGCCCTCTCGCTCCTATAATCCCCATTGACTTTGCTTGGCAGACGGTCGGTAAAGGGGATCATGCGAACCCGGGACGCCCCAGCCGTCATAAATAGGAGTCAGGTGTGTGAATTTTGAACACGTGGCCATGGGGATGGATGCTGCAGTCATAAGTGTGGGGGGACACTTCTGTCCAGTGCCATTGTAACTTCAACAGTCACTGAGTGAACTGTTGTAAATCGAGGATTGCTTGTATATCCTGGGTTGTTTGTTTTTTTTTTTTTTTTTTGATTCTAGAAAATCGGAACTTTTCATACAGCCTGCAAATCAGACTTTATTGAGCCTCAGAATTCTGTATCTTCCTCCACGTCGTTCTTGTCCCACCGATTCCAGGTTTAGTGGCAATTCTGATCTGCTGGCAAACTGTTCAGCCTCTCCTGGTTACAGTGTTGGTTTTCTCAAGCAAATAATGCCGTTTGCTGTGTCCCCAGCAACCAGCTTGGATGCACCACAGTGATGTAGCTGCCCTTCTTTTTATGCTTCCTTTGAGAACTGCTTCCTTGACACACACACACACTCTCACTCTCTCTCTCCCCCCCCCTACTCCCCCGGGTTCAGAAGCTTCTTTTTAACCCAGGTGATCTATTCAGATCAAGGGAATCCCCCTTTCATAAATCATCTACAGGTCTGGGCGATTTTATTATAGCTGCCGTTCTCTAATTGGAACGATTCCATGTTTTGCAGGATTGTCACCTGCCGGGTTTTGGATCACATTTTGCCTATCCCCCCCACCCCCCGACTTGGTGCCTAAGGAAAAGTCTAATTATACATTTAGTCCTCCAGTTATGACCACAATTGGCCCAAAAATTTCAGTTGTTGAGCAAGACAATTGTTAAATGAGTTTTAATTTAGTGTGCTGGATTATCAATTCAATGCAAAATAAGTAACTTTACAGTGATACCATCTTTCCTGTTAAAACTGGGCAATATAAATAAACAGAATGTGTTTTAAAGGACAACTATATTAACAATAGTACATAGCAGGGGTGAAATGCTACCGCTTTGGGCCGGTTCTCCCAAACCGGTAGTAAAAAATGCTACTGGTTTGCTCAACTGGTAGTAAAAAAATGTAAAAAAAAAGTTCCAATGATCAGCTGAGCGACACGCAATCAGAACTTTTTTTTAAAAAAAACTTTTTAAGCATTTTTCTACTATCGGTTCTCTGGAACCGGTAAATGCTTTAGAATTTTTTTTTAAAAGTTCTGACAATTGCGCATTGCTCAACTGATTATCCGAACTTTTTTTTTTTTTTTACTTTTTAAGCATTTTTTTAACTATTGGTTCGGGGGAATAGGTAGTAAAAAAATATTTTTAAAAAGGTTTTAAAAAGGCTCAGATGATTGGGTGGCACAGCTGGGATTGCCTGAGTCTTTTTTTGCTTTTTAAAAGCATTCACCCAAACTGGTAGTAAAAAATTGCTTTTAAAAAGTTTTTTAAAAGGTTCCTAAGATCATGCACCACAGCTCTACTTACTTTCCCACGCTTCCTTTTGGTGTGTACTATGCATGCATGCACAGCCTGTGTTTGGTGCAAACTAGTGTGCGTGCACAGCCAGAAAACCAGTTCAGATTTCACCACTGATACATAGTATGATTTGTGTAATTTGTCAATTCCTCCAAAACAGTGTTTCTCAAATTTGGCAACTTTTAAGACGTATAGACTTCAACTCCCAGAATTACCCAGTCAGCCATGGCTAGCTGGGTAATTCTGGGAGTTGAAGCCCTCCCCTCTTAAAGTTGCCAAGTTCCGACAGTGTTGTAACAAGGTAGACATGTAGCAAATATTTTGGAAAAGATTGTATTTGTGTCAGGAAGAAATTTTACCAATGATTTGAGGATGGTTTGGAATATTAAAATTAGCAAGTCAGCAGATATCCTCCCAAGAAGTAAGAAGAAAAATGGTCCTGAGGACTTGTAATGAGAAGGAATTAGGAGAAAGAGAATACGAGCTGATGTTTTTAGTAGCAGTAATATTTTTTATTCCCCAAAGGAGGTTTTTTTCAAATTCAAAGCAGGTTTTTGCTTATTCAGCTTTTGCCTCAAGCTGATGGAAATGACTTTGGGACTGAGGACATTTCTGGTTTTCGCCATGTTTTTATGGCATAGAAAGAGATTATTTCAGTTGCTTGCATAAAGTGTAGTCTTAAGGCATATCTCCAGAACCTGGAGTTTCATTTTCTCCTCCTAGTGAGGTCATTGGTGCTCTCTGAGGTTGGTGGTTTTCTTGCAGACATTCCATGACCCACCTAGGGAACATTATCAGTGCTAGAAGGGGCATTTGCATCAAACCTCTTTCCCTTTTAGCACTCATGATCTTGTCTGGCCAAAGGATCTGAGCTACTTACCATATGATAAAATATGCAAATAGTAAAATATCCTAAAACCAGATTAAAATTGCAAACAATTCATACAAACTAAAAACTCTTCTGTCTGTAACCATCTGCAAAAAAAAAAAGATTGGAAACAAATAAGCATACTATTTAACTTAGCAGGTCATTTATCCTTGATGAAAATTCAAAATCCATTTTCCTTTAAAAAAATAACACTCTCCATCAGCAACCAACAGCAGCTATGTAATAACATTGCTGGTTTAAAAGCTTGATTTTATTGATTGATAGATTGATTTGATTTGATTTGATTTGATTTGATTTGATTTGTATGCCGCCCTATCTCCATAGGAGTCAGGGCATCTCACAACAATTAGAAACAAACCAGATAAAACCTATTAAAATACATATCAAACACATATTAAACTTATTAAAATAATCCAAACCCCATCAGTCCAGGCTGGGCAATTTGAACAGCCATGTTTTTAATTCACGGCGGAAGGTGCGAAGGTCAGGGGCCAACCGGAGCCCCAGGGATAGTTGATTCCAAAGGGTGGGAGCACCCACAGAGAAAGCTCTACTTCTGGGGGTCACCAGCCAACATTGTCTAGCTGACGGCACCCTGCGTAGTCCCTCCCTGTGAGAACACACCGGGCAGTGGGGAGCTGTTGCTGATTGCAGATGGTCCAACAAATATCCTGGGCTTAAGGGCTTTATAGGTAATCACCAGCACCTTGAATCTCACCTGGAGGGCAACTGGCAACCAATGCAGATCACACAGGAGAGGTATAACATGGGAATATCGGGACCCTCCCCTCACAACCCGTGCGGCTGCATTCTGCACCAGTTGAAGCCTCCGAGTGGCCTTCGAGGGCAGTCCCAAGTAGAGAACATTATAATAGTCAATACAGGAGGTGACTAGCACATGAGTGACTGTGCGTAAAGCATCTCGGTCCAGAGAGGGGCACATCTGGTGCACCAGGCGAACCTGGGCAACCCCCCCCCTCCCTCGGACACGGTTGTTATATGATCTTCTAAGCTCAACCTTGAATCCAGAAGGACACCCAAGTTGCGTGCTCTGTCTACAGGGGGTAAAACTTCACCCCCTATAACCAAACATGGAGCCTCCCTATCGGACCAAGATGCCAGTACCCACAGACACTCGGTCTTGGCCGGGTTGAGCCGAAGCCTGTTCCTCCCCATCCAGAACCGCACCGCTTCCAGGCACCGGGACATCATGTCAAGGGCATCACTGGGCTGGTTCAGGGTGGATATAAAAAGCTGGGTATCATCAGCATACTGATGATACCTCACCCCGAAACCACGGATGATCTCTCCCAGCGGCTTCATATAAATGTTGAACAGAAGAGGCGAGAGTACCGACCCCTGGGGCATCCCACAAATGAGGGGCCTCATGGCCGACCTCTGCCCCCCTGCCAACACCGCTTGCGTACGTCCCGAGAGGTAAGAGGAGAACCACCGCAAAACAGTGCCTCCCACTCCCAACCCCTCGAGTCGTCGCAGCAAGATATCATGGTTGATGGTATCAAAAGCCGCCAAAAGATCTAATAGGACAGAACAGAGGAATAACCTCTATCCCAAGCTCTCCAGAGATCATCCACCGGTGACACCTTCACAAGAAAGCGAAGGTTGGAGACCGGACAAAAGTTACCCAAAACAGCTGGATGGTTAATGATGGTTGAACAAGTGTATTTTATGAAACTTGGGGTAATTTTGAGGATGAACAGTTTGGGGCAAAATTCTAGTGACACAAACCCAACATGACTGAGCTCAGCTGAGGTCAGTTTGTTGTGGCTTTCCTGCTGTACAAACATTCCTCGACTTGCGACTGCAATTGGTTGCTAAGCAAGACGGTTAAGTGAGTTTTCCCCCATTTTCTGAGATTTTTTGTCACAGTTGTTATGTGAATTACTTCAGTTGTTAAGTTAGCCACACAATTGTTAAGCAAATCTGGCTTCCCCATTGCATTTGCTTGTCAGAGGATGACGTGACCCCAGGATTCTGCGACCACCATAAATACAAGTTAGTTGTCAAACATTTGAATTTTGATCACGTGACTGTGAAGATGCTGTAGCGGTTGTAATTGTGAAAAACTATCATAAGTCACTTCTTTCAGTGCCATTATAACTTCGAATGGACACTAAAGAAAGAGCTGTAAATCGAGGACTACCTGTATATACAACTGCTTTGCTTAGTGACGGAAGTTCCCAGTTGTGGTTGTAAATCAAGAACTGCCTGCATGAGAACACACACCATTTTTTTCCTGTTTTATTTTCCCAAATATTTCCCTTTTCCACTGCTTTCTCTTAGTAAAACTAGAAGCTGATTTTTTTGGATTGCATTGGGATTCTGGAATGAGAAACCGGGAGAAAAATTGCACCACAATTTGCTGTAACAAGGTTTACCCTATCAACACGTGTAAAAGTTCTTGGAAAATGGCATTTCCAGACCCTCTTCCTCCTTGGAGGTGGCTCACATTTCTGATATCGGAAGAATTGTAACTGCGGAAGGCCCTCAAAATTCTTGGTGCTTTGTTTTTATTTTTTTTTATATTAGGTTTTTATTATTTGTAAACTGCCCGGAATCACTGTGAGTGAGGGGTGGCCATATAAATCCCCTAAATAAATAAATAAATAGTTTGGGAAGGAAAGCTGCTGCGCTGCTGGACTCTTAATATGACTACACACATGCTTGAAAACTGACAATTTTGCTGGAAAAAACCAAGGATTTACCGAAGAGAGATGCTAGAGCACTTTTTTTTTTTTTGAGTGACACATAACAGGGCTGGAGAAATAGTTCGTATCACCCATGTGGACCATTTGTAAGTGAGCTAGGTTACTGCCTGTCCTCACTACAAATTAGCATTCAACACAAGTGAAAATTGTTAAATCTGTATAGCAAGTGGGGTTCCCCACCCCCCCTTTTTAAGTTTTCATGCTTTCTCTGTTTTTTCTCTCCCCCCCCCCTCCCCTTTGCACGATTTCATCTGGATCGCAACAGGGAGGAAGATAATGAGGTAAGCACTAACTTATTCCACTTCTGTTTTAGGAGAATGTAAGGAAGACGTTGTGAGAGTTTTTTTGTTCTGTTTTGGATGTCTTGAAAGAAAGATTTAACGTATGCCAAGAGTTGGCCATAGAGGATGAGAAGTGGCCAAAAGAATGGGCCAAAAGAGTAAAAAAAAAAAGAAAAAAAGATGATTTTTATCCTTCCTTCCACGTCCCTCAACAGGATGCTTCATACAGGTAGCCCTCGACTTAACGCCCACAATTGAGGCCTTTGCTAAAAGAGGCAGTTGCGAGTTTTTGTGCCATTTGTCAGATTCCTTGCCACAGTTGTTAAGTGAATTACTGCAGTTCTTAAGTCAGTAACACAGTTATTAATTAAATCTGGCTTCCCATTGACTTTGCTTGTCTGAGGGTTGCCAAAGGGGATCACGTGACCATGGGACACGGCAACTGTCGTAAATACGACTCAGTGTCTGGATTTTGTTCACGTGTACCCGGGGAATGCTGCAACGGTTGTGTGCAAACCAGTCATGTCACTCTTCTCAGTGCTGTTGTCAGTTTGAACAAGCACTGAACGAACTGTTGTACATTGGGACTGCCTGTGTTTGCCAAAATAGCATATAGCATTAAAAGAAAAATCACAGATATGAAAATCTATTATCAGTCACCAACTTGACCTGCCATCTATCTAGGAGGTTTTGCTTTTCTTTGGGTCAGTCTTTCTTTTATTCCTTCCTCTTTTTTTGGAAACTGAACAGCTCTAACTGGCTGCCATTTTGCGTTGCAGGGCAAGAGCGAAAATGTTCAGAAACCCGGCTTTCTCAAAGGCCCCGTCTTCAAAGGAGTGGCATCGAGCCGTTTCTTACCCAAAGGCACCCGGACAAAAGTGAATCTGGAGGAACAAGGGAGGCAGAAAGTGTCCTTCAGCTTCAGCTTTACCAAGAAGACGTTGCCAAACCGGTTTCTGGCTGCGTTGGGGAACGAGAAGTCCAGCGAAAGCCCAGGCACGTCACTTTCACCCCTTCCGAGTGACTTCTCTTCTAAGCTGAAAGCAGAACTTGACGATCCCTTGGGAACCGCCGAGGAATTTCCTCCCCCAAAGCCAAAGGCGGAACTGGGCAAGATTCATTTCAAGAAACATTTGCTAAACGTTACCACGAAACCTTTCCCGGTCTCTGCATTGCCACCGGTCCCAGTAGCTTCGCTGCCACTTGCTGCAGCAGAATTGGGGGAGATGCCATCATCCCCACCTCCCCCTCCTCCCCCTTTCCCCCCACCACCTCCCCCTCCTCCGCAAATAAAACCAGCTCCCACAACAGTACTGATTCCAGTAGGTTCACCCCAAGTTGCAATACCGGCCCCCGTCGCCCCTCTCTTGACATCCCCTGTAGAAACTGTCATCCGAACAATAAAAGAACCATCACCCAGCCCACCACAGCAAGCTTTGGAACTACAAAACACTGTGCTCGGGGACTCTGAAGAACATCTGGCTCCAAGTGTTTCTGAGGAAGTCGAACCAGCATTGATGAAAAGGCATTCCCACATTGGGAAGGAAGAAGAAATTGCAGACAACTCCAAAGGTACTCCAAGTTCAAAGAAGCTGAGGAGGAAGTTCTCATTGTCAGAGGGGGCGTTACCAGGATCTGAGTCAGATGAAGATTCAGTGAGGACCTCCTCAAGTCAGCGGTCCCACGAAATTAAAGTAACAGCCAGCTTGGAGAAGGAAAAGGATTCACGGAAAAGCTCTGTGGCTTCAAAAATGGAAGAGCCGCCAAAGGTCTCTTCGCGGTCTAGATCGGAAAGGGATGACAAGTATTCTAGCTATTCCCGATCGGAGAGAGATTCAAGGTACTCCTCACGGTCCAGATCAGAGAGGGAGAGGAGGCGAAGCCGCTCCCGTTCTAGATCTGAAAGGGGTTCTAGAACCAGCTCGTCTTATTCTAGATCTGAGCGGTCCCATTACTACGATTCTGACCGGAGATACCCCAGAAGCTCACCGTACAGAGAGAAGATGCGGTACTCCCGTTCTTACATGGACAGCCGAGTGAGAGAGAGTTCTGATTCGGAAGAAGAGTATCGGAGGGTGCATTCTAGATTGTCTACAGATTCACGGCATGCATCTTCTCATTCCTCATCTTACAGAGATTCCAGGACCTCGTCCTCTTACTCAAAGTCTGAGAGGGAAAGCAGCAAGACAGATTCCACTTATCCTGACATGGAGAGAAGAGGAAAGCAGGCCAGGTCAGAAAGAGAAACACGAAGGATTTCCGAAAGTGACATATCAAAAAGGTCCTCACCCGTCAATGAGCCGCGACATCGGCGGGAAGCCTCCCATTCTAAAGCAGAAGGCAGTGGGAATTCGTCCCGATCCAAGTCCACCTCTTCCAAGACATCTGCGCCCAAGCCAGATAAATTTAAGAGTTCTTTCTGTTGTACAGAATCTGAGGACGTCAAAGATCAGTCTAATTGTGTAGACTCAGAGACTTCTGGTGTACCAGGTTGTGAAATGAAAACCACTCTTACCCAGAAGCCAGAAATGGAGAGGACTGTCTCTCCAGTAAGTCAGTTCAGTGACTCACTGGCATTCAGAAAGTTAGATGATTCAAAAATGAGTTCTCCTCTTTCTACGGTAAATGAACTTGCAGGAATCGATAGCCATATCAGTATTAAGGACATGGGATCTTTAGGTAAAGTAAGACACGAGCAGTTAAGGACATCTTCTCCAGTAGAACTGGATATAAATGGGTCCCCAGAAAGGAGGACCCGGAAGAGGTTATCTTCTTCCTTTGAAGTAGAAGAGATCGACCTGTCTTCTGATGATAATTTAGATGAATCAGAGCTACACCCTCGAGCCAAAAGTCCTAAGCTATCATCAAACAGTGTCCAAACCCTGTCTCTACCCAAAGGACACAATCCAGATGAGTCTGTCATTTTTTCTGGTGAATCCAACGTCCAGTTGCTGGAAGTAAAAATGGAGGTTTCAAATCCTCCTTCACCTGAATGTGTATCTTCTTTTACCAAGCAGGTCAGTCACTCTAAAACCTTGTCTAAAGAAGGGAGTGATCCAACAGATTCCTCTTGTAAAACCAAAGATCCCACCCCTTGCTACTTGCCAGATGACACCTCTGTTTCTTTGTCTTATTCAGAAATCGAAATTGAAGTGGAGCCTTTAGACACAGAAGCTGCTCAAGAACCTCATATGGGCATTCACACAGAGATCCCGGCTCAAACATTCACACCGGCTAATATAGAAGATCAAAATCCATCTGAGTTGGCTCAGGAAAATGAGAAATACACAGGTTTCAGTTCAGCGAAGCCCACACTAGTCAGAGGTTTTACAACAGAAGACTATATTGTGGAAGTAGACAATCAGCAACAACCAACTTCTGAAAATGTGCTCCATCTGGAGAAACCCATCCAACAGACGGCTAAAGAAGTCTTAACATGCCCTGAAGTTCCCCTTGAGTTAGATGTCCTGCCTGCAGATTCCATTGCCCAAAAAGCAAAATCTCCTTTGCAAAGTGAACATTGTTATTATTTAGAGATGCCGGTGAAGGAACCCGAGAAGGTTCCTGAGAAGGAAGAACTTGAGGAGAAGGATGAAGTAGTCTTTGATGAAGGGATGACGTCCGACTTAGACAAAGCAGCTCCTGGAGTTTTGGTGATGAAAGACAAAGAGGACTCTCCGATGGAATCCACCTTTTCAGAAGTGTTGTCCCCTTCTTGTCAAATTGTCGTCACCGTAGAGGAAACTGAAACCATAGAAGAAGAGCCCAGATACGGCAGCAGCAGCAATAGTCCAGAAATCTCTTCCGTCCACAACGAAGATTATTCCGATACAGCCGAAAGCGCGAGTGAGCATCTGAGCAGCGAGAGCGAGGACTCCGATTCAGATGATAGCAGTGTTCCCAGGAACCGCCTTCAATCTGTGGTGGTTATTCCAAAGAATTCCACCCTAACTCTGGAAGAGAGCAGCTCGTGTTCTTCACGGAACAGCCAGAGTAATCGACGTTATGTGGACCCTTGGGAAGACAGCCGGCCCGAGTCTACCAAGCCGTTCTGTGAAGATGTGCCGGATAGCTTGGAACTGAATAACAACCTGTCAAATGAAACCAGAACTTTGCCTTCTAGAGAGTCAGAGAGAAGCTTAGCAATGTCGACAGAGCTCAAGAGAACCGAGGTGTCCGGGGGCCCTCAGCCGGAGGCCTCCCAGCCTCAGAGCGATGACGTTGACAGCACCAGCCACTCCGAGCCAGCTACCGACTCTTTCCATAAGCCAGATGAGAGAATCATCTACAATGAGACGACCTCGGTCACTCGATCGGTCGGTGTGTCACAAGGAGAAGATTTGCACTACCTTTCCGGTTTTGAAATGACCAACACAATGGCTGGTGTTTCCAAATTGGACCGTAGGCAGGGGAGGTCCGCTTTTGCGGGTCTTTCCCATCCTACCGATTTCTCGCGGGAGGATGGCTTTCATTCGACGGAGGACTTGGGGAGTTTGGGGTGGGATTTCTCCCAACCAGAGAAGCCCAGCAGCACGTACCAACAGCCTGATAGTAGCTACGGAGTTTTCCCAGGATATATTTATCCTCCGCCCCCAGTCCCGTACGTGGGATCTCACAGCTACTGGCCTGACAATGGCTACTGGGATCCAAGGCTGACCAACCGACCTTCTGCCATTAGTTATGAGCATCTCCAAGGACAGGTCCCCGATTCGCTCACTGAGGATCACGAGGAGTACGAAGAAGTGGACCGATGGGTGGACGAAACCCAGGTCTATTTCCCTGACCAGTCGGTGAAGTTCCAGTCACGGGACCCCAGGGAAAAGGGGTCGGTACAGGCCCACGAGATCAGCAGCAACTCGGCTAAAGACTTCCCGATGGCAAGAGAGAGAAAAGAACAAGGGACGAAGGTGATGGAAAGAAACGACATGAAGGAACGGGGACCATTAAAGAAAAGGATAACCGACTTGGGGAGCGATTCGGAGAGCGATGGGGGCTCTCAGGAAAGGAAGAAACTGAAAACAGAGAGCGAGCCATTGACCATCCTACCCCAGGGTTCCCTGACGGATCGTCCGTTGTGTTTTATGGAAGATTTCCGGGACCCCCAGCGTTGGAAGGAGTATGCCAAGGAAGGGAAAATGCCCTGCTATTTCGACCTTATTGAAGAAAATGTGTATTTGACGGAAAGGTAATGTTATTTATTTATTTGCATCCCATCTTTATTATTTCTACACATAACTTGTATCCACCACAACTTTCTTCTCCTGTTTTAACAATCTGTGAAATGGATTGGGCTGAGAGAGAGTACTCAACCCAAGTTACCTTTTGTGTCTAAGGTGAAACTAGAACTCATTGTCACCTAGTGATTGGCCAAAAGTCACCCAGCCAGCTTTCATGGCTAAAGTGAAACTAAAATGCACCATCTCCTGGTGATTACCCAAAGTTGCCCAAATGATTTTCATGCCTAAGGCAGCACTACAAGTCCCAATCTGGTGATTGGCTCAAAGTCACTTCTCTGGTTTTCATGCCTAAGGTGAGACTAGGACTCACTGTCTCCTGATTTATTGTTAAAAATCTATCCGCAGGAATCTTTTCAACTACTAGGTAGTTCCTGCTAAGAGTTAGATAAGGCTCAACATAATTCAAGGAGCGCTGGACTTAACTCACTTGTGGCTACATAAGGATTCTAGGCTGATGCCACTTTTCATTCCACCCCACAATTCTGCCACTCTTTCTGTTGCAAGTGGCATGAAATTCAAAAAAGCAAGGGCCTGAGCAGAAAATGCTCTTCTCCTGGATCCCGCCAGCAGGAATTTCTTGGATGACGGTATCCTGAGCATACCCCTTCTGCTGAACCAAGTGAGGCAGGATTTGGCTGTCTCATAGAATCCAAAATGTTGTGCCTAAGAGTGTGAGAATGGGGTGGATCATTGCCCAGGGATCTCTAGTGGGGAAAAAATGGAAGAGCCGAAGAGGTACTCCATTCATATCCAGTGAGGAGAAAATGCTTTGGATCGGGTGTGAAGTTACTTGTGTGTCTACATCTTTGTGCGCTCATGTGGCCACAGAATTCAGATTGGGTGTAAATTTACTCATGTCTGACAGCTCATTAAAGTAGCTACGTCTTTTATGGGGGTTCATGTAGCCACAGAATTCAGCCTGCGGTGGATAGGTGGGAAGGCCAGCAGCTGTGACTTCACACAGTTGTGAACATAAAGCAGCGTGTCCACCAAGCACAGCTATAAATAAAGAGCTTATGGAGGTTCTGGAACTGTTTGGCCTTAACCTTAAAGACACTGAGGTTAAGTGGTAGCAAAATAATCAGGCCAGGATTATTTATCCTGTTCAAAAGGAAATTTTCCTAATTTTTTTTTTGGTCAATGTAACACCATCTCCTTAGAAAAAAGAATAAGTCGCACCGAGACATCAAACGGATGCTGTGTGAATGTCCAACTGTTTCCAAAGAAGAACTAGCCCAGGGAGAGGCGGCGTGCGGAGAGGATTGTCTGAACCGTCTGCTGATGATCGAATGGTAAAACCCCCATTTTGCTGTACTTTTCAATGCCGTGCAGGCAGAAAAATGTGTCGCCAAATGGAATCCGTTTTCTGATAGTTAAAATTTGCATACACTCATCGTTTTTATTTTAATAGAGTTCTTGTATGAGGAAGACACGACTTTCCCCCCCTCTTTTTCCTTTGCTAGCAGTCGTGAGGTTTATATCATGACATCTAAGTAAATGGCTCAATGGCTAAGACACTGAGCTTATCGATCAGAAAGGTCAGCAGTTCGACAGTTCGAATCCCTAGTACAGGTTTGTGTGAGCAGGAGGTTGGACTAGATGTCCTCCAAGGTCCCTTCCAACTCTGATACTGTATATTGCTAATTTTTTCCCCAAACAAGTAGTCCTCGACTTACGATTGCAATGATCCCAAAACTATGGTCATAAGTAATGCTGGATATTAATCGGGACACCATATGCCCATGCTTGACTTTATGACCTTTTTTTGTGGAGGTTGTTAAGTGAATACTTTACCTACAATGTTTTTGGGTTTTTTTGCCCAAAATGAAAAGTAAATACTGTTTTTTAGAAGGAAAAAAATGAATTGTAGTCTTGGAACAAACAGCTGTAAATGTAATCCAGTTGTTGAGTGTCATGCAGTCATGTGACCCGTAGGAGAGCAGGTGTCAAAGCTTTAAACCAGGGCTGTAAGCAGACCTGGGGGGGGGGGTCTGTCACTAAGCGATCGGTCGTAAGTCAAAGACTACTGTATCGATAGGGTTAAACCTTTTCTCTAGTTTTTATTCACTTGGCTCTTGCCTTCCTGTCTCTCTCTTCCTCTCTCCTTTATGTTCAGCGATAACTTCCTAAGAAAAATAGGATCTTGCTGTTGAGAGTGTCAAAATAGAAGCCAATCTTATCTCTGTAGGGATGATGTTCCACAGGGAAGGAGGCACCACAGAGAAGGCCCTTCTTCTGAGCCCTACCAGATGGTCCTCCTTTAGAGAAGGGACCATAATGTCTCCTGTCTCCCCATTCTGGTGGGTCGGGTAGATGTAGCTGGGGAAAGAGGGTCCTTCAAGCAACAGGGAGGGAGCCACCACGGAGAAGATCCTTCTTCTGGGCCCCACCAGATGGACCTCCTTTAGAAAAAGCATGACAACGTCTCCTGCCTCTCTGCTCAGTTGGGTTGGATAGATATGACTGGGAATATATGCCATAGAGCCATTCTGCATGTGGGTCCCGTGCGCTTGCTCAGCTTGCTCTCTGTTGTCCTCAGTTCCTCCAGGTGTCCCAACGGAGAGCATTGTTCGAATCGGCGGTTTCAGAGGAAGCAGCATGCAGACGTGGAAGTCATCCTGACGGAGAAGAAGGGCTGGGGGCTCAGAGCAGCCAAGGACCTTCCTTCGTAAGTCTCCACCAAATCCACTCGCTTTTGAGACGCACAGAAGTCTTGCAAAAAGAAAGCCATCCCTGCTCTGAGGTCCTGCGGTAGTTCCTTAGCCACATGTGTGTCTTTGTGATTCTTATGAATTGTGGGGGGTTTTATGCTTTTATGTGCGTTTTGTATCACACCTTTGTTATCTCTACAAATGAGGGTGAACATACACAACACAACTTCCTCTTCCTATTTTCCCCACAACATCAACTCTGTGAAGGGGCTTCGCTGAGAGAAGGGACTGGCCCAAAGTTACTTAAGGTGGTACTAGAACTCGCTGTCACCTGGTCATCGGCCCAAAATCACTCAGCCAGGCTTTCATGCCTAAGGCTGTACTAGAACTCACCATCTCATGGTGATTGATTCAGTCACCCAATTGACTTAGGTGTCTAAGGTGGCACTAGAATTTACCGTCTCCTAATGATTCACCAGAGTTACTCAGCAGGCTTTCATGCATATGGCGGGTCTAGAAGTCACGTCGGCTGATTATTGACCCAAAGTCACCCTGATAGTTTTCATGCCTGAGGCGGGACTAGAACTCACCAACTCTTGCTTTCTAGCCTGGTACCTTCACCACTAGACCAGGGGTCTGCAACCTTAAAACATTCAAAAGAGCCATTTGGATCCGTTTCCCATAGAAAAGAAAACACCGGGAGTCACAAAACCTGGGTGGGTGTGGCCAATTCAAACTCACTCCCACCCAGTCACATGACCACCACCCCCAGCCACGCCTATCTAGGTTTTGTGGCTCCTGGTGTTTTCTGTGGGAAACAGGTGTCTCTGTCTCTGTCTCTCTTTCTCTCTGTGTCTTGCTTTCTCTTTCTTCTCTCTCTCCCTCCTCCTCCCCCCCTTCTCTATCGTCTATCCATCCATCCATGCTCTCCTGCCCAGCTTCACGTGTTGTGTGAATCCAACCACTTGGACTGTGGAGGGGGAGTGCAGGGTGGCAGGCAAGGCCAAGTCTTGGAGATCCACACAAAATAAGGCAACTCCAACCCAGATCCTGTCGGGGAGACACCCCCCCCCTTCCCTCTCCCTCTCTCCCCCCGTGGTGGGGGCCTGGGCGGCCTGAGGGCAGCTTCCTCCTCTGAGTTGGCCAGCAAGCAAACAAATGTGATGCTCCAGCTGGGAGGCAGTGGCACAGAGCCCCACCTCTGGCCAGCAAGAGTGGAGCAGGCAGGGTGTGCATCTTCACCGCCACTCATGCGATGGCCGACCTCTATACACAGGTAGGAGGCAGAGGCACGGGCACCGCCTAGGGGCTCCTGTGGCCACTGCACGCTCAGCATGGCCAGTGCTACTGCATTCCCTGTCAGCTGGCGAGGCGGTGTGCAGCACCTCCTGGGCGGAAAGAAAGTGGTGGCAGCGAGAAGCGGGCAGAGGGTGGTGGGAGCCCCTCCTGCTCCAGCAGGGAGGGCTCAGCCATTTGGGTGGGGGCAGGCACTGCAGCAGGTGAGACAGAGCACGAGGGATGCACAAGCCAAACGTTTGGAGCTGCGCTTTGCAGAGTTGGCAAGCAGGCTCGGCGGGGCTGCTTAGCGGAGAGGGATATCCCAGCCGGTTTGGTTCGCTTCAACGTGGTTGGGAATGCAGAAACCGGAGGAAATCTGTGCCGTCTCTCCTGCTCTTCAATATGGAGTCTCCATTTCCCACCATTGCCCTTACCTTTCAGGCCGAGCGAGGAGTCACTGGGAGGGGAGGGCGAGGGGGGGGCCAGCCAGGGGTAGGATCACCCAACGGAGCCACAGCAGTGGGACGAAAGTGCCACATGTGTCTCGAGAGTCACGGGTTGCTGACACTTGCACTAGACCAAACAGGAAGAAGACATGATGAGACTTTCAACCATCCTCTGCAACTGTTCCAAGGCTCAGCAGACTAAAGCATTGCGGTTAACACCAGCTGTCTGCAATTACTGTAAGTTCGAATCTCACCAGGCTCAAGGTTGACTCAGCCTTCCATCCTTTCTAAGGTAGGTCAATTGAGGACCCAGTTTGTGGGGGCAGTAAGCTGACTTTGTATAAAATATACAAAAGTATGAAGGCTATTGCTTCACGCATTGTAAGCCGCCCTGAGTCTCCGGAGAAGGGCAGCATAGAAATCTAATTAAAAAAAGAAAGAAAGAAAGAAAGAAAGAGGAAGGAAGGAAGGAAGGAAGGAAGGAAAAAGAAAAGAAAGAAAGAAAGAAAGAAAGAAAGAAAGAAAGAACATTCAGCTGCCTGCAATGACTGTAAGTTCGAATCTCCCCAGGCTCGAGGTTGACTCAGCCTTCCATCCTTTCTAAGGTGGGTAAATTGAGGACCCAGTTTGTGGGGGCAATAAGCTGACTTTATAAATATACAGAAGTATGAAGGCTATTGCTTAACGCATTGTAAGCCGCCCTGAGTCTCCGGAGAAGGGCAGCATAGAAATCAAAATTTTTTTTAAAAAAAATGTGAAAACTGACCATAAGTCCCTTTTTTTAGTGTTATAAATTCGAATGGTCCCTAAATGAATGGTTTTAATTCATTTAGTTGCATTCATTTACAGGAATATGAATGTGAGAGTCCAGCATATTTGGCCCTTAAATATTGGAAAGGATTTGCAAAGTCCTAGACTTTTTATGTAGACATAGAGATACAGATACCAATATATACACTGTATATCTATAGAGAGAGAGAGATGTAGGTAGGTAGGTGCCGTGTTTCCCCAAAAATAAGAGCCTGTCTTATATTTTTTTGAACCCTGAAATAAGCACTTGGACTTATTGCCATGCGCTCAAAAGCCGATTGGGCTTATTATCAGGGGATGTCTTATTTTGGGGAAAACAGGGTGGGTGGGTGGGCAGGTAGGTAGGTAGGTAGTTCAGTTTTAGTTTAGTTGTATTTAATTTCTATACCGCCCTTCTCTCGAAGGACTCAGGGCGGTGTAAAGCCAACAGTAAAACAAGTCCAAATACAAAATGTAAAAAACATTTTAAAAAACATATTAAACAGTTGGCCTTAATCATTAAAAATAAACCCCAGTTAAAAATCATGTCTAGGCCAGCCCAGCTTGTTGGAACAATAGCGTCTTGAGGGCACAGCAAAAGATGCATAAATCAGGGATCATCCGTGTCTCCGGGGGCAGTTCATTCCAGAGGGCAGGTGCCCCCACAGGGAAGGCTGTCCCCCTGGGGGCCACCAGTCGACATTGTTTGACCAATGGTACCCTGAGGAGCTGGTGGGAGGCTATCGGCAGCAGAAGGCGGTCTCGTAAGTACCCGGGTCCTAAACCATGGAGCGTTTTAAAGATGGTCACCACCACCTTGAATCTCACCTGGAAGATAGATAGATGATAGATAGAGGCATGCATGCATGCATGCATACTAATATTGATGTGTTTTAGTTGTGCGTGTTTACCTTTTTTTCATCTTGTCTTCCTTTTGTCTTGCTTAGTAACACCTTTGTCCTCGAATACTGTGGAGAAGTCTTGGATCACAAAGAATTCAAAACTCGAGTGAAGGAATATGCCCGAAGCAAGAACATCCATTATTATTTCATGGCCTTGAAAAATGATGAGGTGAGCATTCAGCGTAAAAAATGATAGCGGATAACTCGCTATAAGTCACCCTTGACTTAACGACCAAACATTTAGTGACTGTCTGAAGTCACAATGGCTCTTGTCTATGTCTTTTGCTTTAGTTAATTAGGTACAGGTTATCCTTGGCTTACCACACCTTAGTGACCGTTCAAAGTTACAACAGCTCCCAAAAAAGTGACCTATGACCAGTCCTCGCACTTACAACCGCCTCCGCATTCACACACAGTCATGCAGTCACAATTTGGGTACTTGGCAAATGGCTCGTATTTATGACAGTTGCCCCCACAGCACTTGGCACCCGGTGTGTTACTCATGACTTGTGGGTCAGGTGATCGCCATTTGCGACCTTCCCAAAAAGTTTTCCGAGAATTAAATCCGGGAGAAGCATCTTAACAACTAAATGATTCATTTAACTGCAGTGAATGGCTTAACAGCCATGGCCTTTAGAAAGGTCTTAAAATCAGGCAATTTTGCTTAGCAATGAAAATTGTATTATGGTTGTAAATCGAGGCCTGCACATACAGAGAATCTCTGGACAGTAGCAGTAGCTGCTGTTTTTTTACAATGGAACTGGCATAGTAGCTCGCAAACCTGTGTGTGTTTTTGTATGTTTTGTTCATTTTTTTTGTTCATTTTTTTAAAAGAGGTACAGATAGTCCTTGTTTAACCACAATAATTTGGAGATACTCCTCATCAAGCGAAGCGGTCATAAAAATGTGATGTCATGTGACTCGTGGCAGGTGTTCCAGGACTTCCAGGACTGCTGTTGTTAAACAAAACCTGCATGGTTCTTAAGCGAGGACATCTTGTGACTGAGACTTGCGATTTCCCGCTGGCTTTGCTTGAAGGAAACCAGCAGGAAAGACCACAAACCAGCCATCAGTCCCACTTCTTCGGCTCCGTCGTAACTTTGAACGGTCACGGAACAAGTGGTCATTAAAATGAGCACTGGCTCTGTAGCGATTTCCTTTCCCTTTTCAGATAATCGACGCCACGCAAAAAGGGAACTGCTCTCGTTTCATGAACCACAGCTGCGAACCAAATTGTGAGACACAGAAGGTGAGCCATGGAGCAGTGATGTGGGCACAACTTTGCTTCCCCCCCCCCCTAGTATTTTTAAATAAAAGTAGATGACTAACCTGTGGGCAACTTACAAGCTGGATTTTAAGTTCCAATGGTTGTGTGTCCTCCTGCTCTCCCTTTTTGGGTTCTGACAGTTCCATACCTGTATATATGTTCATGCTACCTGGATACCCATGCTCCACTATGAAACTATGTGATCGGGCTTGACAAATCGATAAATAGATATGATCGACCTCTCCTCTCCCCTTCTCTCCCTCAGGCTTGCCCTACAGAAGCCTCTCCTCTCCTATCTTATCCCCTTCTCTCCAGAGGTGGGTTTTAGCAGGTTCTGACCAATTCTGGAGAACCGGTAGTGAAAATTTTGAGTAGTTCTGAGAACCAGTAGTAAAAATTCTGACTGGCCCCGCCCCCATTTATTCTCTGCCAACTCCCAATTGATTGGGAGGAAATGAGGATTTTGCAGTAACCTTCCCATGGATTGGGAAGGGAATGGAGATATTACAGTACCCTTCCCCTGCCATGCCCACCAAGCCATGCCACGCCCACTAAGCTACACCCATAGAACTGGTAGTAAAAAATTTTGAAACCCACCACTGCTTCTCTCCCTCTCGGATGGGGGAGTAGAACGTCTAAACTCCCAGCCCGCAGGCTGGATGAGTCATGCGCTGGCCACGCCCACACCCAAGTGGCAGTTGGAACAGAGTTCTTTTCAGGTGGGGAGGGGGAGTAGAAAATCTAACTCCTTAGCATCAGAACGTATTAATAATAATATAAGAAATACTAATGATGGGATGGTCATTTCAAAAAATCCCATCTTAGCAAGCACCTAGAAGCCAAGAGGAACATACGTGCCAAATTTCAAGTTTGTAGGCTTTACAGTTCTGGAGATTTCATGATGATGTTTGAGTGGGATTTCGCATATATATATATGTCTGAAACCAAGTATTTCAAAGCAACCACGATTTCCAGTGCACTTAAAAAATAAGATGCCGCAGTTATGAAGTTGCAATTTAATCCTATTGTCATCTTTTGTCCCCATTCCTCCCCCCTGTCTTAGTGGACAGTGAATGGTCAGTTGAGGGTGGGGTTTTTCACCACCAAACTAGTAACTTCCGGCTCAGAGCTAACCTTCGACTACCAGTTCCAGCGATACGGGTAGGTGTTGCTTCCTCGTTTCATCACATTACTTCGCTGTTTTTCTCTCTCTCCTGAGCAGGAAGAGCTATAGCACTTTCCAGGTCATCTTGAAAATATTCCAATATTCTTGCAGAGAAGAAATTGAACTCTGAAATATATTTGAGAGTGCAGTTGATTAATTTGGAGAATCGATCTTTCCATCTTCTTGTTAAATCTCTTTTTAATTGAGGGTGGGAAGGAGGGGAGAAGGAAAGAAGGGAGGAGAGGAGGAAGGAAGTGGGGAAAGGAAGGGAGTTGGATGGATGGGAGGGAGGGAGGGAGGAAGGAAAGGGAGATGGGAGGGAGGGAAGTAAGAAGGAAGGAGGGAAAGAGGAGAGAGACAAAAGGAAAGGAGGGAAGAAGAGATGGAAGGGGAGGGGAGACTGGAGGAAAAATGAAGGAAGATGGAAAGTGAGGGAAAAGAAGAGGGAGGGAGGGAAGGAGGAGGAAGTCATTTGTCCTCTTAAAATTTGAGTAGATAATGTAGCCAGGGTGACTATGTTGAATGTGAGAATAAGAAACTTGGGTAGTACATGTTTTGTCTAAATCAGGTAGAATTATATTCATATTGGATGGATGGATGGATGGATGGATGGATGGATGGATGGATGGATGGATGGAAAAATAGAAATAAAGATGCGATGAAGCATGTTTCAGTCTCTCACTACTGTGATGTTTGTTTCCAACAGCAAAGAAGCCCAGAAATGTTTCTGTGGCTCCACCAATTGTCGGGGTTACCTTGGCGGAGAGAACCGGGTCAGCATTCGTGCTGCGGGAGGCAAAATGAAAAAAGAGCGGTCACGTAAAAAAGATTCGGTAAGCATTGAAGCAACGCTCGGAGCTCTCACAATCCACCAAAGCTGCGAAGGGCTTCCACAGCAATCATCCGAGCTCCCCATTATTTGAAAAGAACCGCCCTGCTCCACCCTCTCTGGCGCAAGAGAGGGCTGAGCTGCTTGGTATAGTGCTTAAGATCTCAGTCCTGTTGGATGGCTTTGAAGTTCTTTTGTCCTACTGCCCTCCATATACACGACAGCCCTAAAACCTAATTGTTACATTGGGCTAGTGTAGACCCGTTAATTCACTGTGATGCTTCCTCCCATGCTCTTCCTCTTGTAAGTGTACATCTTCATCTCTGGCCGCTACTGCAAAAAGCAACGTTGTGCAGCTTTAGACCCATGCTTCTCAAATCTGGTCACTTTAATAGGGCCGGACTCCAACTGCCAGAATTCCCCAGTCAAGATGCTTTAAGAGGGGTGGATTTCCACTCCCAGAATCCCCCAATTTGCACGCTTTAAGATGGGTGGGCTTCCTCTCCCAGAACCCCCAAGCCGGCATGCTGTAAGATGGATGGACTCTGAATCCTAGAATTCCCCAGTTTGCATGCTTTAAGATGGATGGATTTTGAAGCTCAGAATTCCCCGACCAGTCATGCTTTAAGAGGGGAGGATTTCAACTCCCAGAATTCCTCAGTCAGCATGCTTTAAGGGGGGTGGACTTCCACTCACAGAATCCCCAGTCGGTATGCTTTTTTTTAAAAAAAAATTCAGTTTTATTTCTTTTACACATAATATAAAATGTACATTTTCTTATACATAATTAATCATACGTATCTATGTATTAGTATTATCATCATCATAATTGTATATTTATTCTTATAATCTTTCTTTTCCCCCATCCCATCCCCCTTTTTCATTTACTCTGGTAAATGGGTTTCTACTTCTTTTTTATCCTCTCCCTCATTTAACTTTCTATTATCTAAATCATTTATCTATCCTCTTTTCTTTGTATTTCTTTTCTAACCATATATAAAATCTTCCCCATGTCTTGAAATACACTGATTCTTCTTTATCTCTTATTCTTAAAGTTAATCTGTTCGTTTTCGCACAGTCTAAAATCTTTTTCATTACTTCACTTTCTGACGGAATTTTTCTGTCTTCCAGTTTTGTGCAAATACAATTCTTCCAGCTGTTATTATATGTATAATTAGATACACATCTTCTTTACTATATCTTGCTGGGAGAATACCCAATAAAAAAAACTCTGGTTTTAATTGTATAGATTAATGTAATATTACTTAGAACCATTTCTGTATTCTAGACCAATAATTTTTTGCTTGTAAACATGACCACCACATATGATAGTATGATCCCGGGAAATGCAGACATTTCCAACATTTGGCTGATTTATTCTTAAATGTCTTTGTTAATCTTTCTGGTGGCATATACTACCTGTAAAACATTTTATATAGATTTTCTTTATATGCAGTTGCCATTGTCAATTTCCCATAGTTATTGCCATTTCTCTAATTCTACTGCATATCCAATTTTTTTCACCCATGTTATTATTGCCTCTTTTATTTCTTCATCTTCCAGTCCAATTTGCAACAAATAATTATACAGTCTTTTAATCATTTTTTCATCCTTTCCAGTCATTATCTAATCCAACTCTGATCCCCCAAATTAAAACCATATTGTTTCAAGTCTTTATCATATCTTGATTGTATCTGTAGCTGTGTATACCAGTCAATCTCAATCCCTTGTTTTTCTAAGTCTTGTTTCTGTTTTAATTCTCCCTTCTCTGTTAAAATGTCTTTATATTTTACAATCTTGTCCATGTTAATCATATTTTGGTGCGTCAACACTTCTATTATTGAAAGCCACATTGGTACTCCCATTTAATGTTTTTCTTTTACTCTTTCCCATACTATCAACAAACCATTCCTTACACAATGTCTCTGGAAGTAGCCATGGATCCTATTTTTTCCATACCATAAGAAAGCATGCCATCCTAGTTGTAAGTCATGTCCTTCCAAAGTCAATAGTCTTGTATTTCTCAATAAGATCCATTCTTTAATCCAAGTTAACATCACCACTTGGTGATACAATTCCCAATTTGGTAGATCAAATCCTCCTCTAATTCTGGAACCTTGAAGCAAATTAAGGTTGATTCTCGCTTTTTTCCCTTGCCACATATGTTTTCACATCATTTTATTCAAACTTTCAAAATATTTTTTCTCCAACTTTATCGGAATTGTTTGAAAGAAAAACAACTATCTTGGCAATGCATTCATTTTGATTAACGCTATTCTCCTCATTAAAGATAATTTTTTCAAATCTGTTTCAATTTGGTTTCTTAGTTTATAATAGTTATCTTTCTTCACTGTAATATATCTTGAGGTTAATTGGATACCCAAATATTTCACTTTCTTTACTATTTGAATATCTAAATTCTCCAATAATTGCTTCTTTTATTTTTCTCTCATATTTTTAACTATAAATTTTGTTTTATCTTTATTTTCAATCCAGCTACTTTTCCATATTCCTCTATTTGCTCAATTAACTTCGGACCCGTTTCTATTGGTTCTTCCATAAGCCAGCATGCTTTAAGAGGGGTGGATTTTGAATCCTACAATTCCCCGGCCAGTCATGCTTTAAGAGGGCTGGACTTCAACTCCCAGAATTCCCCAACCAGGATGCTTTAAGATTGGTGGAGTTCCACTCCCATAATCCCCCAGCTGGCATGCTTTAAGATGGATGGCCTTTGAATCCTAGAATTCTCCAGTTGGCATGCTTTAAGAGGGGAAGAGTTCAACTCCCAGAATTCCCCAGCTGGCATGCTTTAAGAGGGATGGATTTCCGCTCCCAGAATCCCCAAGTTGCACACTTTAAGAGGGGAGGACTTCAACTCCCCCAAACTCCCTGCTGACATGTTTTAAGAGGAGTGGACTTCCACTCCCAGAATCCCCCAGCCAGAATGCTTTAAGTTGGATGGCCTTTGAATCCTAGAATTCCCCAACTGGCATGCTTTAAGACGGGTGGATATCAACTCCCAGAATTCCCCAGCTGGCATGCTTTAAGATGGGTGGACTTTGAATCCTAAAATTCCCCAGCTGGCATGCTTTAAGAGGGGAGGACTTCCAGAATCCCCCAGCCAGCATCCTTTAAGAGGGAAGGACTCTACATCCCAGAATCTCCCAGCCGGCTTGCTTTCAGATGGATGGACTTTGATTCCAGGGGCAGCTTCCAAATCCTGTCACTACCAGTTGGCTCGTGCGCATACGCATACACACCCATATGCGGGGCACTTCTGCACAGAAGCGCCTGGGCGGCGGGCTCGCCCAATCCGGTGTGCACCAGTAGCAGTGCACCATTGTTTGACTCCTAGAATTCCCTGCTCACTCATGCTTTAAGAGGGGTGGGCTTAACTTCTCCTCCTCCTCCCCCCCCCACCCTTACCCTCACCCTCCCTGCAAAGCTCACTCCCTTCTAACACTGATGATGTCATTTAGTTGGGGAATGTAACATCTGCAAGGAAACCACAGAGCTCAGAGAGCGCCAAGGCCCCCCCCAGCTCAGCCCTGAACTGCAGGTATTCTGTGGTTGTGTACCTTGTCTAGAATCTCTCCTTTGGCTTTTCGTAGGTGGATGGAGAATTAGAAGCGCTCCTAGAGAATGGCGAAGGGCTCTCCGATAAGAATCAAGTCCTCAGTTTGTCCCGCCTGATGGTGCGAATCGAAACACCGGAACAAAAGCTCACGTGTCTCAAACTGATCCAGGTGAGTCTTTTGCTGGGTGACTTGGTTAATCAAGGGGTGGCTCATTGAAAGTTCAGAGACAAGGAAAAATAAGATTTTCAATGACGTGGGAGTTGGGAGTTATTGATGTAGGAAGTGTTTGGGATTCTCGTTCTTTATTTAAAATGGAGAAGAGATTTTCAGTAAAAGTGAATTAGATGTTATCATCATTCTTTGAAACCAATCAATTTTTACCTGCGTTGTTTAGAACAGGGTTTCCTGACTCTTTGAAGATGGGTGGACTTCAACTCCCAGAATCTCCCAACTTTATAAGAGGGGTGGGCTTCATCTCAGTTTGCTGGCTGGAGAATTCTGGGAGTTGAAGTCCACCCTTCTTCAAGGGGATCAAAGTTGGGAAACACTGAATTTAGAAGAAATTCTTATCTGACTGAACGGGGAATTCTGTAATGAAGAAGCACGAAAAAGTTGGCCCTTGCAAAATTACAGCAGTCCTCGACTTACAATAGTTCGTTTAGTAACCGTTCAAAGTTAATCAGCAGCACTAAAAAAAAGTGACTTATGACCATTTTTTCACACTTTAAGACAACCATTGCAGCATCCCCTTGGTCATGTGATCAAAATTCAGATGCTTGGCAATGGGCTTGTATTTATGACGTGTCCCAGGTCCCATGATCCCCTTTTGCGACCTGTCAAGCAAAGGCAATGGGCAAGCCAGATTCACTTAAGTTAATCACTGCAGTTGATAAGTTGTTAACAACTGTGTCAGGAAAGGTCATAAAATGGGGCAAAAACTCACCTAACAAATGTCTCACTTAGCCACATAAAGTTTGGACTCAATTGTGGTCGTAAGCCGAGGACTACCTGTACTTCCAATAATTTTTCAGGAAGCATCGAAGAATTCGCCGGAGGGTTTTGACTCCCTCCCTAGATCAAATCTCCTGGATTTTGTGCCAGAGTGTAAATTCTGCCTTTGCAAAGCCATTTCCGAATTGGGCTAAATGCATCATTTCTGTTGCCTAAATACAGGAAGGGTTCCTGTCATTGATTTTCTCACAAGCTGATGCAACATTATTTTAGCAGCTGCTCTCCCCCGCCCCCCCCCCCGCTTCTCAATTACAGTAGGAAAAAAATAATAATAACTTTGAACCTTTTCTAAGATTGTCCCCATTAAGCAAATACCTCAGATAGCCACCTGTCAACATTTTGGCAATAGGGGCGGTCCTTGGCTTCCAACCATTTGTTTCGGAGTTACGACAGCACTGAAAAAAGTGACCTGAAAAAAAAATCCGGACCCTCTCGGCTATGACTCATTGTTGCAGCATCCCCACAATCACCATGGTTAAAGTTTGGGCGCTTGGCATGTACATACGGCGGTCGCAGCGTCCTGGGATCACCTGATCGCCATGTGTGGCCTTCTCAAGCACAATCCGTGGGGGAATCCAGAATTAATGGCCACGTGGCTGATTTAACCACCGCAGTGATTTGCCTAACAACGTGGCAAAAGAAGGTCATAAAATCGGATGCGACTCCCTTAAAACAATTGTCTCTCTTAGCAACAGAATTTCTGGTCCCAATTGTGGTCGTAAGTTGAGGACTCCCTGTAAAATAAAATAGCTTTGCGACCAATGCAAGCTTTTATGACCTTTGTAGTAACTCACTCTCGATCAGGATTAACAGAACAACAGAAATGGAAGGGACCTTGGAGGTCTTCTAGTCCAACCCCCGTCTCCCCCCGCCCCCTCTCAAGCAGAAGAACCCTATAAGATTTCAGAATAACAGAGGTGAAGGGGGCCTTGGAGGCCTTTAGTCCAACCCTGTATCATTCCAGTCCTGAGCTTGTCATTGCAGTTAGTTAAACCGCTCTCGCGTATAACCTGCTCTTAAATTTTCACTTGCTTATTTACTATTTACGCGCCTTTATACCCCATACCAAGAACCCCACTTCAGATGAAGGAAGTAGCGGGGAGCAAAGCAAGGCCATCGATCTCAATTCGAAGATGAAAGACCTCAGTGCCCATGATGCCGGGAAGAAGATGGACGTGATAGAAGGAGGAGGAGGAGGAGGAGGAGGAGGGCTGGCCTGTTCCAGCATCCCAGCCATGTTGAAGAACAAGAGGAGGATCAGAAAGGCGAATAAAAGAACACCAGGGATGAAGACAATGACAGCAATGCAGCAGAAAGGTCTCACCCACACAATTGCACCCCATACCAAGATGTCTTTGAAGCCAGAGGACCCCACTTCAAATGAAAGTAGCAGCAAAGAGACCAAAATTGATCTCAATCAGACAGTGATGGCTGTCAATACCCAGGATGCCAAGAAGAAGGTGGATCTGATAGCAGCAGAAAAGGACCTGGCCTGTTCTACCATCTCGGCCAATTTGAAGAATAAGGAAAGGGTCGGAGAAGCCATGAGTGGGTCACCAAGGACGGGAGAGCAAAAGGACCTCCCCCAAACATCTAGACACCTTACCGATGTGTCTTCAAAGCATAAGACCCTCATTTCAACAGAAGGAGGCAACAAGAAGAGAAGGAGGTCCGTCAGTCTTGAGCTAAAGATGAAGATCATCAAAGCATACCGTGCCAGGAAGAAGATGAAGATGATAGCGAAAGAGAAAGGTCTGTCCTATTCCACCATCTTGAAAGATAAGAAAAGAATCCAAGGAGCCCTCAAGATATTACCAGGGACAAGAAAAATTATCACAAAAGCACAGAAATGCCTCCTACGTCCACTCACACCCCACACCAAGGCATCTGCAAAGCCAAAGACCCCCAGTGCAGCTGAAGGGTGTAGCAAGACGTCTAGGAAAACCATCAGTCTTGATTTGAAGATGAAGATCATCAAAGCATATGAAGCCGGGACGAAGACGCAGATTATCGCTCACGAAGAAGGTCTGGCCCATACCACCATCATCACGATTTTGAAAGATCAGAAAAGGATTAAAGAAGCTATGAAAGAATTAACAGGGACAAGAACAGTTATCACAAAACCACAGGAGAGCCACATCCACCCACCCACAGCCCACACCAATGTGTCTGCAGACCCAAATCCGGCCCCATCTCCCCTCAAACCAAGATGCCCGCAAACCCAAATCTCAACCAATGTCTCTACAAAGCCTACCACCCCCAGTTCAGCTGCTAGAAGTGGCAAGAAGCGTAGGACGTCCATCAATATTGATCGGAAGATGAAGATAATTGAAGCGTACGAAGGTGGGAAGAAAGTGACAGCTATAGCCCGAGAAGAAGGCCTGGGACATACCACCATCTTCACAATTTTGAAGGATTCGAAAAGGATCAAAGAAGCTTCGAAGGAATTACCAGGCTCAAGAAAAATGATAACGAGACGACAGAAAGCCGTCAACCAGCCGGACTCACCCCATACCAAGGTGTCTACAAATTCAGAGACCCCCACTTCAGCCAAAGGGAGTATCAAGAAGCAAAGGAGGTCCTTCGATCTCAACTTCAAGATGAAGATCATCAAAGCGAATGAAGCTGGGAAGAAGGTAAATCTTATTGCCCAAGAAGAAGGCCTATCCCGCACCACCGTCTGGACGATTTTGAGGGATAGAAAGAAGATCAAAGAGCTGCTCAAAGGATCCACAGGAATGGACACCACCATAACAAGGAACCGAATGAGCCTCATCCACCAGACGGAACAACTCCTGGTGCTTTGGATCGAGGATCAGATCCGCAAGAGGGACCTGATCAGCTTCCATTGCATTCAGGAGAAGACGCGTGGCATTTTTGCCATGCTGAAGGAGCGAGCCGGCGAGGCGTGCACCAAAACCTTTGACGCCAGCCGTGGTTGGTTTCTGCGGTTTCAGCGAAGATTTAATTACCAAAACATACCCACCAAGGGGAAAACCACAGGCTTTGACCAAGAAGCTGCCCAACAGTTCCGGGACGAGCTTGATAATGTCTTAGCAGAAGGGGAGTATCTGCCCGAACAGATATTCAGTGTGAACTCAACCAGGTTATCCTGGAAAAAATTGCCAGAAGGCACCTACCTGCACCGAGAAACCCAGGCTGTGCCTGGATATGAAACCTTTCATGACCGAATCACCTTGCTGTTGGGCGGAAATGTCACTGGATTCAAGCTGAAGCCATTTCTGATCCACAAATCGGAGATTCCGTGTGCTTTCCAAAAGGACCACCTTCCCGTGCATTACCAATCTGATCAGAAGATTTGGATGACTCACATCGTCTTTGAGTACTGGTTGATGACTTATTTTGTACCCCAAGTCAAGGACTATTGCTCTCAACTGAGGATTCCTTTTAAGATTCTCCTGATCTTTGGCAGCGCACCAGGACATCCCTCGCATCTGGACAATCTCCAGGCAGATGTGAAGGTTGTTTATCTGCCCAAAAACACCAGCCCTCTCCTGCATCCGATGGACCAGGGGGCCATTGCGGCATTCAAGGCTTATTATTTACGGGAGGTCTTGACCGAAGCGGTAGCCGCGACGGATAAGAGTAGGGTGAGCTTGAACGAGTTTTGGAGACGGTACGATATCCTCCATTGCATGGAAAAAATTGTCACGGCATGGCAGGGCGTTGGTGCGACGTGCATGCAAGGCATTTGGGAGAAGTGCTTAAAACGATTTACGGATCTCATCAGGAACTTTGAAGGATTCAACCCTGACGAAGATTTGGAGAAAACAAACCAGAACATTTTGACTCTCTCGCAAACCCTCGGTTTACAGGTTGACGCTGAAGCTGTGAAACAGTGGTTAGCGTCTATGGAGGGAGAGCTTTCTGATGAAGATTTAATTGAGCTGAGGGAAAAATTGTCAACCCAGGAGGTTGTGGAGGAAAAGGAAGAAGAAAAAAAGAAAGAAAGAAAGGTAAACATTAAGGCAAAAAAATTCACCATGAGAAGATTGGCTTGTGTTTTCACGGAGGTTGACCTAATCTTATCAGAATTAAAAAACATGGATCCGGATATAGAACGTTTCGAAAGGGTCCGTGAGAGAATCCACGAAATTCTGCAGTGTTACCGAGAAATATACGAAAGCAGGAAGAGAAAACTGAACGCAAACTAAAAATTAGTCCGTCCTTTAAGAAAGTTAGTTCTTCCTTTCCTTTCCAGGGATTGGAATAAAACACCCAGACAATTGTCAGCCCTCAGCTGTGCCCGTGTATCCGAAATTTTCAAAACACAGAAAAAGATTTTAATTTGCCTTCATTCAAAAAAGATTTAATTTTGTGGTTTATTTCTGAACAGTTTGATCTTTGCAGGTCCTGTAACTGCAAAAATCAAATGTTGAATGTTTTATTTTTATAAAGCAATATTATGATGGCCAGTTTTGTACTTGTGTAATAAACCAACTTTTCGTACATTGGGATTCAGTTTAACCCTTTTTGTTTTCTATGTAGGATAGTTGTGTATAAACTTATGGCTACAGTTTTAAGCCTTTAAAAACATTGGTGTCTTAGATTGTCATAAAGATATGCAAAGTTTTTGAAAGGTAGTAAATTATTACAGTGTATTTTTTATGGCAAAAGTATGTTGGAATTGAAGAGCTCTTGGAAGTGGAATGTTCAAAAGCTTATTAAAAATGTCCACTTTGTAAAAAATAAAAAATATTGAATACAGAAATCTGTAGTCAAGTCATAAATACAATGGTTGTGCTTTGGCTGCTGCAGTAGTTTTCACTTAGTGACAATTTCACATGAGTTGCACTCAGTAAATGAGAACCTACCTCTTTACGTTAAACAGTCTTCAGCCTTCAGAGACCTCAATGGAATTAAATATATATTTATATGCTAAGACCAACTAATTATCCTGTTTCCCTGAAAATAAGACATCCCCTGATAATAAGCCCAATCAGGCTTTTGAGTGCTATGGCCAAAAATAAGCCTCATGCGATTGCCATTTGGGCGGTTAGCACACATTTACAATGGTCACAGTGTCCTGTCATCCCGTGATCATCATTTTGCAATCTCCCCTGCTGGAGAATCCAGTAAGTAATATGATCCATAGATGATCCAGCAGGAATTTTCAAATCGCAGTTATGTGATGTCTTTGCATAACGAACACCGTTACTGTTATTGTAAATCAGTTGCAGTAACGTCACATTTCACTTAATGGCTTGTCTCCCTTTAGTGATGGAGTTGCCAATCCCAATTGCCGTCAGTCAGTGAGTGAGCAGTGCCTGTAGTTCTGTGTTGCTTAACTTTGGAGATAGTCCCGTTGGTTTCTTAAGAAGTTACAGGAAGTCCTTGTTAAAAAATTGAACTTGGTATCAGCAACTTGGTCGTTAGAAAGTGATCAATAAGTGAAAATCAAAAATTACAATTTTACTCCAATTTCCCTGTAATCTGCCGCGATAGAAGATCGTGACTCCAAATGGCAGGGAATGTTTTCAGAGCTCAACTCACAAAAGTTGGTAGAAGGACAAATCTTAACAGCCCCTTGGAATGCTTAGCAAGAAGAGAATTGAAATTTGTACAGGCAGTCCTTGACATAGGACCACAATTGAGCCCAAAATTTATGTTGCTAAGTGAGACATTTAAGTGAGTTTTAGCTCTATTTTATGGCCTTTCTTGCTACAGTTGTTAAGTTTGTAACATGGTTGTTAAATGAATCTGGCTACCTCATGGACTTTGCTTCTCAGAAGGTCACAAAAGGGATTATGTGACACACACACACCCCGGAACACTACAACCGCCATAAATATGACTCAGTTGTCAGGTGTCTGAATTTTGATCAATTGACTATTGGGATGTTGCAACAGACATAAGTGTGAAAGATGATTGTAAGTCACTTTTTTCACAACCATTGAAAACCGTTGTATGTTGAGAACTCCCTGTATTTACATTCATTGGAGAGAAAGGGATTATAAGAGAGCAAGCAAGCACACAATGGGGAATATACATTGAAATGAATATGCTAAACATTGCCAGCCACTGGAAGGATCGATGCAACTAATTAAGGTCAGAGAACTGACCTGGTCAACCACTGGATAATCATTTTTAGAGACTCACTGCAACTATAAAAGCAGCTCAGGAAAGTACATTTTTAGGAAACGTTCCCACTGTGTGGGTTGGGAAGAGAGAAAATCCAATCGGGCACAAGACAATGCTTACTAACTAACTGTAATGGCAGACACACAACAGATGGGCGTGATGGTCATAACTGTGAGCATTGGTCGCAAAGTGGCTTTTTCGTCGGTTGTAGCCACAACCAGTCTCTACCCAAGGCAGAGAACTAAATCAGCTTTCCTAAATGAGGACTATGTATTTTAATAACTAGGTCATTAAATCTTTTTTCTTATGAGGTTCTAAATAAAATACCAGAATAAACTAATCAAAGGGTCTTGCACCATGCCAGAGTCCTGACAATGCAGGACAGGGCAACACAACACAAGATAATTTTCTGATCTTGAAAATTAAAATCTCCCTCCAGCCAAGTAGACAGGTCACTTACTAACAATACCTACCTTCTGTCTGGTTTGACTCTCTCTTGACCTTCATCCAATGCATTGCCCTCTTCAGAACTGAAATGAAACTCTCCTCGGTCCGGTTCCTAAAGCACACAGATTCCTGAACTTGGACAAACAAATCACGGTTACCGTATTCACTTAATAACAATGGTCTGTGTGAAGAAGTGGTTGGTTTCCACCACACCCTTGAACTGCCAACCACACATTGCATTCAAGTTGAGTTGATTAAGCTAGACATTTCTCCATCTAAATCAAACATAGGTTTCCTTTGGTGGTAATAGCTGATAGAACAGGGCTCTCCAAATGGGGCAACTATAAGACTTGTAGACTTCCAACGGTCAGAATTCCACAATCAGCCATGTCTTAAAGTTGCCGCATTTGGAGATCCCTGTGATAGTATGTCCCAGGAGAACATCTGCTTGGCTGCCACCTTCAAAAACTGGTTCTGAAGGACAAAGCAAGTTTTAATTTGGATTGGATTCTGAACTCCCAAGTGGAAGCAATTCCATCACCTGTTTCAATTGAATTGGATTCTATAAGTCTTTGACTTACAACTACAATTGGGCCCAAAATTTCTGTAGCTAAGCGAGACATTTGTTAAGTGAGTTTTGTCCCATGTTACAGCTTTTCTTGCCACAGTTGTTAAGTGAATACTTTCAGTTACTTTAGAAACATGGTTGTTAAGTAAATCCATCTTCCCTGTCTTCCCTTTGCTAGTCAGAAGATCACAAAAGGAGATCATGTGATCCTGGGACACTGCAATATGAGTCAATTGACTAGTGTCTGAATTTTGATCACGCGACTATGGGGATGCTGCCACAGTCATAAGTGTGAAAAATGATCATGTCATTTTTTTCACAACCGTTGTAACTTTGAACAGTCACTAAACGAACACTTGTAAGTTGAGGACTCCGTATTTACATTCATTGGAGAGAAAGGGATTGTAAGAGAGTAAGCAAGCACACAATGGGGAATATACATTGAAAGGAATACGCTAATCATTGCCAGCCACTGGAAGGATCGTTGTAACTAACTAAGGTCAGAGAACTGATCTGGTCAACCACTGGATAGCATTTTTAGAGACTCGCTGCAACTATAGGACATGGTTGTTAAGTGAATCCGTCTTCCCCATTGACTTTGCTAGTCAGAAGGTCAAAAAAAGGGATCACATATCCCCAGGACACTGCCGTCGTAAATACAAACCAGTGCCCATGTTTTGGGAATTTTGATTACATGACTGGGGGGGGGGGGGGGTTGCCCCAACTGTTGTAAGTCAAAGGGTCCCAAGTCACACTTTTCGGTGCCGTTTTTAACTTTGAACAGTCACTAAATGAACTGTTGTAAGTCGAGGACTATCTGTAGTCCACGTAGGAGCGGTTCCACCATACATAACTTCTGTGACGTAATACAGACAGGAATTTGAGAAGTCCACCCTGCCCTTGTCTTCTCCGAGAAGATCAACCTACCAAGGGACCAATATCTCTTCTACAGATCAGTTGAGAAATGGGGCCAGGAGAAAAAATATATATATCTGGCTGGGCCTCAAAAACGATAAATCTAATCCGGCTCATCCACATGATCTCATCCTTTCATTTTATTTTTTTTTTAACTTGAGGTTCCAAAACGTTTCAGTCAACTTCTCCTTCTTCCCTTCCCTTTTTTATTTATCTTTATTTAAAGAACACCCATTCTCAGGCCTATCTGAAGTCCTTCTTGGAGTGCCACGGCCTGTCCCTCCTCTGGATCTGGATGGCAGAACTCGGGGACAGCAGAGGAAACACAGCCAACAGTTTGAAACTGCAGCTGGAGGTCCGTGGCTGGAGTGAGGTGGTTGCGTCTTGAAGGGCACGTGTTGAGATGAACAAATGAGCCGAAGAGGAGAGACCTGGATGGTCTCTGAGCTTGGAGGTTTCCTTACACACATGACCCAACTGGGGAAGATGACCAGTGCTAGAAGGGGGGTTGCAGAGGGAAGGAGAAAGGAAAGGACTGTGGGTTCCTTGGTACTCTCTGAACTGGGTGATTTTCTTGCAGATATTTTATGACCCATCTAGGGAACATCATCAGTGCTGGAACGGGGTGGGTAGAGGAAGAGGAAGAGGAAAAGGGCCTTGGTCATGATTGAAGTATCGAGCTGAGAGGTAACATCATCATTGGTCTAGCTGAAGAGACCAATGGAGAGAAGCTTTCCTCAGCTTGAGCACAAATCCCATTCCTGTTTCCCACGTTACATCACGCCATTCCATCTGAGCATAGTTTTCTTTGCTAACAATTATGCTGCTTATTACCAAAGCAGTTGGTCCACAACATTTTTAAGGGAGAGGGGGGAAAAAAAACCCACTGCAGAATCCTTTGCATAAATCGGATGCCGATAGCTCTCCTTCCGAGAACATTTTAAAATCCCCCTCTGAGGGCACACGCCCGTTCGAATGTGGAAAAACGGTTGGATTTGACACATAAGCAGCCTCAAGCTGAAAATTGATCTCAGATGAGAGGCCTGTGTAGAAGACATTTCCTGATTCCTGATTTGGCTTCATTACACTAATTTCAAACTACATCACAAATTATATGGGAATAACTGGTGTTAAAGCAGATTATTTCCAGATTTTGAGAATTGCGAATCAATTATAGGATGCCACGCTTCATTCTCATTGCTTGCTGTGACACTCAGCATTAGTATATTTTCTATAAGAAGTTGCTTACAATCAAGAACTGTCAGTCATCTTTGAACTTCCTACTTTAGAAACAGTATTTTTCAACACTGGCAACTTTAAAATGAGTGGACTCTCAGAATTCCCCAGCCAGCATCTCTTAAGAGGGAAAGACTTCAACTCCCAGAATTTCCCAGCCAGCATTCTTTAAGAGGGACTTCAACTTGCAGATTCCCCATCCAGCATGCTTTAAGAGGGGTGTCAGCATTCTGAGTAACACATCCAAAGAATTCAGAACCACAAGACAGGAACTTTCCTCAGAGAATGTGTTTATTGGACACACATCGGCACAGCCAGTGAAAATCAACTCTAAATGTTTTGCAGATCCCATGTAATTAAAAGAGCAAAACTTTCCCCAGGTGTCACAGGTCACGTCCAATCAAAGCAGTTGGTGGGCTCCCTCTATCATTTTTGTTCCTTCTACTGCCACCTGTTGGGATGACCTTGGTTCCTACAGGTTAATTACTTTGCCCATGAGACGGTCTAGCTATTTTCCCCTCATCTTTCCCCAGAGGTGGGTTTCAGCAGGTTCTGACCAGCTCTGGAGAACCGGTAGCGGAAACTTTGAGTAGTTCGGAGAAACAGCTTTGAATCCCACCACTGTCCCCCTATAGTACGTGGCAACTGTGAAGCAGCACATCATGGCTTCAACCAGGTTCGATTCAGAGCTGACAGAGCGGCTTCAACTCCCGGAATTTCCCAAGCAGCATAATTAAGGGAGAATTCTGGGACTGGAGGGCCACGCAACATAAAATTGCCATGTTTGAAAAACACTGCTCTAGAACAGGGGTCTCCAACCTTGGCAACTTTTAGACTTGTGGACTTCAAGTCCCAGAATTCCCCAAGCACCATATTTAAGGGGGAATTCTGGGAGTTGAAGCCTACAAGTCTAAAAGTTGCCAAGGTTGGAGACCCCTGTTCTAGGTCATTGTTGGAGCTTGTAATTGGAGAGCTCTCAGTTGCCAGAAAACATGAGTGGTGAGACTTGCTTCTCCGGAAGGGAGAACACTGAATCTGTGATGCACTGCCACTCCTTTTACCTTCTCAGGTATGTTCTAAACCCCCTTTGCTGTGTAGACAGCCTCTCTAGTGTCTCCAGTTGTTCCTCTGTAGGAAGCAGCAGGTGGGTGGTCTTCTGATGAACCTCATACAGTGGGTGACCAACATCTAAAATTGTGGAGGTGGTCTCTGAACTGGGTGGTTTTCTTGAAGACGTTTCAGGACCCAACAAGGGAACATCTTTAATGTTAGAAGAGAGGGGTTTGTGGAGAAGTAGAGGAAGGAGAGAAAGAAGAGGACTGGGGTCCTTGGTACTCTCTGAGCTTGGTGGTCTCCTTGCAGACATTTCCTTATCAAACTAGGAGACTTCATCAGCACCACCAGGCTGAGACACCACCAAAGACTCCACCATTCAACTCTGAGCTACAAATATTTTCTTGTATCAGAACAACCTGGGGAGGGGGGGCGGTTTGCATAGCAGTCACACCCTAAGAAGGTGTTCCTCCCTTCGAGGACGTGATCTGTAACCCAAGCCCGATTAACAGAGAACTGACCACCCTCGTGTTGTGTCTGGTGACAGATCATCAAGACGTTGGAGCTCCTGCCCATCCCTAACAAGAACATGCTGGAAGAGAGCAAAATCCTTCCGATCATCCAGCGTTGGGCCCGGACCAAATCCGCCATCCCTCAACTGAGCGAAGGAGACGGTTATTCCAGCGAGAACACGTCCCGGGCTCATACACCTCTCAACACGCCCGATCCATCCTCCAAGCCCATCCTGGAGGGTGAGATGGACACCCCGAAGAAAGTGCCCTTCCGGAGGCTGAAGATCATCAGTGAGAACAGCATGGACAGCGCTCTCTCGGACACGGCCAGCGAGATGGAGCTGAAGGAGAACAAGGAGGACCTTGACCTTCCTGACTACCTGCCGGCCGAAGCGGTGGACGAGCAAACCTTGGAGCAGGAGACAGCCAAGGAAGCCACCACAGAAGTCTTGATGGACAGCACCAAGGCTCCCGCTGCTGCTGACCAGGAGGCAGAGCCCGAGGGGGAGAGCAAGGAGAGCCACACCCCCAAGCTGGAAGACCCCGTGGCTGCCGAAACCCCTTCTCAAGACGAAGAGGAGGGCGTCTCCGACGTGGAGAGTGAACGGAGCCAAGAACCGACCGACAAGTTGATGGATCTCAGCGACTTGGCTACCAAGCTGTTGGATGGCTGGAAGGAACTCAAAGTAAGTTGGATTCTGTGATTAAAGTTGGTAGTTTGGGCTTAAGATTTTGAAAGTTGTTTTTTTTTTAAAGGCTGTGTATTTGCTTACATTCGCATGTGCAAGTTTCCTTTCGAGTGGAGAAGGAACGAATGAGTAGCAGAATGGGGTAAATTAAGCCATAGACGTGCTTGGAGGCTTCAGGCTTGCCAGCACAGCCACTTCCCATTTTGGCTTGTTTTATTTTTACGCTGTGTGATTTTAAACCACAAAAAAAGCTTCCACTTGGCTCAGCCGTAGAACAGAAATGAGAGGTCAGATCGCCTCTCCACAGGGGTCCTGCATAGTATAATTAAATAATTAATAACAGATTAGTGAATTAATAATTCAAATTTGAGTAAACAGGTTAATTTCCGACAGAATGGAAGCCCTTCTACTACAAAGTGGATTTTTTTTAATGCCAAAGTAGATGTGGATTTTCTGACCAGTGCTGGTATTCCTCGACTTACAGCCATCCATTTAGTGACGGTTCGAAGTTACAATGGCACTGAAAAAAGGTGATTTAGGGCCGTTTTCCCCGCTTACCTTTGCAGCCTCCCCAGGGTTGCATGATCAAAATTCAGAAGGTTGGCCGCTGACTCATATTTATGACGGTCACAATGTTCTGAGGAGAGTCACGTGATCCCCCTTTGCAACCTTCTGACAAGCAGGAAGCCAGATTCACTTAGCAGCCAAGTGACTGACTTAACAACCGCAGTGATTCACTTAACAGCCTTGGCGAGAAAGGTCGTAAAATGGGGCAAAGCTGACTTAACAATTGTCAAGCTTTGCAACAGAGGTGTTGGACCCCATTATGGTCGTAAGTCGAGGACTACCTGTAAGGTGAAATTTATCAATCATGTAATCAGATCCTTGCCCATAGGACATCAAACATGGTCTCCTGCAAAGCATTTGAAGGAAGTTAGAAATCTGTTTTGCATTTTCAAGAATAGCAAATAGTTTAGAAAGGTTCGGCCTACCCAGAGGGCTGGAGATGTTGTTGTTACTGAGTTGTTAGTAACTTAGCACAGAAAAAAAATGGAGCACTTGAAAAACCAAGAAAGGGAAAATCCCTGTAGAAGGAAAGAAAGATGTAGGGAGATTGGATCCTATCTTTCGATTTTTTATTTTTCAGAAGTTACAAATCTCCATAGCAGTAATTCTAAACCTTAACAAGTTTAAGTGGGGTGGACTTCAGTCCTCAGAATCCCCAACCTGGCATGCTTTAAGAGGGGAGGACTCCAACTCCCAGAATCCCCCAGCCGTCATGCTTTAAGATGAGTCAAAATATACTGGCTTGGGAATTCTGGGAATTGAACCCCTCTTAAAAGTTGAGCAGTGCTGCTCTATGTAGTAAGTGAAGAGGGGATACCTTGGTGTAATTGATTATTTCTTATTCTTAGTTGCATTTGCGTCTGTGTGCATGTCTGTGTATATATATATATGTACCTTGTTTCCCCGAAAATAAGACCTCCCCTGATAATAAGCCCAATCGGGCTTTTGAACGCATGTGCTAAAATAAGCCTCCCCCCTAAAAATAAGTCCTCCACAAAAATATTTAAACGCAGAGCTGGAAATAAGGTAAGAAGGTAAGAGGAGCCCCCTCTTGCTCTGCACACCTCAGAATAATAAGACCTCCCCAAAAATAAGGCCAAGCGCTTATTTCAGGGTTCAAAAAATTAAAGAAAGGGTCGTATTTTCGGGGAAACATGGTATGCATATACATACATACATATATACATACATATATATTGAGGGGGCGAGGTGTACATCTAGAATATTAGTTATTCTGTATTCAGGGATCCCCTGTACCTGTCATCCTATCTGGATTGAAGTAGAATTTATTGTGAGTTTGTGACAGGCTGCTTTCTGATATTAAGTGCCTTAGGGAGAAAACCTCGCTGCTTAAAGTATAGTTTTTCGAACTAGAAGGGCTTCGTTTGCGCCTAACGGTCACCCATGTGTGTTTAGTTTGTGTCCCCGTTTTTCATGCGTCAGTCTATGCCCTGATGTCTGGGCCAGGAAGAGGGAAGAGGGAAAAATGCTAATCTAAAAGCAGTTTAATGACATAGAACCTTGAGAATTGACAGTTTTAAGTTCGGTATGAAGCCAAGGAGAGAAAAACGCATATATTTGCTAAGATCATTTTTTTATTTTTCGTTTCCTTTTCGGGGTACCTCTGGCTCTTGGCTCAAATTTTGGCCAGCTCTGGAATAATTCTCTACCCAAGGTCACCATTTCAGATGTTAAAGCTAAATCCAGTTTACACTTCTGGTGATCCCATAGCTGCACTCAGAAAGGTTTTAAGGGGCTGATTTTGGATATATGGATTAACAAGATCTCCAATGCAGGACGGCCGGGCATTGCCAGCCATATATCTGAGATCTTATACTCTCATGTTCCCACATGTGGGAATATATCTTATATTGCCACGTGTGGGTGATATCAGGCTTCTCCTATCCGTTGTCATGGCATTAAGAGTTAGCTGCTTCTGTCTGACGTTTCCAAGAATTTGATGTAAGATCATTAAAGAGAAATCCAACCTAGAATTAAAGAGCAATTTCCTAACAGCGAGAACGATTAATCAGTGTGATTAATCAGCTCGCCTCCAGAAATGGTGGGTGCTCCTTCACTAAGAAGAAAACGGACAGCCATTTGTCTGGAATGGAATAGGATCTCCTACCCGAGCAGGGGGGTTGGGCTAGATGACCTCCAAGGTCCCTTCCAGCCCTTGATTCCAGGTTCTAAAACATTGGACAGCCATTCATTCCTGAATGATAGGAGACAGACCTGGGCATTTCACTGTCTTTGTCCGGCCTGTGTCGATAGCTTTAAATGAAGGGCAACTGCTTTTTGTTTTTCGTTTGGGTTTTGTTTTGTCTTCTTGTGGTCAGTTTATGTGTGTGCTTGCGTGCATGCCTAGACACCTTCACAGCCCTAGACAACAGTTTCTCCTGGGGAAAATGAATTGCTGGTATAAGGATTCCTGCTTTGGCCAAGGTCCCTTGGCGGTCAGAGAATCGTCTCTCTTAACTTGATCCGAGGTTGGAAGCACTACTGATAAACCACCTGCTTTTCTCTTCTTTCTTTCTTTCTTTTTTGATCAGATGAAAAGCTAGGGTATAGGTAGTCCTCAATTTACAACCGTTCATTTAGTGACTATTCAAAAGCCACAACAGCAGTGAAAAAAAGGGTGACTTTTCACCCATTATGACCGTCACAGAATCCCCATGATCAGGTGATGGCAAAATACGGACGCTTGGCAACTGGTTCTTAATTATGACGGTCGCAGCGTCCCGGGTTCAGGTTTTGGCGACCATCTTGACATGCATAGTCAGTGGGAAAGGGGGGGGGGAAAGCCAGATTCATTTAACAACCGTGTGACTCACTTAACAACTGCAGTGATTCACTTAATCACGGTGGCACGAAGTGTTACAAAAGGGGGCAGAGCTCACTTCGCAGCTGTCTCGCTTAGCAACGGAAATGTTTGGGCTCCGTTCTGGTTGTACGTCAAGGACTACCTGTACTCTTAGGCAGCCTATTTTATTCCTTTTTTTTGTAATAACCTGACAAAAAGCTGAGGGAAACCCAGTTGGATGACCACAACTGAAAGCAAGAAGGTTCATAGGATGGAGTTGTGTATGGAGCTTCTCCATCATTGTCCACCAGGTCATGGCTGTCTCCAAGAGAAGGGGCTTTTTTTCCCCAAAACACAACTGGACTTTCTTGCTTTCGTTTCTCTTTTTTCTTGCAAACCTTTTGCTTTTCATCTAAGAACCGAAGAATCTTCTTGGGTGAGAAGCAAAACATTTTCAAGGAAACAACAAACAAAAAATTTCCAAAACTTGCCCTTTGGAAAGAAAAGGACTTCTGGGGATTAAAGGGTTGAGTCTGAGGGTCTTGGAAGCAACGTGCCGGTCATACCCTTCCAAGCCGTTCTCGGAAGCCTCCTTGTGTGGGCGGGTGGGACTTCAAAGCCGCGTCCTCTCCCCCCCAACCTCTTCATCCTGAGCCCCTCGTAGTAATTGCAACCATTTCCATACAGCTTCTCAGGGCAGCAAGGAGCTCCTTAACATCCCCAGCTGGCCCACAACTCCCATTTTCAACTCCGTCCTCCCGAAGAATGGAAAAACCTGTGGAAGAGAAAAAAAATCCCAGCGAGATGGCTGGCAAGCTGCCTGATGTATGAGGGATAGGCTGAATTCAGGTCGGAAAAATGAAAGCACAGAGGTGGCTAAACTCTTTGAGGCTGGCGTAAATTTGGGGCGTCTGGCAACGACGCTCGGGGAAGCACTCCCTTATCCCTGACGGGAGAGCCGGATCGTGTGAGCTATTCGTTTTATTTTACACACCATGCCTACTTCTTCACACACAACTATTGCCTTGGGCTTGGCGCCTTGGCGGCTTCGCTGGCGGGAAGGCCTCGAACCCAAGCCAGGGTCCATCCGACACAGAATCCACCTCGCAGACCGGCACAACACACACAGACCCGGGAAAAAAAAAACCTGTACGTTTTCAGCATGGGTTTTATGCACCCTTTTTCCCGCCCATAATGGAAAAAGGTGCATGGCTCTCCCTGTGCTGAAAACGGACACCATTGCGCTAACAAACCATCATTGCCTTTGTTTACATGGGCTCGCAGGAAGAGCCGGAACTGGGGATGTATGAGTGGCAGGTAAGTCTTGCATAAAAGACGGACGAAGTTAGCCCTGCGGGAAAGCACACGTCTTTACGGTAGGGTGAGTAATGTTTCCAAGGGTGAGTAATGATTCCAATGCTGGCCACCTCTCCGAATTGGCAAAACTGACAATGGTGGCTTGCCTTGAATGTTATCCAGGTTGGAAATTCTTCACCGCCGTCCCACCATCCCGAAGCCTAAGAGCCAGAGGGGGCCTCCATAAAATATTTGCTTCCATTACCTACAATAGGTATTGATTAAATAAACGTAGATCTATTGAGCAGCCTTTAGTCATTATTTTCAGGCTAGTTTCCTGCTATTTGCATTGGGTTTATTTTGTAGCTGCGACTTGTGAGTTAGTGGTTGGACAGTTTTCTTGGGGGGGGAGGGCATTTGGCTATTGTCTGTTTCCTAGGGCTGAGATCAGTGAACTGGCCCAAGATCATCTCTAATTGGTTTTGTGGATAAGGCAGGACTAGAACTGGGTTGATCCCAGTCTCCTGGTTTCTAGGCAGGTGCCTTAAGCAATGCTTCTCAATCTCCCCCAGCTGGCATGCCTTAAGAGGAGGAGACTTCAAGTCCCATAATCCCCCAGCCAGAATGCCTTAAGAAGGAAGGACTTCAACTCCCATAACCCCCCGGCCGGCGTGCCTTAAGATCTATCCTTAGTAACCATCAGATATGCAACCTTCTATTTTGGAAGACTCTCATAACGTAATAAAATTTCTCCGTAGCATGAAAACACATGGTCTCATGATTAAGATCTCAACTCTGCTGATGGAAAAAACGGGTAATTTTTTTCATTTTCAAGGCATATTAAACCTCTTAAACGTCTAGCACTTTTCGCATAATTGGAAGTTTATATAGATAATAGGTAGTCCTCGACTTACAGCCACAACTGAGTGTAGAATTTCTGTGGCTAAGCAAAGCACTTGTTAAGTAAGTTGGGGCCGATTTTACACTCTTTTTTGAGCCATAGTAGTTACGCAAATCTCTGCAGTTATTAAGTGAATCATATGGTTTTTAAGCAAATCGAGCTCTCCCCCCCTCCCCCCTTGACTTTCCTTGTCGGAAGATGGCTGGGACGGTCACAAAAGGAAGTCACTCGATCCCAAGGACCCTTGAATCATTGTAAATATATGCCAGTTGCCTAGTACATGAATTTTGATCCTGTGATGGAGTGGTCATAAGTGAGAGGACAAAGCATAAGTCCTGGTGTGCTGTCATAACTTCAGGCGATCACTAAATGAATGGTGATAAGTCAAGGATGATCTTTATTGTTAGGGTGCAGATACTGTCACCCCAGAACAGAAATTACGGGAGGAGAGGGGGGACCCTAATTACTGATGCTCTTTCTTGATGGCATCAAGGGTTAATATATATGGTCTGTCCTATTGACCAACAAGAAATAGTCCAGGATGGCACAGAAAAGGGAATTACAGATAGTTCTCGACTTACAATGCTTCATTCAGTGACTGTTTGAAGTTACCATGGTGCTGGAAAGAGTTTTTCACACTTACAACCATTGCGGTGGCAACTGACTCATATTTATGACATCTGCAGTGGTCCAGTGATCAAAATTCAAACACTTGGCAACTGATTCATATTTACGACGCCCGCAGCGTCTCGGGGAGGTGGGGGGGGGCGTTACATGATCCCCTTTTGCGATCTCCTGACAAGGGGAGCTGGATTCCCTTGTCATTTCCCTTCAATGGGGAAGCTGGATTGCCCTAAAAGCCGTGTGGCTAACTTCACAAATGCTGTGGTTAGGGGATTTAGTTATCAACTAAATTAAATTTAAATTAAATTATTATTATTTTTTTTAAATTTAGTTAGGGGACTTAATCAACGCGAGCTTATGACCCGCACTTACTGGGAATTCCTCGTTCATGGGGAATAATTGCAATCCCCAATCCCCATCACGAATGTCGGCGTAGGGTAGACACACGCTAAGCCAGTCAGTGTAGCGCACGTGCAGCCCCGGACATCTAAGGGCATCACAGACCTGTTATTGCTCAATCTCGGGTGGCTGAACGCCACTTGTCCCTCTAAGAAGTTGGACGCCGACCGCTCGGGGGTCGCATAACTAGTTAGCATGCCAGAGTCTCGTTCGTTATCGGAATTAACCAGACAAATGACACCCTTGTCATCGTCAGATCATTCACTCCTTCAACTAGACTTTCGAGCCGCTCCCCCACCCCCACCGCCACAGGGAGACAGAACCAACCAGGTGGTTCCATCCCAGGCGCCTGATGGATCCTGATAGGTTCCTGACGGAGCTTGGGCCATTCCCTGAGACTCTGGCACACGACTCGACTGAAGACCTGGTGGCTGCCTGGGAAAGGGCGGCCGCTGGAGCTTTGAGTTGCTTCGTGCCTTTGCGGCCTCTGACCCGGTGCTGATCCCGATTAGCCCTCTGGTTTTCAGAGGAGCTGAGAGAGATGAAGAGCCGGAAAAGACGCCTGGAGAATGATTGGAGAGCTAGCCACTCCAAATCTAACCAAACACGGGTGAGATCTTATATCAAGACCTACCTAGTGGCAATAAAAGCGGCAAAATCTAACTATTTTTCCGCTCTTATTGCATCTGCAGAGAACCGCCCAGCCGCCCTGTTTAGGGTGACTTGCTCCCTCCTTCATGTGGGAGCGCAGGAAGACCCCTTGCAGGACAGGGCTGAGGATTTCGTGCAATTCCTGCATGATAAAATCTCTCAGATTTGGGAAGGCTTGGACTCCGATTGGGTGGGTCCATAGAGAATGATGGAGGGGTGTCTTCAGAGTGTTTTCTGGGAGGAGTTTGACTCTGTGGCTCCCGAGGACGTGGACAGGATTCTGGGTAGGTTGAGCTCTGCCACATGACCCGTGTCCCTCCTGGTTTGTGCTGGCTTCCTGGGAGGTTACACGAGGCTGGCTCCAGAATATCATAAACGCTTCTTTGAATGAGGGCTTCCTTCCCCCTGCCCTAAAAGAGGTGGTGGTGAGGCCCCTCCTTAAAAAGCCCTTTCTGGACCCAGCTGTACTAGTGAATTATCGTCCACTCTCCAACCTTCACTTAGTGGCGAAGGTTGTTGAGAGTGTGGTAGCGCAGCAACTTCCCTGGTACCTGGATGAAGCTGTCTATCTAGATCCGTTCCAGTCAGGCTTCAGGCCAGGATACAGCACGGAAACGACATTGGTTGATGATCTCTGGAGGGCTCGGGACAGGGGTTGCTCCTCTGTCCTGGTCCTCCTGGATCTCTCAGTGGCTTTTGATACCATCGACCATGATATGCTGCACCGGCTGGAGGGTTTAGGAGTGGGGGGCACTGTGTTGCGGTGGTTCTCCTCCTTCCTCTCCGGTCGGATGCAGTCTGTGTTGGCAGGGGGTCAGAAGTCGACCTTGAGGTGCCTTATTTGTGGGGTGCCGCAAGGGTCGGTCCTCTCACCCCTTCTGTTCAACATTTATGTGAAGCCGCTGGGGGAGATCATCCGTGGTTTTGGGATGAAGTGCCATTTGTACACTGACAATACTCAGCTGTACATCTCCACTCCAGACCACCCGAATGATGCCCTTGAAGTGATGTCCCGATGTCTGGAGGCCGTGTGGATCTGGATGGGGAGAAACAGGCTCAGACTCAACCCCTCCAAGACTGAGTGGCTGTGGCTCCAGGCATCCCAGTATAGCCAGCTTGTATCATCGCCAGCTATTGGGGGTAAAATGTTGCCCCCTCGGAGAGGGCACACAATCTGGGTGTCCTCCTGGACGCACAGCTGTTCTTAGATGAACACATGACGGCTGTGGCCAGGGGGGCTTTTTATCAGGTTCGCCTGATGCGCCAGTTGCGTCCCTTTCTGGACCGAGACGCCCTGTGCACGGTCGCTCACGCCCTCGTCACCTTCCGCCTGGACTACTGCAAGCTCTCTATATGGGGCTCCCCCTGAAGAGCACCCGGAGGCTCCAACTGGTCCAGAATGCGGTTGCGCGGGTGATTATGGGAGCGACTCAATGCGCCCACGTGAGACCTCTCCTGCACGAGCTGCACTGGCTCCCAGTGGTCTTCCAGGTGCAGTTCAAGGTGTTGGTGACCACCTTTAAAGCGCTCCATGGCTTAGGGCCCAGATACTTACGGGACCGCCTTCTGCCACCAATAGCTTCCCACCAACCAACGCATTCCCACAGAGAAGGGCTCCTCAGGGTGCCATCGGCAAAATAATGTAGGCTGGCGACTCCCAGGGGGAGAGCCTTCTCGGTGGGGGTACCCGCCCTCTGGAATGAACTGCCCCCTAGGATAAGTACGATTCCCGACCTCCGTACTTTCCGCAGGGCCCTAAAGACCTTGTTATTTCAACAGGCTGGCCTGGCTGACTAAAAATTTGGACGGGGTATTTTAAATGATGGGTTTTTAACTAAGTAGGCCAAAATTTGTCTAATTGTGCTTTAAATGGATTTTTAAATGTTGTAGGGTTCATTGTCATTTTATCATGGCTGTGCACCGCCCTGAGTCCCTCAGGAGAAGGGCAGTATATAAACCCAATAAATCTAAATCTAATCTCATCTAAATCTGTGGTTCACTTAGCAGCTGTGACAAGAAATGTCGTAAAACGGGTCCAAACTCACTCAACCACTGTCTCGCTTAGCAGCAGAACTTTTGGACTCCATTGTGGCCATAAGTCAAGGACTGCCCTTATCCCTTTCTCTACATTTTGGGTGGCTGAGCTGAACTGACCCCTGCTTTCTGCTTCTCACTAAACCTCTTGAAACTTCATCAACAACAACAAAAATTACAGGAAAAATCAACATCTGGCTTTATGCCACCAATCCAGGCAGTCCTTGATTTACAACCAATTGCTTACCTACCTGTCAAAAGTTCTGACAGATCTACCTGGGGATTACTTAACACCCCGGATCTGAAGTCCCAGTGGCCATTCCTCTTCTCCTCACAGAAACACCAGACGGACGCTTAGCAATCGATTCTATGTGTCAGCACTAGGATAAATGCATCCGACGGCCTGAAAACTGACACTATGTTTATAGTCGTTTCCAGTGTGCCACGCTCATGTCTGTTTTAAGATGTTTTTTGCAATTTTTTTGGCAAAATTGGCCTATTGTGAACAGATGCTTCACTTAATGACCAACCTGCAGGGGGGGGGGAGAGTTACTAACACCCCAGATTTGAAGTTCCAACAATTGTGCACACATTCACATCCCATGGGCATGTGATGGCACTTTAGATGCTTGTTACTTGGGCTATTTGCAGCATCCCATGGTCATATGATTGTCTGTCTGGCTGCTCTCTTAACAACTCTCACAAATGGAGTCAGAAAATGGAGTTGCTTGCCAGTGACATGGAAGAAAGGGGGAAGGGAAGGATAGGAAAGAAGGAAGGAAAGAAAAAGAGAGAGAGAGAGAGAGAAAGAAAGAAGAGGAAGGAAGGAAGGAAGGAAGGAAGGAAGGAAGGAAGGAAGGAAGGAAGGAAGGAAGGAAGGAAGGAAGGAAGGAAGGAAGGAAGGAAGGAAGGAACTTTTTACAACCCTCACATCTACCATAATGGGCAGACTCCATTACAATCCTACAGTCTAAAATCACACCCAATCCAGTCTGTGTGTAACAGAGGGAAAGAGAAAAGTTTTGTGCTCTTTTTGCATCGTCCTTTTTTTTTTAATGCAAGGCAACAGCAAAAAGTTGGGGAATTTATTTATTTTTGTTCTTTTTCCCAAATTGTTCTCATAGACCGTGGGAAGTATTTTTTTTCTTTCTTTCCCCAGTTTGGCTGCATGGCAAGATTCTTGCTTGCAAAGTCTTTCCTTGGAATCTCTTACATGTCTGAGAATTTCTTTTTTACTTTTCACACTTAGTAAACTTGGTTAAAAACCTTTCCATCCTGCCTCCGTGGAAGAGGGAAAAAATGTTAGTTGGCCCTTCAATGAGGACAGAAGGAATTGATTATCTAGGCCTCTCTGGTGTTCATACTTTCATACAACTAACCATAATCTCCACTGGATCTTGGGGAACTGATCCATATTAATTATCTATATATATAAAAGCAAAATACCACTCACGCATCATCACAAAATCTCCAGAACCATAAAGCGTACAGATTTGAAATTTGGCACGTATGTTCCTCCTGGCTTCTAGGTGCTCGCTAAGAAAGGATTTTTTGAAAAAACCATCAGATCATAAGTATCTGATGGTCTTTCTTATATTATTATTAACACACTCTGATGCTAAGGAGTTAGACTTTCTACTCCCCCTCCCCTCCTGAAAAGAACTCTGTTCCAACTGCCACTTGGATGTGGCTAGCGCGTGACTTATCTGGCCTGCAGGGTGGGAGTTTAGACATTCTACTCCCCATCTGAAAAGGAGAGAAAGGAATAAGATAGGAGAGGCCTCTGTGGGGCAAGTCTGAGGGAGAAAAGGGGAGAGAAGAGATTGATTGTAACTACTAATTAATTTTCAAGCTGTAAGTGTCAATTTATCAAGCCCAGTCACATAGTTTCATAGCAGAGCATGGATATCCAGCTAGTAAACTATAATATTTATATTTTCTATCCTAGCTTGTAGTAATTTTTAAGCAGGACTAACAGATTTAACTACTACCAGTAGTCCTCAGAGTACAGCCAGAATTGAGCCCCAAATTTCCGTTGTTAAGCAAGTTAAGTGATTCCCCCCCCCCATTTTACAACCTTATTTTTGCCACAGTTGTTAAGTGAATCACTTCAGTTGTTCACTTAGTCATAAGGTTGTTAAGTGAATCCCGCTTCCCCATTGACTTTTGCTTGTCGGAAGGTCGCAAAAAGGGATCGCATGATCATTGGGACAGACTGCCACCGTCATAAATATGAGTCAGTTGCCAAATATCTGAATTTGGATCACGTGACTCTAGGGATGCTGCAACGGTCGTAAGTGTGAAAAAGAGTCCTAAGGCTGTTCTAACTTTGATCACTAAGCGAATGGTTGTAAGTCAAGGACCACCTGTATTTGAAAGCAGCATTGGAGTAGGTATATTAGGGAAGGTAGTACTGTGATGGAAGCGTTAATAGTTTTGTTAAATAACATACACACATTAGTTTATGTATTTCTTCAGAAAATGTGTATGCTCACTCAATGGCCTTACAGAAATAATACTTCAATAAATCCCCAACAACAACTTGACAGGCTGCGTATCTCCAGGTCTCTTGGGAAAACCATGCTTTCAGAGAAGAGTGTCCATGTGGACGCCAGTCTTACCTCTTCAGGGTTGATATCCCACTGGGAGGGAGCCACCACGGAGAAGGCCCTTCTTCTGGGTCCCTCCAGGTGAATCTCCTTAAGAGACGGGGCCCACAAGTGGGCTGATGTTCCTCCCTCATACCTGGGGTTTATTTCATGACTTCCTGCCTTAATTCAAATCAGGGTTGCTTATCCATGCTAGCTCAGAAACATACCCTGTATACGAGATCGAACTTCCTTGTCCTTCAACCAGCATGGCACGCCTGCTATGGATGATGGTGGGAGTGCTTCATGATCTCTGGTGGGCACCAGGTTGATGAAAGTTGAACTAAGAAGAATTAGGAACAAGCTTAGATTTTGAAATACAAGTATTTTTGACTTTGGCAAGGGTGGCATGTAGAAGAATTCCATTCTTTCTGATTTTGTATAATCGTTGACTCTGTTGGTGTTTATTACTTTTATTGTATGTTACGTTATATGATATTGTATTATGACGTGTTATTGTTGTCAGTCCTGGAAGATATCTTTTGCGTTGGGCCTTCAGGCCTGCCATATTTCCTAGGAGGGGGGATTGTATGGTGAAATATAGTCATAATAACAGGGAGTCAAGGACCTCTTATCCTGTACCTGGAGGGCTGGAAATGGGAGGCCTGTCCAGTGGGGACGGCGCTTGAATTGGGCCATGTCATGGACTCGTGGGTGCAGGGCAGGGACTTAGAGTTTCTGTTGGGTGGGGGAAACCTGGAAGCTTTCAGATTCGGGTTTTCCCAGATATGCCAATATGACACCTCTAATAAAATGGAACTTTGAGGAACTTCTAGCCTTGGAGGTTTATTTCATTGGGGGCCTTACTTGGAACCCTGATATTTGTATTATTTACATTAAATATTATAATATAATTTATTATATTATATTACAATACAGTACTATATTATATTTCATATATATCATATTATATCATATCAATAATATTGGATGGCTTAAATGTGCAGCTGATCTTTACTTAGGCTTTGATGTTTTTAATTACAGGAGGTCTACCGGATCCCGAAGAAGAGTCAAGTCGAAAAGGAGAGCAGTGGTACGTATGCCAAGACGGCACTTTTTGAAGCCTTCCAGACCAATGTTTCTTAACCTTGGCAGCTTTAAGATGGATGGAGTTCAACTCCCATAACTCTGGGCATTTCAGTCCATCCATCTTCAAGCAGGCAAGATGGTGAGACGCTGATTTATAAGCTCACAGCCGGGGCTGGAAGACATATTGTGGCCATTGTGGAAGAGAAGGAGAATGGGCCTCTGATTGACTGGTTGATTGGGATGGATGGAGGTAGGTAGGTAAGTAGATAGATAATGGATGGGTAGATAGATATGGATGGATGGATGGATGGACGGACAAGCAGACAGATATTTCTGGGTAGGTAGATTACGTATATATGTATGTACAGATGTATAGATAGATAGATAGATAAGAGAAAGAATATAGATGAGAGATAGAGAATGGACAGACAGACAGATAGAAGAAAGAAGAAAGAAATATAGGAATGAGAGAGAGAGAGAGAGAGAGAGAGAGAGAGAGAGAGAGAGAGAGAGAGAGAGAGAGAGAGAAATTAGTATTTCTAAACACTAACAATCCTGCTGTTTATTTCTATTCTGAACTGTCCAGATAAGGAAAAAATGTGGTTTTATGAAATTTGTTTGTTTGTTTTGCCACCCATCTCACCACAAGATTGGCCAGTTTGATTAATTTTCTTTTTATTTGCTTTCCCCTTGTCTCCCAATTCTGGTTAGATCTTGGCCTCGTAGTTAATTAAATATCCCTCCTGTAAGCCATCTTTCTTCATTCTGTTACCAGATCATGGGAGAGAGGCGGTGGGCCGAGACACTCCGGCTACCCCCAAAAACCAGAGCAGAGAACGGGACCCCGAAAGGCAGAGCAAAGAGAAGAAGAAACGGAGGGAGTCTTTGTCCCCACCGTCAGCCTATGAGCGAGGCACCAAGCGGCCAGATGACCGGCAAGTTGGGAAGGGTTCAGTCCACTTTTCTGTTAATGTTTTCAGGTAGTTCTCAACTTATGGCCATTTGTTCGGCGGTGGAAATTGTGACCGCACTGAAAGAAGGGACTTGGCAGGCAATGCTCAAAGTTACGACCGTTTGTTTAATGGGAGGGGGAACACAGTGATCCTGAGCAAGGCAGTCACATAGGTGCCTTGCTTAACGACTGCAACAGACAGCCACGTTGCAGTCATTAAGCGAGGTACACATGCAACAGCCTCACTCAACAAATAGCCTCCATTGCAGTCATAACTCGAGGAGTACCTGCACGGGTGCATATAAAACAGCTTGAAAAGGTTTTTTACTTTATTTTTAAAACCTTTTTATTTTATGCTGCCCATGCTTCAAAACAGCTGTCTTAAGAAAATATAAAATAATCCTTGTAAAAATTCTTTTTAATACAAAAAACAACAGATTGAAAAAATAGGAATAAAATGGCTATTTTATTCAGGAATCAGTGCTTGTGCTGGGAAGAATCAAAATTTTAAAATGCCTAAAATCAGTGGTGAAATGTAAAATGAGTTACTACTGGTTCTGTGGGCATGGCTTGGTGGGGGATAATGTAACTGGGTGGGTGTGGCCAACATTTTTTTTTTACTTTTAAAAGCATTTTTTACAACCTATTCAGCCAAAGAGGTTGTAAAAAAATGCTTTTAAAAGGCTCTGACGATCCCAGCTGAGCCGCGCGATCATCAGAGGCTTTTTTTTTTCTTTTATAAGCATTTGCTTTGAATTATGGTGTCTCAGAGTCCAAGCTGTTTAAACTTTTGAACAGGGCAGTTCGGTCTTGTGGATACGCTCTTGGCTAGGCACTGGGGAGTTCTAGTCCCACCTGGTTTGTTACACATGGCCATCTCACATTGGGACTCTCAGCCCCGTTTTATATCTCTCTCTCTCCGCAGCTACGACACGCTGGCCACGAGTTCAAAGAAGAAGGTACGGCTGAAGGACCGCAGCAAGCTGTCCACCGAAGAACGGCGGAAACTCTTCGAGCAGGAGGTCGCCCAGCGCGAGGCACAGAAGCAGCAGCAGCAGCTGCAGAGCCTGGGCATGGCATCCCCCCTGCCATACGACTCCCTAGGCTACGGGGCCTCCCACCCCCCGTTCATGGGGTACCCCCCAGGCTACCCCATGCAGGCCTACGTGGACCCCAGTAACCCCAATGCCGGCAAGGTGCTCCTTCCCACCCCCAGCATGGAGTCTATGTGCTCGCCAGCCTCGTACGAGCCCTCGCAGACTCTGGTGGGCCACGCCATGGAGCCCAGCCTGGCCACTTCACAGCCTGTGCCTGTGGTCCAGCATGTAGGAACGCCCCTGGAGGTGTCCACGCCCCAGTACGTGGCCCCGAGTGACCCTATGGTCCACCAGGAGCCCGGCGTGGCTGTCTTGCCCGTGGCGGCGCCTGGTCCAGTCCAGGGACAAAGCTACGGCGTCTGGGACTCCAGCCAGACGACCGTGGCAGTGCAGCCCCCTTATTCTCCGGCCCAGACTCAGCCCACCATCTATTACCAAGGACAGGCCTGCCCGACCGTCTACGGAGTCACCTCGCCTTATTCTCAGACCACCCCGCCGATCGTGCAGGTAATCTCGCCCAGGTGAAGTTACGGCAGAATTGGTCTTCCACCAGGATGGTCTTTTTGGGGGAGACGCTCAAAACAGGACTGCCCAAAACTTGTTGAGACCATCTATGGATTGTCCTCGACTTGTGACCACAATTGTATTCAGAACTTCCATCGTTAAGCAAGGTGGGGGATTCAGAGAATTGTGCCCAATTTTATATCCTTTTTTTTGCCACTGTTGTTAAATGAGTCACTGCCAGTAAGTGAGTCATGTGGTCATTAAACAAACCCGCCTTACCCCATTGACTACTTGCCAGGCGGTCACATCAGGGGATCGTGTGATCCTGGGACACTGCAACTGTCATAAACATGAGTCAATTGCCAAGCATCTGAATTTTGATCCTGTGGCCCTGGAGATGCTGCAACAGTCATAACTGTGAAAAACGGTCATAAGTTGCTTTTTTCAGTGCCGTTGTAACTCTGAACGGTCACTAAATGATCTTTCGTAAGTGGAGGGCAATATATACACAGACTAATCCTTGGAAATGGCTCTTCCGTTTTGTTGCAGAGTTACGCCCAGCCAAGTCTTCAGTACATCCAAGGACAACAGATTTACACCACCCATCCTCCGAGCGTGGTGGTGCAACCCACAACCGCCGTCGCCACTATTGTCACAACTGGGCAGCCCCCACCGATCCAACAGGTAGAGACGGGAAGAAGCTTGTTCATTTCATGTCGTGGTGCCATCAGATTTGCGAAACTGTTTTGCAGGAGCCTTTCTCTTTAGTACGGGTGGTCCTCGTTTCACAGTAATTGGTAATTGGGTCTGGAAATTGCCTCGTTCGTAAGTTGAAAAACCATGCTGGGAAGGGTACTTTCACCAGTCTCAGTTGCTGTTAAGCGAGGACTTTGTGGGATGTTAAATGAGGACCTCACGCGACAGGAAGTTCTGATTTCCGGCTTTGACTTTGCTAATTCAAAATCAGCAGGCAATGTCACAAGTGGCCCTGGGGACACTTTGATGGCTGGAAGTATGGAATCAGGTCATTAGTATTTATTCAGCGCTGTGATAGGTTCAAATGGGTGCTGAATGAGTAGTTGTTAAATGAGGACCCTTTTACAATGGTGTTTCTGAACTTGGCTGCTTAGTTTAGTTTAGTTAGTTTATTAAATTTTTATATCGCCCTTCTCTCGAAGAACTCAGGGCAGTGGACAGTCATGATAAAACAAGATATTCCATAAAACTTTAAAAACAATTTAAAATGTATTACATAATTTGGCCCTTTTTTAAAAAAAAAACCCGCAAAACTAAAATACCCAATTTAAAATCATACTTTCATTAGCCCAGCCTGCTGGAATAGCAGGGTCTTGAGGGCACGGCGAAAGGTCCGTAGGTCAGGGATCTTACGTATCTCCGGGGACAATTCATTCCATAGGGCAGGAGCCCCCACCGAGAAGACTCCCTCTGGGGGTCACGAGTCGACATAGTTTGACCGACAGGACCCTGAGGAGGCCCTCTCTGTGGGAGCGTACCGGCCGGTGGGAGGCCATCGGTGGCAGAAGGTGATCTCGTAAATAACCAGGTCCTAAACCATGGAGCGTTTTAAAGGTGATAACTAACACCTTGAATCGCACCCAGAAGACCACCGGGAGCCAGTGCAGCTCACGCAGGAGAGGTGTTACATGGGTGCGTCGAGTCACCCCCATAACCACCCACGCGGCTGCATTCTGGTCCCATTGGAGCCTCCGAGTGCTCTTCAAGGGGAGCCCCATGTAGAGAGCGTTATAGTAGTCCAGACAGGAAGCGAAGAGGGCATGAGTGACTGTGCGCAAGGAATCCCAGTCCAAAAAGGGATGCAACTGGTAGATCAGGCGATAGAAAGCCCCTCAGCCACAGCCATCGCATGCTCTTCTAAAGACTTGAAGATGTGTGGACTTCAACTCCCCGAATTCCGCAACACATCTTCAAGGGGCCAAGGTTGAAAACACTCCATTAATGGCATGTGTTTCAGATTACACTTCCCAGCAGGGGAAATATTCCTAACAAGAATCCTGTCCTATTTTTACCATACTTTTCAGAGTATAAGTGATCTGTCCCCCCCCTTCAGAGACCCACAAAAACACAGCCAGCCGAGGGTTAATAATCACTTGGCACACTCCGCAGTTCTTATCTCAACCTTGGCAGCGATATGCACACCGTCTGCCAAGGACTTTATTGGTTTACACAAACAAGCAAATCTCCTACGTAGCTTTGCCGTTCATCTAGCTTCCAAGACTACGAGGTTGCTCCGTTTGTTTAGCTTTGTTCGTCACGAACTTCGTAACCCACCGTACTGTCTTATATACATATGCTTCTGGGTGTGGTCCAGTGAGTCATTGATCCCATGACTCCAATCCAATGACTCAGCATTTCCTCATACGTCTCAGCTGCAGTGCCCTTTTCTCTCGCCTTCTTTGGCGTGCGTCCAGGAATGACGTCTCTCCCTCACTCTCATCTGAGGCACCTGTTTCCCCACTACTTGGCTCTCTTTCAGCTGGCACCTGAGCCGGTGCCAGAGGGGGAGGGCTGGGAGATCTGGCTGGCTCCTCTTCCTCCTGCTCAGAGCTGCCTTCCTCCAAAGGGATAGGCTCAGAGGACGGGGCCACAACAATAAGATGCAGCTTAGTTTTGGGGAAGGAAAATTGGGGGGGGGGGAATCTGCCTATCAGGGATTCATCTGGCTAGCGTCTTTAGTCTGGTCAGCTTCAGCACGTTAGTTTCCTGGTTTTTATCCCCTGCCTGGGGATAAGAAACAGCTTCTAAAGCACATCTGATTGTCAGAGAGAGAAGCAATGAGAAAAGCAGGCAAAGTGCGGAAGATCACTTCACTCACTAGCGCCTCCTTAGGGCTGGAAAAAAAGCTTCGAAAAAGCTACATTCGGAGTATAAAACGCACTCAAATTTCCAGCGTCTTTTTTGGGGCGGGGAAATACGGTAAGTATAAAAACAGGCTAGAAATAATTGAAGTTTTTGAAGATGATTGCTTTGCAAATTCATTTCTCTCCTCTCCTTTTATCCTACCCTTTTTTTCCTTTTCCTCTCCTCTCCTCTCCTCTCCCCCTCCCCTTTCTCTTTTCTTTTTTCCCTTCTCCTTTTCTTTTTTTACTTTTTTCCTTCCTTCCTCCCTCCCTCCCTCCCTCTCTCTCGCCCTCCCTCCTTCCCTTCCTTTTTCCTTTCTTCCCTCCCTTTCAGCCAGAATTGGTGGTGGCCAACAATCTGCTGGACTTGCCTCCTCCATCTCCTCCTAAACCCAAAACCATCGTCCTGCCCCCGAACTGGAAAACAGCCCGCGATCCAGAGGGCAAGATCTACTACTACCACGTGGTCACCAGGTAAGGCAGGCCTCTGGCCTCTGGCCTGGAAAGAAGAGCTGTGGGCATTTGCCATACGGCAGGGCCTGTTCCTGAAAACCCCAACCATCCCCAGGAGTATGGGTTTCAGGTTTTGTTTTGGGGAAGGGTCCAGGACTGACACCCCTCTTCGTGCAGGCAAACCCAATGGGACCCCCCCAACTGGGACAGCCCAGAAGATGATGCCAGCCTGGAGCATGAAGCCGAAATGGATCTTGGCACGCCGACGTACGACGAAAACCCCATGAAAGTGAGTTGGAGAGAAGCTCCCCCTGATAGGCATGGCGTGGCTTTTCTAGTCCAAGTCGCTCTCAAGTTACGACCTGAACGCTAAGTGACCATTTGAATGCACAACGCAGCTGAAATAGGGAACACATGACCCAGATTGGAAGTTACGCTTGATCAGAAATGGAGAACCTGCAGATGATGGAACTTTTTTTTTTTTAAAAAAAAAATTTTTTTAAACCACTTAATACATTTATTGCTTTATATTAATAAAATACCAGTAGTAATTAATGTTTTTTAAAAATAATTAAGCAGGAAAGTATTCAGATTTACAACGTATGCCCACAAAAGGCATTTCCAAACCCAATTCCGATGCCTTCCCACCCATTCTGCAATCATGGGGCCCATGTTTTATGATGGTTTTTCCCCAAAAACTAGCAGTTACTTCCGACTTCTGGTACAATTGCGCCCTTAGCGAGTCCCACCACAAAGAAGTCAGAAAATTGGATCGTCGTGTGGCTGGCCTTTTTTGTATGGCCATTGGGACCTATGACCGTAATGGGGAGACTCCATTACGGTCATAAGTTGAGGACTATCCTGTAGTGGTAGCATCTCTGTGCATTCCATAGCTAGTTATCTGGGTAATATTACCACTTGAGTTATAGCTAGGTAGTTAGCCTGGTCATAAGTTCAAGGAGAGATTCCAGTTATAAGTCAAGGCATCACCTGAACACATTCTAAGTTACGATGGGTTTTTATGACGGATGTTAAGCAAATGTGGTGGTCATTCAGTGAAACACTGCCGTCGCTAAGCAGAGACTGCATTCGTTAAGCCAAACTGTTTTTCCCAATGGGCATTATTTTTTTACCGGAAACCACTGGCCCAAAAAGATGCAAATCACGGTTTGTGCCCGATTGTAGCACCACTGCGAACTGCCCATCAGGGCGAGTTGTTTGCTAAGGACTGAAAGTACAATCATTGTAGTTGTTCGTGTTGAAAAATGAGTCATAAATAGGTCTTAGGAGGTTTTGTCATAACTTCGAGCGGCCGTTAAGCAGCCCCATCGTAAACTGAGGATTATCAGTAATCTCCTTGTAGAGAAAATATGACAGAACTTCTCAGTTAAATCTGGAAAGGTACTCTCTAAACCATGAGTCTCCAATTTCGGCAGCTTTAAGACTGGTGGGCTTCGAATCCCATCTGATTATCAAAACTTTCTCTTCCTCCTCAACTCTCAACCCCCCCTCCCCACAATTCCCCTTATAGCACTGATGGTGTTACCTAGTTGGGTCATGAAACGTCTCAGCTCAGAGAGCAATCAGGACCCTCACCGTTGAAGTACAAATATAATACTTTGTGGGTTGTTTTGAGTCACAGAAGCCTTCCTCTGTCTTGCTTCCAGTTACACTTCCTCTGAAATTGTTGTTGTTACCAGATGCAGAAAAAAATGGAAAATGCAAATAAAAGAATGAACAATGAAGTAACTCTGACTAAAGAGTCACCTAACAGAGGAGACGGGGAGCATAAAATAATAAATAAGAAAAAAATAAATTCCCAAAGCAAACCATCATAAAGTTTCTGGCTTCTTAGTTGCCTTTTCCTCTGGTGGGTGGAGGGAAGAAACCCTTCCCTTACATGCAAAATATAACTTTTCCCCCCTATAATCTCTGCTTCTGTCGGCCTTTTTCTAGTCTTCGAAAAAGCCCAAAACTGCTGAAGCCGACACTTCCAGCGAACTGGCTAAGAAGAGCAAAGAAGTCTTCCGTAAAGAGGTGAGTTTGTTTTCGTTTTCAATTTAATTTTCAATATTTTGTTTTCGTTTTTTGTTTTGTTTTGTTTTTTATTTCTTTTATTTTTTTAATTTAATTTAATTTATTTATTTATATCCTGCTGTTAGTATTTTTATCGATAACTGAAGGTGACGAACGGACCTAATGCACCTTCCTCCTCCTATTTTCCCCACAACAACCCTGCGAGGTGGGCTGGGCCGAAAGAGAGTGGCTGGCCCAAAGTCACCCAGCTGGCTTCCATGCCTAAAGCAGGACTAGAACTCACCATGTCACTAACTTAACAACCACAGTGACTTACTTTACAACTCTAAGCAAGCAAGGTGATAAAATGAGACAAAACAAACGTTTCACTTGGCAACATAAATTTTGAGCTCAATTGTGGTCATAACTCCAGGACTGCCTGTGTATTTTCTAACGGACGGGGTCTCATATCGCCTCTCTTTATTCCCCCCACCAGATGTCCCAATTTATCGTGCAATGCCTGAACCCCTATCGCAAACCCGATTGCAAAGTGGGGCGCATCACCACCACGGAAGACTTCAAGCACCTGGCACGAAAGGTGAGCAGTCAGATGTTCAGGATGCCTCCAAGACAAGCAAGCCTAGTGGTCCGTCCCTCGTCCCGTCCCCCCGGGTGATATATGGGTGAAGGGAGTCAGATTCCCAAACCCAGGTTTTCTCTTTCTTTCTTTTTTGTTTTTCTTTCTTCCTTTGTTTCTCTCGCTTTTCTTTCTTTCTTTCTCTCCTTTCTTATTTCTCTTTCTTTCCTTCTTTTCTTTTTTCTCCTTTTTTCTTCTTTCTTTCCTTCCTCTTTTCTTCCTTCCTTCCTTCCTCCCTCCTTTTCTTTTTTCTTTTTCTTCTTTTTCTTTCCTTTCTTTTCTTTCCTTTCTTTTTTCTTTTTTTCTTTCTTCCTCCCTCTTCCTCCCTCCCTTTCTTCCTCTCCTCCCTCCCTCTCTCCCTCCCTCAATTTTTCTTTCTTTCTTTCTTCTTTTCCTACTTTCTTTTCTTCCTTCTGTTATTGACAGACTCCTGTGGTTGCAATGAGCGACCCAGGCAGAAGCTTAGAGACAAATCTCAGTGGCCTTCCTGAGTGGGGAAGATGCATCTGCCCCACTATGCTCACAGGGGGGATCCAAATTCTGCCTGCAAAATCAGGAGGACAAAGATAATATTTCGTGTGAAAGGAACCAAGGCTGAGGGAGGGAAGGAAAGGGGGGAGGGAGGGAGGGAGGGAAGTTTAAGTTTAAATTTATTAGATCTGTATACTGCCCTTCTCCCCAAGGACTCAGGGCGGTATACAGCCATGATAAAATGCTTAACGCATTGTAAGCCACCCTGAGTCTCTGGAGAAGGGCGGCATATCAATCTAATTTAAAAAAAACCACCAAGTCATACAAAAATTAAAACCAATTAAAAGAATTAAACAATTGGGCCCCCCAATTTAAAATCCAAGGAAGGAAGGAAGGAAGGAAGGAAGGAGAGGGAGAACTTTCTCTTCCTCTCCGCAACCCCACCCTCCTTTCTATCACTGATGATGTTACCTAGTTGGGTCACAAAACGTCTCAGCTCAGAGAGCATCCAGGACCCAAGAGTTGGGCCACAAATATAATATTCTGTGGGTCTCTTCGCTCCCCCTCCCAGCTCACCCATGGCGTGATGAACAAGGAGCTGAAGTACTGCAAGACGCCCGAAGACCTCGAATGCAACGAGAACGTCAAACACAAAACGAAGGAATACATCAAGAAATACATGCAGAAATTTGGCACCGTGTACAAACCCAAAGAAGACACCGACATGGAGTAGGAGGGTTTATATATATATAAAAGTTTTTAGGGATTTGGCCCTCTGCTTTTCCTGGGCAGAGTTCACACCGTTGTGGGTCTGAATATACAAAACACAGATTTTTGGCCCCGGAAACCTCCTCCTTTTCCCAGCTGAATTGGGAGGCCGGTGTGGCAGAAACGGGGGCGCGCAAATGTGTTTGCACAGCCCCACTTGCTCACAAGCACCTCACTTTGCAAGCAGACCCCAAAACTTCCCATGCGCAACACAACGTGTGAGTCCATTCCCTTCTTCCCACCGAGATCTGTATAATATTCTTATGTGAATATATTGAATTATTTTTCCCCTGTTTCGTTTGGCCCGGCCTCTTTTTTGCAGCCCAACACCTGTTGATATCATGGGAACACTTTGTAAGAATAGTTTTGGAAAAAAAACAAAAAAGGAAAAAAAAAGAGGAGGGGTTGCTTTTTTTTTTTTTTTTTTTTTTTTCCCCCCTTCCATTTTTGGGTTTTTTCCCCTCGGTTTTTTTGTTTTTTTCCCCATTGTTCTCTGCAAAGGTTTCATCTGTTATCATGTAAATATTTGCAAAGGGGCCAGCTCGCTGTTTGGGGCAGGCCTTGCTGTCTGTTGATAAGATTGATTTTACTGCTTTGAAATCATTTTAATTTCTCCAATTTTTACGGAAGTTTTTATGTAAAACGGAAAAAAAAAATTTAAAAATTAAAGAAAATGGTAACGAAAGAATGTGGAAAAAATGGAATTTTTTTTAACCCCCTCGCGGGAAGTGGAGTAGCCCTGAGGTAAGATGGGCGGCCTGTAAACTTTATAAATAAAAAGTAAATAAATAAAGTCGAAACAAAAGCAGGGAAAGGAAAGGTCCTACAGCAGTCCTTGACTTGTGACAGGTTGCCTAGCAACCATTCAAAGTTACGATGGATCACCTGGAGGGAACCCATCCCCTGGATTCGAACAACATGGCACCATTCCCTTAATGTCCATCACAGAAGTTGTAAAATCAAGTCGGTCATATGGGTGATGCCATTGATATCTGTCACAACTTAACAACCGTCCCGTCGTAAGTCGAAGACTCTCTCTAACAACCTTTGATCCTTCAGCATGGATGGAGTTAACATGTAATTACAGATAGTCCTCGACTTAGGACAGCAGTGCAGCTCCAAATTGCTGCTGCTAAGTGAGATGATTGTCAAGTGAACTTTGCCCCATTTTATGATCTTTCTTTTCACCGTTGTTAAGTGAATCCAGCTCCCCCTTTGACTTTGCTTGTCGGAAGGTCGCAAAAGGGGATCACGCGACCCTTGGGACATTGCAACTGTCATAAATACGAGTCAGTTGCCAAGCATCTGAATTTTGATCACATGACGGGGGGGGCCATACTGCGGCGGTCGTAAGTGTGAAAAACAGTAAGTCCTTGTGTTCCTAAGTGGGCCTGCAGGTGGCAGAGTCGCACTGCCTTGAATGAGGGTCTTGGGCAGGGAAGCCTCAAGACAGAGGGCTGCGTTCTCCAACCTGGCGCCCTCCGGATTATCCTTCCCATGGTTCCCAGCTGATCCACTACCTCGGCAGGGGAGGGGGCTTGTACCCCACTCCCTCTGAAGGGGACGGCAAGGGTTTTGGTTTCCCCTACTGGAGGCGCCTCAAAGGGTGGTGACCAGGAGGCAGGCTGAAGGACAGAGAGATGGCTTCACCCCCCTCCACAGCTGATTCGGCTGCCCTCGGGACCCCCCTTGACCAGGAATGACTGGGGGGAGCTTACAAGGCTGAGATCCCAGAGCAGCTTTGCTGTAACCTCTGCAATTCCCAGAATTCCCCAGCCAGTCATGGTGGATGGGGAATTCTTAAAAGTTCACTGGTCAAGTATTCGGGGGATCCCTTGGTTCCTGGGGGGTGCCCCATTGCTTCAGGAAGCTACTGAGTGTTCACAGACCTCCTTGTTCTGGTGCCTTCTTTTGGCCAAGTAGCCTTCAGCCTTCACCTTTCTAGCACTGACACAGCTGGGCCATTAAACATCTGTAAACAGCCAAGCACAGAGATCACCAAGGAGCCCAGTCCCCTCCCCCTCCTTCCTCTTCTTCTTCCTCTTCCTCTTCTCCTTTTTCTTTTTCTTCTCTTCCTCCTTCTCCTTCCTCTTCTTCCTCTTCTCCTTTTTCTTTTTTTCTCTTCCTCCTCCCCCTCCTCCTCCTTCCTCTTTTTCCTCTTCTTCTCCTTTTTCTTTTTCTCTTCCCCCTCCCCCTCCCTCTCCTCTTTCCTCTTCTTCTTTTTCTTCTTCTCTTCCTCCTCTGCCTCCCCCTCCTTCCTCTTCTCCTTTTTCTTCTCCTCCTCCCCCTCCTCCTTCCTCTTTTTCCTCTTCTTCCTCTTCTTTTTCTTCTTCTCTTCCTCCCCCTCCTTCCTCTTCTTCCTCTTCTCCTTTTTCTTTTTCTTCTCCTCTTCCCTCTCCCCCTCCTCCTCTTCTTCCTCTGCTTTTTCTTTTTCTTCTTCCTCTTCTTTTTCTTTTTCTTCTTCTCTTCCTCCTCCCCCTCCCCCTCACAACCCCTCCCTTCTAGCACTGATGATATTCCCTAGTTAGGCCATGAACATATGCAAGGAACCCACCCCCCCACACACCTCAGAGAGCACCAAGGACCCCAGAATCTTTCTCCTCCTCCTCTCCCATATCTCCTTCCATATCAGCAACAGATGCTTCTCCAGCTGTTCCCCTCTTTGATGCTTCCACGGGGCTTTCCAAGCAGCCAGCACCCCAGGAAGGACACGTCTGCACCATGCCATTAGGTACCAGCCAGCCCTGACATCAGTTGCCTCACAATCTGGATTTCCCCTTGAGATTATCAGGGAAGCGCCGGCTCAGCCCAACCGATTGTGTTATCCCAAGGCAATTCAAAAGCACTTCAGGAAGGATGTTGCTGGCCTCCAAATCTCTCTTTGTCCGGTGCTGCAGGATTCCTCCCTTGCAACTCTCCCCTCGGTTGGCATCATGCCTGTTCTCGGAGTAACTTGGTGGCCCCTGGATGCCCTGCCTCCCAGAAGAAATCCTGCTAGCACCCTGTTGCAAATCTAAATAAATAAATAAATAAATAGCTAGTGGGGACCAGAATTTCCATTGCTAAATAAGGGGGGGCTGTTAAGGGAGCTGGACCTGATTTTATGACCCCCCCTTTTTTTTTGCATGGCTGTTAAGCGGGTTGCTGCGGTTGTTAAGTGAATCTTGCCTCCCCCCTCCCCCTCCCCCACTTTCCTGAAGCCAGCTGGGATCGTTGCGAGAAGGGAGGGAAGGAGAGAAGGAAGAGAAAGAAAGAAAGAAAGGAAAGAAAGAAAGAGAGAAAGAAAAAGGAAGGAAGGAAAGAAAGAGAGAAAAGGGAGGGAGGGAGGTATTGTGGGATGAAGGAGGAGGGAGGGAAGCGAGAGAAGGGAGGAGAGGGAAGGAAGTAAAGATAAATTAACATCTGCGGAACATCTGGAAAATGCTGGCAAGCCTCCCAGAGAGCTCAGTTTAGCAGTTTTAATTTTTTAACAGCCCACCAAAGTTCCCCAGTTGGCATCTGGCTCACCCTGAGCTTTTTTCCAAGTCTCCCTCTCAGCTCTTCTGCCTCTCCAGAAATCAAACCAAAAAGTATATTGCGTCCAATTACAGTCACAAATTCCGGCACATTATCTATATCAGCAGATCAGAGCTTCCATTGTGTAATCCTCTGCATTATCTTGACTTTTTTGATCTCCTTTGGCTCTGTGTGCATTTCCATTCAACTCTCAAATTTGGAAATATTCCAGCGAAAAGTTATTTCTTCTACCCAGTTTGGTCAACCTTGTCCTATTATCTAATACTTAGGTTGTCCTCGACTTACGACTACCATTGAGCCCAAATGGAAGAAGTTCCTTCCTTCCAGGCACTCTTTCTTCTTCCTTCCTGCCTTCCTTCTCCTTTTCCTCCCACCCTCCTTTCCTTCTCCCTCCCACACTTTCTTCCCTTTTCTTTCTTTTCCTTCCTTCCTTTTTTCTTTCCTGCTTTCCTTCCTTCCTTTGTCCAGCCTTTTTTTTCTCCTTTTTTCATTCTCCCCTCCTTCCCCTCTTCCTCCCTCTCTTCCCTTCCCTTTCCTTTTATTCTTCCCTTTCCTTCCTTCCTTCCCTTTCATTCTTTGCTCTCCTCCCTCCCTCGGTGTGCGTTCATTTTGCTAAGGCCACACACTTCTACAACCTTCGGGAAACACTCCACAAACACACACACACTGGCTGGCTGGGGGGGGGGGGGTCCTGGGAACTGACCTTGCAGGGAAGGGATGAAAGGCAAGACCCTCTACCCAAACAGACCCTCCACCTCCTACCTCTGCTGCTGGACGTGACCTTAAATCCTTTCCTGCTGGTCAACCCGGGAGAAACAGAAGACTTCCAAGATGACTATTCCAGCCAGTGGTGAAATCCAATTTTGTTACTACCGGTTCTGTGGGCTGTGGGTTGGTGGGCATGGCAGGGGAAGGATACTGCAAAATCTCCATTCTCACCCCACCCTAGGGCCAGCCAGAGGTAGTATTTGCCGGTTCTCCAAACTGCTCAAAATTTGCGCTACCAATTCTCCAGAACCTGTCAGAACCTGTTGGATTTCACTCCTGATTCCGGCCCTCCCTTAGAAGATTCTGGCACTTCCTGGAGAGCTACTAGAGGAGGGGGGGGGAATTCTGGGAGAATCCGGTCAGACGTGGCATAATTTAATTTATTTTGAAGACACCAAAACCTGCTTTTAAATCCCTCTACCCCCCCACTCCCCAGCGGCCCCGGAACGATTTCCTTCTACCTCTCGTACAATCAAAACTTTATTTAAACAGTACAATTTTGAAAACAACAATAGTTTGCATATTTACAATTCTTCTGTTTCAAAACTCCAGGATTATTTACAGAAGTTAATTTTATTAACTCAAAAAAAAAATATCAGCATCTTTCTTCTCTAGGCAGGCAGTTCTCGGTTTATAGCCTGGCCACTTAACAAACATTTAAAGTTACTACAGGATCATTAAGTTATTGGTAGTCCTCAATTTACAACCTTTACTTTAGTGACCCTTTGAATGTACGACAGCATTGAAAGAAGTGACTTATGACCGTTTTTCACACTTAACGACCATTGCAGCCCCATGGTCACATGATCCAAATTCAGACACTTGGCAACTGACTCATATTTATGACAGTCGCCGTGTCCCCTGGGGTGCCACGCAATCCCCATTTGCAACCTTCTGACAAGCAAAGCCAATGGGGATGCTGAATTCATTTAGTGGCCATGTGACTCACTTAACAACTCCAGTGACTCAACTTAACAATTGTGGCAAGGAAAGTTGTAATATGGGGCAAAACTCACTTAACAACCATTTTAGCAATGGAAATTTTGGACTCAATTGTGGTTGTAAGTAGAGGACTTCCTGTATTTTACTTATTTATTACGTTTGTGTGCTCATCTTGAGGCAACTACATATGACAGCCAGCCCTGTGATTGCATTTCACACATTTGGCAACTGTCTCACATTTATGACCGGTTGCAGCATCCCATGGTCACGTGATCACACTTTGCAATATTTTTTTGGTTTTTCCAGCAAAAAACACCCATTGCATAAAAAGTTTTCCCTTATGAGCATGGGGTTCATTTAAGGACTGTGATGACTCACTTAATGACAGTCATAAAATTGTGTCTGGCAGTTGAAATCCACCCATCCTGGCTGAGAAACACCATTGTGAAGCGCTGGGTTAAACCAAGATAATCCATAATCCGCAATTTAATCTTGGCTCATAAGGTTGGTGATCACAGCCACTCTGATCAGTTAACTATAGTTTATGGCTTGCCCAACGCAGCTTGTCTCATTTTGTGGGGATAATAAAATTCAAGGGAAAACTCAGTCCTGCGGAAATGTTTTGGCCGGATGAAGCCACAGGAAGCAAATTGTAGCAGCCAGGAGAGGTCAAATAAGTCAAAATGGCAGCCATGATGCCCTGATTGAAGTCCATCCTCTCTGTAAAGTGGATCGTCAGCCCCAGAGCCTCAGCTGGGCTCAGATTCCATGAAAATAGGTTGGGGGAGATCGAGGGTTGAGCATCTTGTAGGAATGTGGGTCCAGTTGTATTGGCAAGCCCAGCCAACCAATGCTTGAAGCCATCCGGGAGCTTGTTTGGATAACAAACTGGGTTTGTTAAGCCATGTTCTGCTGGGAGTCAACCTGGGTCCAGCATCTGATGATGGTCACTTTGGAGGTCAGCCCTAATCAGGGTCCCATCATGAGGTTAGCCAAAAGGGCCACCATGGAGAGAGACAAAAAGGCGATGCAGAGAACGACCAGTGTGTGAGGGGTGTGGATGTGCGTGTAAGAGAGAGAGAGAGAGGGAGAATGAGAGACAGAAAGAATGAAAGAGGGAGAGAACAAAAGAATGAAAAAGAAAGCAGAGGAAGAAAGAATGAAAGAAAGAGACTGGGAGAGAAAGAGAAGGGAAAAAAAAAAGAATCAGTGAATGAGAAGGAATGAAAGACAATGAGAGGAAGAGAATAGATAGAAAAGAGGGAGAGAATGAAGAAATGAAAATGAGAACAGGAGAGAAAATGAGGGAGAAAGAATGGGAGAAAGAGAATGAAAGAAAGAGAGAACAGATAGAAAAAGAGAATGAAAGTAAAGTAGAGAATGGGAGAGAGCATGAGAGAAAAGAAGAGAGAATGAGAGAAAGAGGGAGAGGGAGACTTGGGTTGACCATTCGGAAGGACCCATTTGACCAAAAACTAAACGGTGTGGATAGGGCACCACCAGGAAATCCAAAAGAGCGGTTCCAGAGAAGGAAGGAGGACTTTTTCTCTCTCTCTCTCTCCTGCTAAGCACCTTGGTATAACCTCCCTCCAGCCCTCCCTGATGGTTTGTCCAAATTTTCCTTTTTCCCTCCAACCCCCCCACCCCACCCCACCCAAAAGCAAAGTCCTATCCCTCATCCACTGCCCTGCTTGTTCAAATATTATTTTTTAAAATCGTTTTTAAGCAAAAAAAACCCAGAGACAAGAATAAGGGTTGGATGCTCCAGCAGCCGCAGAGAAGGGGGAGTGATCACACCACCGAGCTGACCTCCAGGGGCGCATTCAGACGGTCCACCACATCCCCCCGCTCAATGGCGGTCAGGGCCTGGCACAGGGCCTCCAGCGTGGCCCCCTCCTGCGCCGACCAATCGGAGAGCAGCGTGTGGGCGGGGGCCTCCCCCCAGCCGATGGTCTCAATGGTTTCATCCGGGTAGCCCAAGTGCTGGGCCAGACTGCGCCAATCGTTGCCACAAGGGGGGAGCGCTTCCAGCATCTGCTCTACCTCCTCCTGCAAGGGGTGGGCGAGGCTGCTGTAGAGGCGGGGGTCGGCTCTGGGTCCTGCTTGGGGAAGAAAGTGGGGAAGGAAATTGATTCAGATTGATGGAACCGCTCTTTCCTTCCTTCCTTCCTTCTTTTTTTCCCATCTGTCCTTTTTTTCTCCCTTGCTTCCTTCCTCCTTCTTTCTTCCTTCTTTCCTTCCTTCCTTCTCTGTCCTTTTCATTTTCCTTCCTCACTCTATCTTTCCATTTCTCCCTCCTTCACTTTTTCTGCTTTCTCCTTCCATTTCCTTCCTTTTCTTTCCTTTTTCTCCTTCCTTCCCTTTTTCCTTCCTTCTCTTTTCTATTTCCTTCTTTAGGTTCTTCCTTCCTTCTTTTTCTCCTTCCTCTCCTTCCTCTCCCTCCCTTTTCCCTCTTCTTTTTTCTCCTTCCTTCCCTCTTTCCTTCCTTCTCTTTTCTATTTCCTTTCCTTCTTTACATTCTTCCTTCCTTTTCTTTTTCTCTCTCCCTCCCTCCCTTTTCCCCTCTTCCTTTTTCTCCTTCCTTCCTTCCCTCTTTCCTAATTCTTCATGTTCTTCCTTCCTTCTCTTTTTCTCCTTCCTGTCTCCCTCCCTCTTTCTCTCCCTCCTCCTGAAAGAAGGGTTGGACTCTAGCAGCCTGATCAATATCTGAATAGGGAGGCCAAAAAAAATCAAGTCCAAACAATTCCCCATCAAGTCCTCTTTGGCTCTCAAGTCCCAACTAGAGAAAGTGTTCCCCTAACCTCTCCCTCTCCTCTCCTCTCTCTCCTTCTCTCTCTCCCTCTTTCTCTCTCCCTCCCTCTCTCTCTCTCCCTCTCTCTCTCCTCTCTTTCTCTCCCTCTCTTTCTCTCTCCCTCTCTCTCTCTCTCCCTCTCTCTCTCCCCTCTCTCTCCCTCTCTCTCCCTCTCTTTCTCTCCCTCTCTTTCTCTCTCCCTCTCCTCTCTCTCCCTCTCTTTCCTCTCCCTCTCTCTCTCTCTCCCTCTCCTCTCTCCCCTCTCTCCCTCTCTTTCTCTCCCTCTCTTTCTCTCTCCCTCTCTCTCTCTCTCTCTCTGTCTCTCCCTCTCTCTCTCCCTCTCTCTCTCCCTCTCTTTCTCTCCTCTCTCTCTCCCTCTCTCTCTCCCTCTCTCTCCCCCTCTCTCTCCCTCTCTCTCTCTCTCCCCCTCTCTCTCCCTCTCTCTCCCTCTCTTTCTCTCCTCTCTTCTCTCTCCCTCTCCCTCTCTCTCTCTGTCTCTCCCTCTCTCTCTCCCTCTCTCTCTCCCTCTCTCTCCCTTTTTCTCTCTCTCTCCCTCTCTCTCTCCCTCTCTTTCTCT